>CM051032.1:12479317-12914317 GCA_027627225.1 Congeria kusceri
TTTTATTATAGTGTATATACGTATGGAACATTAAAAAATCATTGTAACAAGTACCTGTGATGATGCATTGTGAATGTTTCGATAAAAAAATAAAATTAAATTTAAACCTCAATTGATGTGTGTATTGCTAGAATGGAAACTTGGAAAAAAAACTTAGAAACGAGAATAATGTAATACAACTTGAAAATATATTGTTATTAATTTATGGAGAATATGATGACGATGATGACCTGATGATGATGGGCTTAGTACTATGATAATGATTGACATGGTCTGATGATGGTAATAACAAGCATAATTATGGTAAAGCGCTTTTTGGAAAACATTTCTCCTTGAGCTCACTTCTCCCTTCACTGAACTGAGGGAGAAGTGACTTCTCCCTAAAATTTGTCCCTAGGCTGAGCCCTGATACTGACATGCTTCAGAATCTAATAAACAGTAACTGTCACTAATAAATAGCATTAATAACTACATTATTATAATTTAAACTTAGGAGTATGATCGTTTATTGTAGGAAATTAGGATTTTACAACACTTTATTTGAACAGGTTAGGTAATGTTTTGTAGGGTCGCGAAAATATATGACAATATCAAAATAACACTTTACTTGCAGATTGGTATATCCTTCTTCTAATTAAGATCTTCATTTGTTGATATTACAACTGTCTGTCCATAATTCATGCTAAAATTCATTATGACTGGAAAAACAGTTTGTTAGTGTTCAGAAATAAATCCTGACACAGAACTGTTTGCCTTTGTTTTAGGCACCTTTGTTTTAGGCAACTGGGAGTATTTTAGGTCAGCCTCGTTTTGGAATGAATGTTTACCGCTTGTCCCTAGTTGCTCCTTTTTGCTACACGTGTTGTTATTTTGAAATGAAATTTCCCCTATTGCAGATAAAATCATTACACAATAATAACTAGTCAGAAGAATAAAAATCAAAAGTGCTGATTTGGATTTCAACTGAGTGTAACTGTGCCTAACCAAGCGGAAAACTGATGCTGTGACGTCAGAGATAAGCTATCACACCATGACACGCTCGTCTGCAACAACAGGCTACTTAATGATCTGATAACAATCAATGCCCTTTTTTTTAGGTCATGTTTGGAGGCTCTGTGGCAACTTAATCTGCCCCAGTTTTGTTGCAATTGAGTGTCACATACCAGATTTAGCACTGTCTAAAATTCTGTGGTCACCAATAAAATTCGCCACTTTTAATTCGACAGTGGCGATCGACAGCAAAACCCCTGCATTGTATTTAAAATACGCAAACAAGTTTTTCCGAAACAATCAGATTAAATCTGCCGTCACACATGTGCTTCGATCGTTTCCGAGTTTTGGATTATTAGCAGAAAGGTCATGGTCATTTATTGTGTATTGATTTATTTATAGATCATAAATTGTAAGGATCATTACGCAGTTGTGTCTTTGTTGACTTTAAAGGTCCTGTGAAAGTTACTATTCAATTATTTTTTGTTCTAATAACACAAACATCCTCTACAAAGATTGTTCAAATGATGCCCCTGGGGTCAAAACTGGCCACGCCCCGGGGGTCACATGGTTTATATTGACTTAAATAGCAAAATGACTTAAAAAATCTCCTCAGAAACCACAAGGCCTAGAGGTTTCTTATTTGGTATGTAACATCCTATAGTGGCCTCTACAAAGATTGTTCAAATGATGCCCCTGGGGTCAAAACTGGCCATGCCCCTGGGTCACATGATTTATATAAACTCAAATAGCAAAATGTCTTTTACAATCTTCTCCTCTGAAACCGCAGGCCCAGAGGTTTCGTATTTGGTATGTAACATCCTGTAGTGGTCCTCTACAAAGATTTTTCAACTTTTGCAACATCGGTCAAAACTGACCACACCCCAGTGGTCACATGGTTTACATAGACTTAAATAGCAAAATGACTTTAAACTTCTTCTTCTCTGAAACCGCAAGGCCTAGAGGTTTCATATTTGGTAGGTAACATCGTATAGTCGTCATCTACAAATATTGTTTAAATTATGCCCCTGGGGTCAAAACTGGTCACGCCCCGGGGGTCACATGGTTTATATAGACTTAAATAGCAAAATGACTTAAAATCTTCTCCTCTGAAACAGCAAGGCCCACAGCTTTCCTATATTTGGTAGGTAACATTGCATAGTGGTCCTCTCCAAAGATTGTTCAAATTATGCTGCTGGGGCCAAATCTGGCCTCACCGAGGGGTTACTTGGTTTATATAGACTTTAATAGCAAAATGACTTTTAAAATCTTCACCTGAAACCCCAAGGCCCAGAGATTTGTTCAAGATTGCTCAAATTATGACCCTGGGATAAAAATAAGCCACGCCTTGAGGATGCAAATTCCAATTTGGTTACAAGGTCTCAGGTGAGTATCCTAGGGCCCTTTTGTTTTATTTTGGCATGATTTATCATGATCTCTTAGAAAGAATAGTCTCGAGCTCATTGGTTATTAACCAGTACATGGTTCTTTAACATTTAACTGAGGTAATCATTTGTTGTCATGTTAAGTTTTGAAATTACATCAAAAAGTACAAGTTAAAAATTCTGTTTATTCTTTTCATTTTGGCAGTTGCATCTTCAGTGGTTGACACTTTTACTAGGAAATACATAGAGGATATTTGTTTGTTTTCGGTGTGATAACGCGTGATATCATCACTGGAGAGGGAGACAATTGATATTTTCACGAGCGCTTGCGCAAGTGAAAATATGTATATTGTGTCCGTTTCCGGTGATGATATATCGTGTTATCACATCAAAAACAAACACATTTTCTTTTTATTTTATGCTTTATTAAGCTTTGTTTTACATTTTATTGGAAAATGTCGGGGGAATCATAACATCATGATGTCATTTCACAGTTTTGAGCCCCGCATCGATGACAGTCCCATTTCTTTTACTGTATTAAGTCGGGACCCAAAAAAGTAGCCCTCACTGTGAGTGATATAGGGATATATCTCACTGATATTTTTCTATATTTCACTACTTAGCATTAAATAAATAGGGAATTTTACATGACTGTGGTGTTCCTCTGGCTTGTATCGCTCGAGTTGATTGTGTAATGTAGTGGAATACAACTTTACACAATCAACGAGAGCGATACAACCCGTCGGAACACCACGCTAATGTAGTATTCCATTTATTATATAGCTTCCTAAGATCCAAGCACCGCTTCAAAACAAGTAATTATTAAATAAAACCAAATAATAACAAAATAGTCTTGTTAAAGTACGTGCATGAATACATGTCACATACACCAACGATGTCATTTAATTGAAACCAACATGTTGTAATGGTGCTATCGTGTCTATAAATAGAACGGAGTGTTTCCCAATGTCATAATGTTACGGAAATAAACAGTACTCAGCGAACGTGAAAGTAGTCCATTTTTTCCAGTTGTTGAATACGGATTTGTATTTCTCAGTGTGAAATATTTGTGAAATTCAGGAATTTTATCTGGCGTATTGTATTTTATACAAAAAAATATACCAGTTATTGAGTCAGATTATCTATAGGTATATAATAACAATTCGTAGCCATCTTTCTATTTTTCAGAAATACCTTCCATTTTGAAATACATCTGTTTTCTGCAAAATAAACATTTTGGACTTTCGCTTCTCTGATGATCTGTAGTACACACTGAAGTGATGTGCACAAATGTTTACTTGTGTTATACCTAATTATGACAAGCATACATTTATTCAATTCATTTGCTATTTTGGCAACTGATAATACTATCATAGATCTAACATTCCATATAAAATTTCTCTTCCAGTTACATTATTCATTCCAAGACGATAAATACCTGTACATGGTCATGGATTACATGCCCGGTGGAGACCTGGTTAATCTCATGAGCAATTTTGACGTGCCGGAGAAATGGGCCAAGTTTTATTGCGCCGAAGTCGTCCTGGCCTTAGACGCTATCCATTCCATGGGCTTTGTACATAGGTAAGGCCAGAATTAAAATTAACTTTGTTTGCCATTGCCTACCTACCCGACAAAAAGGTCCCTACTCAAACGTATTTTTCTTTTTTAAATCAAACCATTTTATTTTTTTTTATTCTGAATATTCTATTTTTTCTTTGGGTTAAATAAAAGCTCACTCTTCTTTCATTTCGGTTGTTTTCCATTAGGTTAATAAATTAACTGTATCAGCTAAACCCTTGCTTATAATTAGCCATGTCAAAATGCAATTCTAATCATGTATTATCAAACGTCTGAAAAACAACAGGCACTTTGTCAGCATTCGTTGTCTAATTAAAGATGATTGCTAGCAAGCTCTCGTTATATCAACAGACACTTGATTATATTATTAAAAGCAATGTCTGTGTTATATGTTATATTTTGACGCTAAATGGATTATTAATAAATTTACTTTTTTTTTCCAAAAACTAAATGTCTACCTACCTACCCGTTACCAGCAACCTTGGGTAGGCAATGACAAACAAACCATTTTTTAAGGTTGGCCTAATGAATATTGCTGAAGAAGTGGTGGTATTCACAATTGGTGGCAGAAGAATTGAAGTTACTTGTATATATTTTAAAATATGCTGTAGTGCATTTCAATTAGTCTACCATTCACTAAAAGAAATCCAACATTAAGACTACATTAGTACCCCTTTTGAGAATAGAAAATTGGTATTTTGTGAAGTTTTTAGACTCATAATGATAGGTATGTTGTTTTCTATTTAAGTCTGTCATACAAAGAATTTTTGAAGACCACAGTTAATTAATGGCTTATTTAAGGATGTGGGAAAGAACATTTTCTGCCTAGTATTAAGATTTGAATCCGTTTAATAATTTGGCGATTGCAGTATGGGCCCTGACTCTTGATCATTGTGGAACTTACAACTTGCCAGAATCTGTAAAAACTTAATTCTTATGTGATTTATTTATTATATTTCACAATTTGAAGGGTGGAATCCATTCAGTAATGTCTTGACTGTAAAGGGTGGAATCCATTCAGTAATGTCTTTACTGTAAAGGGTGGAATCCATTCAGTAATGTCTTTACTGTAAAGGGTGGAATCCATTCAGTAATGTGTTTACTGTAAAGGGTGGAATCCATTCAGTAATGTCTTTACTGTGTAAAGGGTGGAATCCATTCAGTAATGTCTTTACTGTAAAGGGTGGAATCCATTCAGTAATGTCTTTACTGTAAAGGGTGGAATCCATTCAGTAATGTCTTTACTGTAAAGGGTGGAATCCATTCAGTAATGTCTTTACTGTAAAAGGTGGAATCCATTCAGTAATGTCTTTACTGTAAAGGGTGGAATCAATCCATTCAGTAATGTCTATACTGTAATAACTATTGTTAAACCAGTAATAAATGTCAGCGAAAGTCACATTCCAGTCAATTTTTTATCAGGGAAAATATCAGGGCATTTTTCTTTGGAGTTTAAGTGGCCACCCTGTAAGCATGAAAAAATGTAGACAAAATCACATTTCAGTCAAGAGATAAATCAGGGAAATGTCAGGGAATTTTTATTCAGAATTTAAGTGGCCACCCTGTAACAAGAGAAAAATGTAAAAAAAAAAAAATTTAATCGTATAAGAATGAGGATTTGAAACCGTTTGCTAGTCTGGTGAAGGGCAGTGTGAGCCCCAAGTCGTGATCTATGTTTTGTGTTATTGCAGAGACGTGAAGCCTGACAATATGCTGCTCGACAGACAGGGCCATCTAAAACTGGCAGACTTTGGTACTTGTATGAGAATGGATAGGGTAAGAGTAGTCTTGGAATAAGTAACAACTTACTGGTACATAAGAGGTGTGTCGTGGGAAAATCTGGCTTAATGCCTCTGCGTAATGTGTCGTTCCGGATCAGCCTTGCAGTCAACACAGGCTAATCCAGGACGGCACTTTGCGCCTTCAGGAGATTTATGTTTAGAAGAGACTATCTTGAAACAGAAAATACCATTAAAGCGGAAAGTGTCATCCTGGATTAGCCTGTGCGGCCTGCACAAGCTTATTAAGGACGACACTTTACACACATGCATTAAGCCCGATTTTCCCACGACGTGCCTCATATATGTTGTCCCTTCGGTTAAACCTATTTCTCGATTGCATTGAAAGCCTTAAGCTTATAGAGACACTCTCGTGTCCGTTTGCTGGAAAGAACAAGTACTTGGTGCCTTTGGAGAGATCTTGAGAACGCTCCCTGAGTGGGGATCGAACGCGGGACCTCCAGTTTGCAAGGCGGACACCATATCCAATACACCATTACAACCATTATATTGCCCCTTGAAAGCCAGAAGGTGGCATATCAGCACTTTCTGCCTCTCACGGGACAACATTATAGATCTCAAACCGACAGACTTTTGTACTTAAATACTGAATGTACAGAGTAACACTGCCTATTGTTTGATTAGGTTACAACTTAATGCTACATATAATATAACAGATCTCAAACCGGCACACTTTGGTACTTGGATGAGAATGCATATGGTAAGACTGGTGTTGATATAAGTTGTATATAAATTCAATAAGAACGTGCATGTTGTGCTCATGGTAAACTTTTGTGATCACCTTTTGTCCGGCGTTTGGCATTCGTCGTCAATATTTACCTTGTGAACACTGCAGAGGCAACATTTATTGCTCAATCTTCATGAAACTTGCTCATAACATTTGTCCCAGTGATATCTCGAACGAGGTAGAACGAGGTAGAAACAGGGTCATGTGGAGTCAAAAACTAGGTCACTAGGTCAAATTGAAGAAAAAGCTTGTGAACACTCAAGCTCATGAAGTCACATTTTTTTGCCCGATCATCATGAAACTTGCTCAGAACATTTGTTCTTATGATATCTCGGCCGGGTTCGAAAATAGTTTCGCTTCATTGAAAAACATGTCCGCCAGGGAGCGGGGCAGTTTTCCTTATATGGATATAGAAAAAGCTTGTGAATACTCTAGAAGTCACATTTTTTGCCCAATCAACATGAAACTTGCTCAGAACATTTGTTTTGATGATATCTCAGTCGATTTTGAAAATGGCTGTGCTCTGTTAAAAAACATGGTCGCCAGGTGGCGGGGCTGTTTTCCTTATATGGCTATATTGAAAACTTATAAAGCTTGTGAAAACTTTAGAGGCAACATTTATTCCCCAATCTTCATAAAACTTGCCCAGAACGTATGTTCTAATAATATCTCGGACGAGTGCAAAACAGGGTCATATGTTCTAATAATATCTCGGACGAGTGCGAAACTGGGTCATGTGGGGTCAAAACCTAGAGGCCACATTTTTAGCCGAATCTTTGTGGAACTTGCTCAGAACAGTTTAGTTCCTTAGCCCCTCAGGTGAGCAATATAGGGCCTTGTGGCCCTCTTGTATTTTATGGCCTGAAATAATTTACATGTTGCAACTTACTGCCACATATGTAATTGCTGCAAACCACAGATATTGCAAGAGTTCTTTGTAGAAGTGTAACATGCTGATTCAAAGAAATATACCTAACCAACTAGACAAATAGCATGATAAAATCAATTATGGTATGAGATTGTAAAAAAACATAATAAGACAAAAGTGATCATATGAATTCTAATAATAAGACACAATTGATCATATAAAGTCTAATAATAAGACAAAAGTGATCATATAAAGTCTAATAATAAGACAAAAGTGATCATATGAAGTCTAATAATAAAGACAAAATTGATCATATTAAGTCTATGCCATTCTTTGTATTGGCAAAAACCTGACTGATATGAGAACATGTTTTCATAGTTTACGGTAAGACTGGAAAATAACCAGATATTAGGGATTGCAACAAATACTGAAACGCTATTCAAATTCAGTATTCGAATATTATAAGAATATTCTCTGCTTGTATTTGTTAATGTAATTATCACCACACTACCTTCTTTATTTCATCATCATTGTCATCATCGTCATTATCATCAGCAGCAGCGTCATCATTATCAGCAGCATCATCATAACCACCACACAACAAAAAAAAACAACCATCATCATCATCATCATCATAAAAGCACACCAAAGATTTTTCTTTGAGATTTTATAATATTCCCATAGTTGTATTTAACATCAAAATGTATTGTAAGACAGAAAAACATTTATATGGATGCATTTGTAAACTATGGTTCCATTTCAAAATATTTTAGGAATATAGTAACGCATCGTCCCAAAAATATATATCATGCAAATGCCAACTCAACAAATCTTAGCTTATTCTAAATGTGGTGTTTGCTTATGAAAACATAATTTGTTCTAAAGACGATGCAGAAGTTTGTCCCCAATTAGTAGAAGCCCGTTGATCAGTGTCATAATCTGTTTTCACAAGTTGTGCACCCAGGCCTCCCAAGGTGTTAAATGACGTGTCAAAATAGCAAACTGTCCTAACCCTAATAACATCTTGTGTTGGCATATTGTGTTGACAGAAAATTAAACTGAAATGGTTTATTATATTAATTATTATAAAGAATTTTTCATTTGATTTTGTTATTCAAATAGTGGTTTGATATTCGAATATTCTTTCTAGTTTTCGAATATTTGTTGACATCCCTTAAAAATATATTCATTTTTCACCAGGATGGTATGGTGCGGTCAGACACAGCCGTGGGCACCCCTGATTACATCTCGCCCGAGGTCCTTAAGTCCCAGGGTGGGAATGGGTACTATGGTAGGGAATGCGACTGGTGGTCAGTGGGCGTCTTCCTCTATGAGATGTTGGCCGGTAAGTGAAACTTACAATATGCTCATGCAGCCTGTGTATAAGTGAGTGTACTTCTTTATGCCCAAAGGTATCTATTGATGTGGGAGGCATATAGTGATTGTCCTGTCCGTCCGTCCGAATGAGGCTAATAAATTTTTCATTTCGTCTAGCACCTGGATACTTATACAGTTGTTGCTTATGACCATTCCTAATCCACCCATGTCACCCAACCTCGCCTTGACCTAATTTGAACTAGGAATAATTCAAATGGGCTATTTCTGGGTTATTAGATTTTACCGTTTTCGTCTAGCAATAACACCGCTTAATCATGCATGCCATATGTCCCGGATTGTCCAGGATTGTCCTCGAAATGCAGTACTCGTCCCGCAGTCCCGGAATTTGTTCAGATGTCTCAGAAATAATAAAAACAGTGCATACCTTTATTAGTTGAATTTTTGACAAACCACTAATCCCCTAATGTGTGCCCAAAGCAATGCATAACCGATTAGGCAACGTCTCATAAACGAGCAATTAACAGCAGTTGTGACACTTTCACTCTAATCACCATGTAGCCCTGCCCTGAAGGCGGAGCTTCATTCCCACAGAAAAATCCAATTAAAAGTTATTTCAGTTTGCCACGTGACGTGACTGATCGACCTATCGGCGTAATAGACATATATACACACATTAGTGAGCGTATTCATGCGTCATTTGATAACAACAGGGTACTTATTTTCACGACCTTAAGTTTAAGCAACGGTTGTTGTTGTTCACAATATCCACATTTAGTTTACTACCTAAATAAGGCATTGTTTTAAATTACTTTCCTTGAAATTTCAGGTAAAATAGTCGTAATCACAAATATTTTTGTTGATCAGTGTATGCCAAGTAAAACCTGTGTTTTGCTAGAAAAGAGCGCGAAATGACTGCTGGCACCGACGATGTCACTTTCCATGCATGGAAAGCGTGCTTGTACCGATCTTGTGCTTTGCTAAATATAGACATGTCGACTGGCAATAAAAACTTTGTAGTGAAAGAACATTAAAGTCTTTACTTTTTGTATAAAAGTTTCGTAGCATACACGCCCCTTTTTCCCGTCAAAGCGATTTTCCGGCCAAAATAAGAACACTTATCTGTCAAATAATTAACGCACGTACAAGTCCCTGAAAATCTGTAAAAAGCCCGGAAATTTGGGGGCATAGTACCGGAAATTATCAAAAAAAATTAATATGGCATGTATGGATGTATGGCTTAATACAACACTTGGGTACTTACACAGTTGTTGCTTATGTCCATTCCTAATCCACCCATATCACCCAACCTCACCTTGACTTTTACCTAATTTGGAGAATAATTCAAATGGGCTGTCCAGCAACAACCGGGGGCATCTGTGTTTATCAAACACAGCGTCTTGTTTATCTATGGAATGTTTGTTGGTAAGTGAAACTGAGCCCCTGTAAACCACTGAAGTTGAATTTTTATATTTCCTTTGTCATTTTGGTAGGTAAGTGGAACTTACAAAACAGCTCACGCAGCCAGTATAAATCAGTCAGTACACATCTTTCCTCTATGAAATGTTTGTTAGATAGTGGACTCGAGCTGAATTTGTATCCTTCCTCTATCTAGAAATCTGGGTTTGTAATTGAAACTTGGCCACTGTAAACTGCTGAGGTATCATTTGCAACCAGTATAAATCAGTCAGTACTGCTGAGGTATCATTTGCAAAGTATAAAACAGTCAGTATTGCTTTGGTATAATTTGCAACCAGTGTGAAACAGTACTGCTGAGGTATAATTTGCAATGAGTATAAAACAGTCATTACTGCTCAGGTATGATTTGCAACCAGTATAAAACAGGTGTACCTCTGAGGTATGATTTGCAACCAGTATAAAACAGTCAGTACTGCTTAGGTATCATTTGCAACCAGTATAAAACAGTCAGTACTGCTGAGGTATAACTTGCAACCGGTATAAAACAGTAGTGTTGAGGTATCATTTGCAACCAGTATAAAACAGTCAGTACTGCTGAGGTATAACTTGCAACCAGTATAAAACAGTCAGTACGGCTGAGGTATCATTTACAACCAGTATAAAACAGTCAGTACCTCTGAGGTATCATTTGCAACCAGTATAAAACAGTCAGTACTGCTGAGGTATAACTTGCAACCAGTATAAAACAGTCAGTACTGCTGAGGTATCATTTGCAACCAGTATAAAACAGTCAGTACTGCTGTGGTATAACTTGCAACCAGTATAAGACAGTCAGTACTTCTGAGGTATAACTTGCAACCAGTATAAAACAGTCAGTACTGCTGAGGTATAACTTGCAACCAGCATAAAACAGTCAGTACTGCTGAGGTATAACTGGCAACTAGTATAAGACAGTCAGTACTTCTGAGGTATAATTTGAAATGAGTATAAAACAGTCAGTACTGCTTTGGTACAATTTGCAACCAGTATGAAACAGTACTGCTGAGGTATAATTTGCAATGAGTATAAAACAGTCGGTACTCGTGAGGTATAATTTGCAACGAGTATTAAACAGTCAGTACTGCTGAGGTATAATATGCAACCAATATGAAGTACTGCTGAGGTATAATTTGCAACCAGTATAAAACAGTGAGTTCTGCTGAGATATAATTTGCAACCAGTATAAAACAGTCAGTACACATATTTCCTTGATGAAATGTTGGTAAATATGCAAAACGTAGCTGCTGTAAAACAGTCAGTATGCATCTTTCCTCTATGAAATGTTTGTTGGTAAGTGAAATTTAGTCGCTATAAACCACTTGAGTTAAATATGCATCTGGTCAAGAATCAGAGTCAATGAGCTTTCTCTTTGAAATGTTGCTGGTTAATGAAATATAGCTGCTGCTGTATGAACTACTTTCATTAAGTTTGAGGTCAGTATAGGTCCTTGGTGATGGATTATTTTCATAGAAGTCATCATAAACTGTGTACTTTTTTTCCAGGTGATACTCCTTTCTATGCAGAATCTCTCGTCGGAACCTACGGTAAAATTATGGACCACAAAAACTCCTTAGAATTCCCAAACGATATTGAAATGTCCGGGGATGCGAAGAGTTTAATAAGTGCGTTCCTCACAGATAGGTAGGTCTGGATCTGTATTCATCAAGCACCTGTGTAAAATATTCAGTATATTTCTTGAATTCATATAATTCCTTATGTTTGTGGCTTTTTCATTTGGTGTTAAATTGTTCTAGTCTGGTATAGAATCAACAGATGCTTGTTACTTACCCAAAATTGATTTTCATATATGAGGCACGTCGTGACTAACCGGTCCTAAAGCATGTGCGTAAAGTGTCGTCCCGGAATAGCCTGTGCAGTCCGAACAGGCTAATCCAGGACGGCACTTCTGCTTTAATGGTATTTTCTGTTTCAAGGAAGTCTCTTCTAAACATAAATCCACTGTATGCGGAAAGTGCCTTCCTGGATTAGCCTGTGCAGACTGCACAGGCTTATCCGGGACGACACTTTACGCACATGCATTAAGGCCGGTTTTCCCACGACGCACCTCATATATTGATTTTCACAAAGAGTATTTGATTTGAAATGTGTGCTCAAGGATTAGTTAAGATTTCCCCCTGGAGCTTTGTGGACATGGCCCTGGTAGTCTGTATTGTTGTGGGTATGGCCCTGGTAGTCTGTATTGTTGTGGGTATAGCCCTGGTAGTCTGTATTGTTCGGGGTATGGCCCTGGTAGTCTGTATTGTTGTGGGTATGGCCCTGGTAGTCTGTATTGTTGTGGGTATGGCCCTGGTAGTCTGTATTGTTGTGGGTATGGCCCTGGTAGTCTGTATTGTTGTGGGTATGGCCCTGGTAGTCTGTATTGTTGTGGGTATGGCCCTGGTAGTCTGTATTGTTGTGGGTATGGCCCTGGTAGTCTGTATTGTTGTGGGTATGGCCCTGGTAGTCTGTATTGTTGTGGGTATGGCCCTGGTAGTCTGTATTGTTCGGGGTATGGCCCTGGTAGTCTGTATTGTTGTGGGTATGGCCCTGGTAGTTTGTATTGTGGGTATAGCCCTGGTAGTCTGTATTGTTGTGGGTATGACCCTGGTAGTCTGTATTGTTGTGGGTATGGCCCTGGTAGTTTGCGTTGTTGTGGGTATGGCCCTGGTAGTCGGTATTGTTCGGGGTATGGCCCTGGTAGTCTGTATTGTTGTGGGTATGGCCCTGGTAGTCTGGATTGTTGTGGGTATGGCCCTGGTAGTCTGTATTGTTGTGGGTATGGCCCTGGTAGTCTGTATTGTTCGGGGGAATGGCCCTGGTAGTCTGTATTGTTGTGGGTATGGCCCTGGTAGTCTGTATTGTTGTGGGTATGGCCCTGGTAGTCTGTATTGTTCGGGGTATGGCCCTGGTAGTCTGTATTGTTGTGGGTTTGACCCTGGTAGTCTGTATTGTTGTGGGTATAGCCCTGGTAGTCTGTATTGTTGTGGGTATGGCCCTGGTAGTCTGTATTGTTGTGGGTATGGCCCTGGTAGTTTGTATTGTTGTGGGTATGGCCCTGGTAGTCTGTATTGTTCGGGGTATGGCCCTGGTAGTCTGTATTGTTGTGGGTATGGCCCTGGTAGTCTGTATTGTTCAGGGTTTGCGAATGAATCACTTCAAATGCTTGCATTGGTGTCAGAAAATGTTTTCTGGTAAATATCTCAATTTGTAGAAATATATTGATACAGATATTGTTTTAAATAAAAAAAGTAAGTAAATAGTAAACAAACCTTTCTGCAAAATTTGTGTTTTTGTTTTTGAAATGCTAACTTTATTTAGGCAATAAATAGTTACATATTAAGCTGTGTGCCATTTTTAATGCAAATATACAATACATCATATAAATAAAAAAAATAAAAATTTGAAGTTTATTTCCTAAAATAAGACAGATTCTTAAGGTATAATTTGCGTTGTTGTTGTTTTTTGTGATGGTAGAGAACCATTGACTGGTGTGGTCATTTGTTTCACTTTATCTGCTTTCAGAAATGAACGACTAGGTAAAAATGGCATTGAGGAGATAAAAAGTCACAGGTTTTTTAAGAATGACCAATGGAACTGGGACAGTATAAGAACTGGTAAGTTAAACTGCAGAAACTAACTTGGAAGTTTGTTAAATCTGTTTTGTTTGTTTATTTGGGCTTTACGGCAACTCAACACATTATGGTCATATCGTGCCGTGTATGTATGTTGATTTCTATATAGATTAGGAAATGTGAACTGGGCATACATACAAGGTATTGAGCAGTTTTGACGTTTACCAGTTTACCATTTACCTGAGTCCACTAAATGTTCCGTCTGTCAGGCAAACTTTAAATAAACTAGACCAGCAAAACAGCAGTTTAGGTCCCTTGGACAGTTTTTATGCCCCCGGCATCTTGATGCGGAAGGCATATAGTGATCGTCGTGTCCGTCCTTACGTCCGTGACAAGGTTAAGTAGATTTTACCGTTTCGTCTAGCACCAACACCGCCTACTACAACACTTTGATACTTACACAGTTGTTGCTTATGACCATTCCCTATCCACCCATATCACCCAACCTCACTCTGACCTTGACCTAATTTGGACTTATATTAATTCAAAAGTGCCATTTCTTGGTTAACTAGATTTTACCGTTTCGTCTAGCACCAGCACCGCTTACTACAACACTTAGATATTTTTCACAGTTGTTACTTATGACCGTTCCCAATCCACCCATATCACCCGACCTCACTTTGACCTTGACCTAATTTGCTCTTAGAATAATTCAAATGTGCTGTTTCTTGTTTAACTAGAATTTACCGTTTTGTCTTGCACCAACACTGCTTACTACAACACTTGGATATTTACACAGTTTTTACTTATGACCGTTCCCAATCCACCCATATCACCCAACCTCACTTTGACCTTGACCTAATTTGGACTAAGAAATGGGCTACCCAGCACCAAACGGTGACGTGTGTTTATCAAACACAGAATCTTGTTAAAAATGTAATCACTGATTATTATTTGATAGTTGACTGAAGTGTATTTGTAATTAACACATGATAAATTTGAGAATAAAAGCCTGCAAACCTTGTCATTGAAATTAAAAAGGCATGAGATATATGTGTATCATACATTAGAGAAAATGAAAATATACAAACAAATTGTGGTCCACTATTTTGTTATTCAGTCCAGTTGATTTGGATAGCTTGGTGGCTTGATGGTCCACTGCTTTTAAAACATATTTGTGAAGACTGGATTATAATACATCACAAACAATGCACTTCCTTGTTTCAGCCACTCCGCCAGTGGACCCAGAGCTGACGGGTGATGACGACACGAGTCACTTCGAAGACGTCGAGAAGGACAACAGTCCCGAGGGGGCCTTTGAGGTGCCGAAAGCCTACGCAGGCAACCATCTGCCGTTTATAGGGTTTACATATAACAAAGAATATCAGTAAGTCTGTTGGTAACAGTTTATAGGGTTTACATACAAGAAAGAATATCGGTAAGTCTGTTGGATATGGTCATCTGACGCTTATAGGGTTTACATACAATAAGCAACACCAGTAAGTCTGTTGGCCAAGATCATCTGTCGTTTATAGGGTTTACATACAATAAGGAATATCAGTAAGTCTGTTGGCCATGATCATCTGTCGTTTATAGGGTTTACATACAATAAGGAATATCAGTAAGTCTGTTGGCCAAGATCATCTGACGCTTATAGGGTTTACATACTGTAAGGAATACCAGTAAGTCTGATGGCCAAGATCATCTGACGTTTATAGGGTTGACATACAATAAGGAATACCAGTAAGTCTGTTGGCCATGATCATCTGACGCTTATATGGTTGACATACAATAAGGAATACCAGTAAGTCTGTTGGCCATTTTCATCTGACGCTTATAGGGTTTACATACAATAAGGAATATCAGTAAGTCTGTTGGCTATGATCATATGTCGTTTGTAGGGTTTACATACAATAAGGAATACCAGTAAGTTTGTTGGCCATGATCATACGTCATTTATAGGGTTTACATACAATAAGGAATATCAGTAAGTCTGTTTGCTATGATCATCTGATGCTTATATGGTTTACATACAATAAGCAACACCAGTGAGTCTGTTGGCCATGATCATCTGTCGCTTATAGGGTTTACATACAATAAGGAATAATCAGTAAGTCTGTTGGCCATGATCATCTGACGCTTATAGGGTTGACATACAATAAGGAATATCAGTAAGTCTGTTGGCCATGATCATCTGACGTTTATAGGGTTGACATACAATAAGGAATATCAGTAAGTCTGTTGGCTATGATCATCTGACGTTTATAGGGTTTACATACAATAAGGAATACCAGTAAGTCTGTTGGCCATGATCATCTGTCGCTTATAGGGTTGACATACAATAAGGAATATCAGTAAGTCTGTTGGCTATGATCATCTGACGTTTATAGGGTTTACATACAATAAGGAATACCAGTAAGTCTGTTGGCTATGATCATCTGTCGCTTATAGGGTTGACATACAATAAGGAATATCAGTAAGTCTGTTGGCTATGATCATCTGACGTTTATAGGGTTTACATACAATAAGGAATACCAGTAAGTCTGTTGGCTGTGATCATATGTCGTGTATAGAGTTGACATACAATAAGGAATATCAGTAAGTCTGTTGGCCATGATCATCTGACGTTTATAGGGTTGACATACAATAAGGAATATCAGTAAGTCTGTTGGCTATGATCATCTGTCGCTTATAGGGTTTACATACAATAAGGAATATCAGTAAGTCTGTTGGCCATGATCATCTGACACTTATAGGGTTGACATACAATAAGGAATATCAGTAAGTCTGTTGGCTATGATCATCTGACGCTTATAGGGTTTACATACAATAAGGAATATCAGTAAGTCTGTTGGCTATGATCATATGTCGTTTATAGAGTTTACATTCAATAAGGAATATCAGTAAGTCTGTTGGCCATGATCATACGTCATTTATAGGGTTTACATACAATAAGGAATATCAGTTCTGTTGGCCATGATCATCTGTCGCTTATAGGGTTTACATAAAATAAGGAATAATCAGTAAGTCTGTTGGCCATGATCATCTGACGCTTATAGGGTTGACATACAATAAGGAATATCAGTAAGTCTGTTGGCTATGATCATCTGACGTTTATAGGGTTGACATACAATAAGGAATATCAGTAAGTCTGTTGGCTATGATCATCTGACGTTTATAGGGTTTACATACAATAAGGAATACCAGTAAGTCTGTTGGCCATGATCATCTGTCGCTTATAGGGTTGACATACAATAAGGAATATCAGTAAGTCTGTTGGCTATGATCATCTGACGTTTATAGGGTTTACATACAATAAGGAATACCAGCAAGTCTGTTGGCTATGATCATCTGTCGCTTATAGGGTTGACATACAATAAGGAATATCAGTAAGTCTGTTGGCTATGATCATCTGACGTTTATAGGGTTTACATACAATAAGGAATACCAGTAAGTCTGTTGGCTGTGATCATATGTCGTGTATAGAGTTGACATACAATAAGGAATATCAGTAAGTCTGTTGGCCATGATCATCTGACGTTTATAGGGTTGACATACAATAAGGAATATCAGTAAGTCTGTTGGCCATGATCATCTGTCGCTTATAGGGTTTACATACAATAAGGAATATCAGTAAGTCTGTTGGCCATGATCATCTGACGCTTATAGGGTTGACATACAATAAGGAATATCAGTAAGTCTGTTGGCTATGATCATCTGACGCTTATAGGGTTTACATTCAATAAGGAATATCAGTAAGTCTGTTGGCTATGATCATATGTCGTTTATAGAGTTTACCTTCAATAAGGAATATCAGTAAGTCTGTTGGCCATGATCATACGTCATTTATAGGGTTTACATACAATAAGGATTATCAGTTCTGTTGGCCATGATCATCTGTCGCTTATAGGGTTTACATAAAATCAGGAATATCAGTCAGTCTGTTGGCCATGATCATCTGACGCTTATAGGGTTTACATATAATAAGGAATATCAGGTAAGTCTGTTGGCCATGATCATATGTCGTTTATATGGTTTACATACAATAAGGAATATCAGTATGTCTGTAGGCTATGATCATACGTCATTTATTGGGTTTACATACAATGAGGAATATCAGTAAGTCTGTTGGCTGTGATCATATGTCGTGTATAGGGTTTACATACAATAAGAATATCAGTAAGTCTGTTGGCTATGATCATCTGACGCTTATAGGGTTTACATATAATAAGGAATATCAGTAAATCTGTTGGCTATGATCATAGGGTTTACATACAATAAGGAATATCAGTAAGTTTGTTGGCTATGATCATACGTCATTTATAGGGTTTACATACAATAAGGAATATCAGTAAGTCTGTTGGCTGTGATCATATGTCGTGTATAGGGTTTACATACAATCAGGAATATCAGTAAGTCTGTGGGGTATGATCATACGTCGTTTATAAGGTTTACATATAATAAGGGTTTACATATGGTTTACATATAATAAGGGTTTACATATGGTTTACATATAATAAGGGTTTACATACAAAATGGAATATCAGTAAGTCTGATTGCTACAATGTGGTTTCCAATGGATTTGAAAACTAAAAATATTAGTTATCAGTGGCAAGTAAAAACTAAAACTCTGAATTATTTTGTGTACTTAACAGTTAACAAAGCTTGCTTTTCAACAATTCTTCAGTACATATCATTTTAAATATTATTGACTGACATTTGATAAACTAGTAGCGGTATGTCTGGGATAAACATGTTGTTTTTCAAAATGTTTATACATTTTACTTGGAAATGTAACCTATTATTTGAGAAGTGAACAAGTAATGTATGCTCCTTGAATACTTCTCGTGAAGGATAGATGATTGTGTCACACTTGCAATAAAAATGAAAGAGATAAGTACAGTGACTGGGCAGAATTTTTCCATATGAGATAATTTCTCCTCTCCACAAAAATCTATGGGCTTTTTTATGCGATTTCATCTGATTGTAATGGGGTTTACAGCAATTGCATTTTGTGAACATCTAACTGTTTAAATCAAGCAAAATGCACCATGCAGATGCTTGCTCTTCCCGTTCAAGTTGTTTTTGAGCGTCTGTTGCTATTGTTCTTTTAGACTGCCGAATTTAATGAATAAAATCTCACCGCATAGTGACAAAACTGGAAACCAAACATAGCATTGTGCATTGTACGGCAGCATTTTTCGATTTGTATTGAAATATTTTGGTGCGACAGAAAATCGCATTGGTGAACATTTCTATATGATTTTTCTTAATTTTATGCGCAATTATCGCTTTTCGCATGGGTTTCCCAGTCACTGTAAGTATTACATTTCACACAAAGACAAAAGCTTATGATTTGTACAAGATAACAAAGAAATAAATTTCTTGCTTTTGCTGATAGAAACTTGGCATTGAAAATGTTCCATGTAATATAGGTTTTAGTCAACACAGCAGTGTTGGTTGTTTGAACATCTTTCAAAACGCAAGTGTGATTTATTTGAGGCATGTCGTGGGAAAACCAGGAATATGAATAATCTATCGAAACTTCTTCTGTTATGCTGTTTTGGTTGCAAACCATTGTACCGTAAATGTCCTTATTGATGCCCATGCCCTAGTAGATGCGCATGTGGTATTTTGTGGTCCCGAAATATTTTTTGTTGATAAATTTTTTCGAACATTAACGAAAAACTAAAGTTAATTTCAATAGAAGTGATTAAATAGACCGCCATATGTATGTATCCGGAAGTGCCTGTATATAAATAAACCTATGCCCCACTATACTTTTACATGCAACCATATATGACGCAAGTGAATGGGACCACAAACATTCATTACGGTATTATAAATATTTATTATAAGAACATGTAATAGTCAATAATAACAAATAGTATTTTATTTATTTATGACAACCGCATATTATCTAATGAGACTAAAATGGAGAACATTATAGCATGAAGGAAAATAGTGTTATGTTATGCTTTTCAACCACTTTCCATGTGCGTCTGCAGTGTCACAGCTCATCACGTTGATCATGTTAATCATTTAGACTGTACCATTGTGCATTACGTCGTGCAAGTGAGCTCGTCATGTCGATCGACGGTATTAATTTAGACAGTACCATCGTGAATTTTCTCATGCGGACAAAGCCCATCGGCCGTATTTAGACTGTACCAATGTGTATTTCATCATTGGAAAGTGCGCATACATGAAAACTTGATTTCTGGATGATGGCAGAATTAACAAAAAATGGCTCCATTTAAACGCGCAGGGGTCCTAAAATGACTATCAGGTAGCAAATTTTCATGAAAACTAACAGGTATTCGTCAAAAGTTTAACTTTGCACTGGTCAGCAATGTGCTTTTCAAACCTTGAAATAACCAATTAATGTATTATAGAACAGGAACAGAGTCAGTTTAAAAATATTATTTCTAACATCCAAAAACTGTGCAACTGCACCTTTGAGATGACTCGTGTTTTATTTCAGATTATTGTCATCAGGGAGTAGTGCAATACAACAGAATGTAAGTATACTGAGCTCACGCAACATATCTTGGGTTTCGCTTTGTCGAGGTGGGGGGTTTAAAGGGACTATTTCATCGAAAAGGGCCTGAAGGGGGCACCTTCCTAAAAATATCTGAAATTAGATATTAATACTGGCATATAGTAACGGTATAATATGGGTCGTGTTTGTTTGGCCCTTTTCGCATTTACATTCTGACGTCACACGTTTACACACGTGTCCTTACGAAGCAGAATAGCGCAGTTGGTTAAAGCGCTGTCTACTGTCATTACTCCTAAGTCGTGAGTTCGAAACCCGCTTGGGGTTTTAATTTTTACAAATATTTTTTTCTGATTTGTTTTATCATACATGTCTTAGCATAATGCATTTCTATAATCTAATATTATTTATGGTGCAATAGGAAACACAGTTTTTGTTGACATAGTCCCTTGAACTTAAAAAGATGTAGTGTAGTGAATTGCTGTGAAATTCCTGATGTTTCCATAAAAAAACTGGTGTGATATTCTATTACATTTCGAACTGCTTTGCATTAATAGTCAGGGGATGTGGAGCGTTCATTTTGACATAATCATCGGCTTTTATTCAGTTTTTTGTCCCCTACCGGTGTTTCACTGGAGGGGACTATAGGTTTGCCTTCCTTCCGTCCGTCCGTCTGTCACGCCGTCCGTCCGCAAAATATTGTTCCTGGGATAACTAAAAAAGTACTGAAGATACTTCGATGAAACTTGGTATACATATAAACGGCAATGTGAGTATTATGCACGACCTTTTATTTTTTACCAGAGGTCGAAGGTCACGTGACTGTTACTAAAAATAGAAATAAACTTAATACTGTAATATTTTGAAAAGTGCATAACATATGATCATGAAACTTTATGGAACTTGGTACACAGATTGGACTATGGGTTTGACCTCCGCCTGTGTGCGTCTGTCTGTCTGTTCGTCCATCAGTCTCACTCTGTCTGTCCCATCCCCAAAACCTGGATCCTGCGATAACTCAAAAAGTACTGAAGATACTTTGATGAAACTTAGTATACATAGAAAGAGCAAGGTGAGGATTGTACATGACCCTTTATTTTTCACCAGAGGTCAAAGGTCACGTGACTGTTACTTAAAATAGACATAAACTTAATACTGTAATAATTCGAAAAGAACATAACATATGATAATGAAACATGGTACAAGGAATGGACTATATGATTGCCCTCTGTCAGTTTAGTACTGCAATAACTCGAAAAGTAACTCGAATGTCTGGTCAATGTTACTAAAATAGAAAAACCAACAACTTGATACTGCTGTGACAAATGGGATTTGAATATGAAACTTTGTACATCTACAGATAAAGGGCTATTTGACGGTATTGCACAATGTTTAATAAGTATGGGTTTTCACCGGTAGGGGACTCCTGTATTGCTTGCAATACTATCAAAGCCTTGTTATTCATTGTAAATCTTAAATTGATATTTTCTTGTGAAAAAACCAGATTGCATGCAGTTCTGCTTTCGAATAAAAGTAATCTTTTAAATGCATAATTGCTATTGATTTTACATCCAATTCATCAAACATCTTCTTGCATATGGCTGAAAACTTTCATGAGCCTCGGCTTTATGAATCTCAGAATGCTGACTGACACTGTTTTAAAATGTCCTCAGTCTTTATTGCCTATTAAAATGGCTTTTTCAAGATTCCATCATGCCTGTGTGTGTTACTAATGCACCTATCAATAATTTTCCCCAGAGGGTGGGGGGAGCAGCAGGCTGACCCAGGGGAATTTCACTGATTTTATTTTTATGCCCCCGAAAGGGAACTTCGGGGGCATATAGTAATCGCATCGTCTATCCGTCTGTCCGTCCGTCCGTCACGCTTCTTGGGCGGAGCATAACTCCATTAGTATTGAAGGGATTCAAATGAAACTGTATATAATGATAGAGGACGATGAGAGGAAGTGCCGAGTACAAGGACCACAACTCTTTCTTCAATATTGATGGAGTTATTGCCCTTTGTTTAATTTTCTTATGCGGAGCATATTTCCATTAGTATTGATGGGATTCAAATGAAACTTGATATACTGACAGAGGACAATGAGAGGAAGTGCAGAGCCCAAGAACCACAACTCTGTATTCAGTATTTACGGAGTTATTGCCCTTTGTTTTATTTCCTTATGTGAATCATTAATTTTCTTGTGCGGAGCATAACTCCATAGTATTGAAGGGATTCAAATGAAACTTCATATAATGATAGAGGACAATGAGAGGAAGTGCAAAGCACAAGGACCACAACTCTTTCTGAAATATTTATGGAGTTATTGTCCTTTGTTTTATTTCCTTATGTGAAGCATTGATTTTCTTGTGCGAAGCATATCTCCATTTGTATTGAAGGGATTCAAATGAAACTTCATATAATGATAGAGGACAAGGAAAAGAAGTGCAGAGCACAAGGACTGCAACTCTTTCTTCAATATTTATGGAGTTATTACCCTTTGTTTTATTTCCTTATTAGAAGCATTAATTTTCTTGTGCTGAACATAACTCCATTAGTATTAAAGGGATTCAAATGAAACCACATATAATGATAGAGGACAATGAGAGGAAGTGCAGAGTACAAGGACCATAACTCTTTCTTCAATATTTATGGAGTTATGAGAGGACAGTGAGAGGAAGTGCAAAATGCCACAACCACAACACTTCATTAAATATTTAAAGAGTTATTGCTCTTTGTTTAATTTTCTTGTGTGGATCATTACTTCATTAGTATTGAAGGGATTCAGATGAAACCACATATAATGATAGAGGACAATGAGAGGAAGTGCAGAGTAGAAGGACCATAACTCTTTCTTCAATATTTATGGAGTTATTGCCCTTTGTTTATTTTTTGGGCCGAGCATAACTCTATTATTATTGAAGGGATTTTAAATAAAACCACATATATTGATAGCGGACGTTGAGAGGAAGTGCAGAGTACAAGGACCATAACTCATTCCTCACTATTTATGGAGTTATTGCCCTTTTTTGCAGATATGTACTACCTTAGTATTGAAGGAATTTAATATTACACCACATATATTGATAAGGGGACATTGAGAGGAAGGGCAGAGTACAAGGACCATAACTCTTTTTTCAATATTTATGGAGTTATTGCCCTTCAGTTAATTTTCTTGTGCAGTGCAAAACTCAATTAGTATTGAAGTGATTTAAAATAAAACCATGTATATTGATAGAGGATGTTGAGAGGAAGTGCAGAATACCAGGACCATAACTCTTTTTGTAGAAAGCGTCATTTTTGCCAACATATAACTGACATTGTTTTGCCTTCCTCTGACAAGCATATGTTTCGAGAGCATACGTCACATCCTGTGACAAGCCTTGTTTTGGGTCTAATTTGCAACCCTAGAGCCAAGCATTTTTGTCCAAATCCCCTCAGTGGGAGATGTTATACGGATATCAAGTGGCCCGGGGGCGGGGGGATATATTACCGGGATCTAAAATTCGAAGTCAATTTCCCCGTGATCCGGAATTATTTGGCGTGTAAAATTCCTGCCTGTTGGGAATCGCTTGCAGTCTTAAGTCCCATATATGCCCTTGAAAATGTTATTACTTTTGAAACAACTACTGGTATATTGGGAAGGTTTATGATGTCTAACTTAGTTGTAAATCATGTTTTACCTTTGATGGGTCAGTGCAAAACTATGCTAAGTCTATGTTGTATACCAGTTATATAGCATAGTTTTGCATTGAGCCATCAATTTTATTGTCTTGTTTCTTTGATGAACACTGTAAGAATGCCCGTTGACACCAATATTTTCCAGAATGGAACATTAGGAAGGTTAATAATGTCACTTAGTTTTAAATCATGTTTTCACTAGCTTCTTTGGTGAACACTGTAAGAATGCCTATTGACGTACCCATATTTCCTGGATGGAAATAGACAAATTCTTGCCTAAGGTTGCTTTTTCTTGTTGTTAAGTATTTACTTAATGCATTCCATTGATTTGACCTTATATTGGTTTTGATTTCAAAATAAAACTGATCTTATAACATGTTTATTCCTGATGCATATTGCATAATTAGATATTTTTTTATGCCCCCAAAGGAGAGCATATAGTAGTCACACGGTCCGTCTGTGGGTGGGTGCGTGGGTTTTGGGTGGGTCCGTCCGTCCGTCCAGACTTCGTTTCCGCTCTGTTACTTTTTAATGCCTGGATGGATTTTAATATAACTTAAGATTATTGTTTCCCATGACGAGACGATGTGTCGCGTACAAATCCCATGCTCGTCGGTCAAAGGTCAAGGTCACAATTCAAGGTCAAAGGTCATGAATTTTCGTTTCGCTCCATAACTTCTAAACCCCTGGATGGATTTTAATATAACTTCAGATTATTATTCCACATTACCAGACGATGTGTTGCATGCAATTCCCATACTCGTCAGTCAAAGGTCAAGGTCGCAATTCAAGGTCAAAGGTCATACATTTTTGTTTCCGCTCCATAACTTCTAAATGCCTGGATGGATTTTAATCTTCATTAAACTTCAGATTATTATTCCCCATGATCAGACGATGTGTCACGTACAACTCCCGTGCTCATCAGTCAAAGGTGAACGTCACAATTTAAGGTCAAAGGTCATGAATTTTTGTTTCCGCTTTGTAACTTCTTAAAGCCTGGAAGGATTTTAATATAACTTCAGATTATTATATCCCATGACCAGACAATATGTTGCGTACAACTCCAATGATGGTCGGTCAAAGGTCAAGGTCACAATTCAAGGTCAAAGGTCAATAATTTTTGTTTCCACTTCAAAACTTCTAAACGTCTGGAGGGATTTAAATGTTACTTCAGATTATTATTCTCTATGACCAGACAATGTGTCGCATACAAATCCCATGCTCGTCTGTCAAAGATCAAGGTCGCAATTCAAGTTCAAAGGTCAAGGATTTCTGTTTCTCCACCATAACTTCTAAACGTTTGGAAGGATTTAATATTACTTCAGATTATTATTTCCCATGACCAGTTGATGTGTTGTGTACAACTCCCATGATCCTCAGTCAAAGGTCAAGGTCACAATTCAAGGTCAAAGGTCAAGGAATGTTCTTTCTGTTCTATAACTTCCAAAAGCCTTGAAGGATTTTAATATTACTTCAGATTATTTTTTCCCATGACCAGATGATGTGTCACATACCACTACCATGCTCCTGGGTCAAGGTCTGTGGGTCTAAGGTTAGACTTAAAAGGTCAAATATTAGAATGAACTTTTTGTAGGAAGCATCATTTTTGCCAACATGTAAGGAATGTAATAACTTGGTGGGAATGAAGATCATTTTGAGGCAGTGTATCACAACAACAAACAGCTGTGTTGCTGAAATCTCGAGATATTTGTCTAGGGCATAATATTGTACTCTGACATTGTTTTGCCTTCCTCTGACAAGCATATGCTTCGGGGGCATATGTCACATCCTGTGACATTTAGCCTTGTTCAATTATTAAATGCATGATTACACCTAATATACATCAACAAGTCTCAGTCATGTATATCCTGAAAATTCAGAGGTATTGCCCTTAAATCAGTGACTGGGAAAGGATTTTTCCATGTTACATAATTTCTCATCTCCACAAAAATATATGGGCTTTTTCAAAAATGTATGGAATTTCCTCAGATTTTTATGGGATTTTCAGCAATTACATTTTGTGAACGTCTAACTGTTTAAATCGAGAAAAATGCACCACACAGACATTCGCTCTTCCCGTTCAAGTTGTAATGAGCGCATGTTGATATAGATATTTAGACCGCCGAATTAATATATCGATAAAATCCTATTTCATAGTGACAAATCTGCAAACCAGACCAAGCATTGTGTATTGTACGGCAGCGTTTTTTTATTCGTACTCAAAAATTTTGGTGCGACGTAAAATCGCATCGTTGAACATTTCTTTGCGATTGTTCTCAATTTTATGCGCAAATATCGCATTTCGCTTGGGTTTCCCAGTCACTGTTTAATTGAACTAAACTAAATGTCTTGCTAGTACTTTTTCATTTTCTGAATATCCTAATTCTGTTGTAGGATTATGGTATCCAAAATGTAAAATAAGCAATAATTGTAATTCTTAATTTTAATCTTAGATCCAATACCATATGATTTATTTCTCATCTGTCTGTTCACATTCTTTCAAGGGTGATTTTATGGATGTAAGTTTGCAGTTTTCACTTCAGTATTTTATGCATGCCAGTCTATAGGAGCTTTCATGTGTTATTTCGCTTACATTTCTTTCCAGTTTGCTATTGTTTTTTGCTATACAGCTTTCCAAGTCTGAAAATTGTTGTTGTTTGTTGTTACCAGTAATAGTTTACTGAAGTTATTTTATATTAATTTTATATTATTGTGTTCTTGGTATTTTATATATTAATGTTATTGGTCAAAATGTCAAACTATTGTAAATTTGTCAAAACTAAATCCCATTTAAAAAACTAGAAATTTGAGCATCTATTCACTGTGGAATGCTGTATTATAATCACACTTTTTTATAAATGCACAAATTACTTTGTTTTTAAGTTTTCACATTACTAAGTACTTCTTTTGAACTTACATACTATAAATGAATATTCAAAAATGATGCTGTTAATTGTATGATTAAACATTATATAGGCCGGGCCGGCTAGCTCAGTTGGTAGAGCGCTGGACTAAGATGCATTATAATTGGGATGATAAATTAGTTGTATATAGTAAGATTCATTATAATTGGGATGATAACTTAGTTGTATATAGTAAGATTCGTTATAATTGGGATGATAACTTAGTTGTATATAGTAAGATGCATTATAATTGGGATAATAACTTTAGTTGTATGTAGTAAGATGCATTATAATTGAGATGATAACTTAGTTGTATATAGTAAGATGCATTATAATTGGGATGATACCTTAGTTGTATATAGTAAGATTCAGTATTATTGGGACGATAACTTAGTTGTATATAGTAAGATTCATTATTATTGGGATGATAACTTAGTTGTATATAGTAAGATGCATTATAATTGGGATGATAACTTAGTTGTATATAGTACAATGCATTATAATTGAGATGATAACTTAGTTGTATATAGTAAGATGCATTATAATTGGGATGATAACTTAGTTGTATATAGTAAGATTCATTATAATTGGGATGATAACTTAGTTGTATATAGTAAGATGCATTATAATTGGGATGATAACTTAGTTGTATATAGTAAGATGCATTATAATTGGGATGATAACTTAGTTGTATATAGTAAGATGCATTATAATTGGGATGATAACTTAGTTGTATATAGTAAGATGCATTATAATTGGGATGATAACTTAGTTGTATATAGTAAGATGCATTATTATTGGGATGATAACTTAGTTGTATATAGTAAGATTCATTATTATTGGGATGATAACTTAGTTGTATATAGTAAGATGCATTATTATTGGGATAATAACTATGTTGTATGATTACCGTATTTATTCTATATTTTCAGACACACTAAGTTTTCGGACACCCACAAAATGTTTCGAAATAATTATTTTTTGCGCCTCTATATTTTCAGAACTTTCAGAAAAGGAATTAAAATGTGATTATATGTTTTTTGGACGGATAATTTATGTCAGCTATATTTTGAGTCGATAATTGGCAGTTAACACCAATTACCGGTATACTAAAACCTTTCATGGGGAGCAACAGGTTTTATCACAGACGTCTCAGTTATAGTTTGCCAATTTCATCTTGCGAAAAATTTGCAGCACCATTCTTCATGTCAATTATCAAGTAAGGGACAATATTATGACTTCAATAAACAACCTCGTGTCAAAAATTAACACCTCCGGCTATAAACGAAGTCCATATCTGCAGACAACTATACAAACAAATTTTTTGAGAATCACTGTTTTTGGACAGATTTCGATCAATTATTTTTAAGCGTCTGAAAACATAGAATAAATACGGTATTGTAAGATGCATTATAATTGGGGTGATAACTAAGTTGTATATAGTAAGATGCATTATTATATAGATGATAACTATGTTGTATAATTATAGTAAGATGCATTATTATTGGGATGATAGCTACATTGTATATAGTAAGATGCATTATTATTTAGATGATAACTATGTTGTATAATTATAGTAAGATGCATTATTATTGGGATGATAACTACATTGTATATAATAAGATGCATTATTATTGGGATGATAACTATGTTGTATAATTATAGTAAGATGCATTATAATTGGGATGATAACTAAGTTGTATATAGTAAGATGCATTATTATTGGGATGATAACTATGGTGTATAATTATAGTAAGATGCATTATAATTGATAAATAATTTTATCATGGCTGATATATTGAGTATTGGCTTAAATAATCCATTTAGTCTTTCAGCATAATTTAGAACCTTTTTATTTTGAGTTTCTAAATTCTGGGCATTCTTGATAAACATTCTTTCAGTACATTTTTAATAGTCCTACAAAATGAAAATCACATTGTTTTCTCTTCTTTACTAGCGTTTTGTAGTATGTGACCCACAACTCCTGAACAATGCAATATGTTGTCATGCGCTCTTTTTTCGAAGGCCCTTTTGTTATATACACATCTTTGAGAAACTTATCGCATGATTTGTTGGCTAATAACAATAACTGATACAGTTACAAGGGGTCTTAGTTACCCGGAGTCGTAGTTAGTTACACGGGGTACATGGTTCATACATGTTAACCTAGTCAATGTTTATGTTATACACGTTGGCTGCATCATTTATTCACAAAGCTTACGTATCATATTCATCTTCATTAACGGTATGGTAGTTTAGTATCAAGCAGGCCTTAAATTCACTAAAGTCTTTGTGTTTCATCATTATACCACCAGCACAACAAAGTTGTAAGGGGGGTACACTGGACTCGGCTTGTCTGTCTGTCCGTCTGTGTGTTGTTTTTTTTGTCTAGAGCATAACTTTCGAACCCTTTTAGATATCAACTTCAAACTTCATACGTGGATAGATGGGTTATAAGGCGGAGTTATACAACTCGGACTGCATTATTTACGGACTTATTCCCATTTGTCAGTTTTCCTTGGCTGGCAATTTTCTCAAAAACTACTGAAGGGATGGAACTCAAACTTCATTCATGGATAGATGTTTGTTAGGTTCAATGCAGTGCACAAGAATTATAACTCTAGGTGGAATGCAGTGCACAAGAATTCCAACTCTAGCTGCACTATTAACGAAGTTATTCTCCTTTGTTAGTTTTCCCTGTTGGGCCATTTTCTAAAAAATTATACTGAAGGGATTGACCTCTAACTTTACATGGATAGATGTTTGTAAGGTGGTGTGCAGTGCAGTAACTTTAGCTGCATTATTTATGGAGTTATTCTCCTTTGTTAATTTAATTAATACATGTTTACACCTCAAAACGACATGTGACAAAGCGGCATGCAGTAGGTATTTAAGCCATGACAGTTACAGTTGTATTTTTTTCTGGTTGATACATTTTCTCTTTACTATCTGCTTTCTATGCAGCATTATTTAAATGACCTTTCCAATATATTGCTTGAAACATAAATATTTTCGGGCCCAATCTCTTCATTTTTAGCTCACTTGAGCACAAAGTGCTCATAGTAAGCTTTTGTGATCGCCCGACGCCCGTTGTCCATCGTCCGTGCGTGCGTCCTTCGTCAACTTTTCATTCAAACAACATCTCCTCTTGGCAGATTTTCACAAAACTTCATGGGTATGATGTTTCAGTGACCCTCATTCACATTTGTTCAAATCATCCCGGTCCACTGCATATGTAGGTCACCAGAGATAAAAATAGATTTTAGTGAAAACTTTGAAAATCTCCTGAACCCCTAAGGCTCAGGGCTTTCATATTTGATATGTGACCCCCTCTGCAGGTCCCCTACTACAAAAAATCTAATTATTCCCCTGGGGTCAAAACTGGCCACGCCCCGGGGGTCACATGGCTTATATAGACTAAAATAGCAATAAAATTTTGTCCTCTGGAACGGCAAGGCCCAGGGGTTTTATGTTTGTTATGTAACATCCTATAGTGGTCCTCTACAAAGACTGTTCAAATTATGCCCCTGAGGTAAAAAGTGGCCATGACCTGGGGGTCACATGGTTATATGGCAAGTTAACTTAAAAATCTTTTCCTCTGAAACCACAAGGCCCAGAGGTTTCGTATTTGGTATGTAACATTGTATGGTGATCCTCTACAAAGACTGTTCAAATTATGCCCCTTGGGTCAAACATGGCCACGCCCTGTTGGTCAAATGGTTGACATACACTTAAATAGCAAAATGATTTTACAAATCTCTGAAACGGCTAGGCCCAGAGGTTTCGTATTTGGTATGTAACAATGTATAGTTCTCTTTAACAAATAGTGTTCAAATTATGCTCCTTGGGTGAAAAGAAGCCAACCCCCAGGGGTCGCACGGTTTCTATAGACTTGTATGGCAAGTGGACTTCAAAAATCGTCTCTGAAACCAGAGGTTTCGTATCAGGTATGTAACATAGTATAGGTGCCCTCTACAAGGATTGTCCAAATTATGCCCCTGGGTTAAAAATTGGCCTCAGCCTGGGGGTCACATGGTTTATATAGACTAAAATAGCAAAATGACTTATAATCATCTTCTGAAACTGCAAGGCCGAGATCTTCATACTCAGGTGAGCGCCTTAGGGCCTTTTGTCCCTCTTGTTCATAATAATGCTTGTACATGTATTTAAGACCTGCTTTTAAATAATATTTAAGAGTACACAGTTCTAATGGCCTAGATTCTTGTGCAATACAGTGGAGTATGTAATAAAGAAAGGAAAAAGCTGCATCAAGGGTTGTGCATATAACCCATAATTTGCACTGCTCCAATTTTTATAGGTAGATTAACAAAAATGTTCATTAATATTGTTGTGTAAAGGGTAAATGATGAATGTAAATAATTTGCATTACATTTTATTTTATATTGTTTGATATTTACAGTTAAATGCACAGTCCGAGACCATTGTGTGATTGCCATAGGTTTAACCTACATTTTAGTTCGAAATTGAATGCCAATATATCGGGTAGGGTGGGGATTATTGCATTTGAGAATCTAGACATATTTAAAGCATACAGTCATAACATTCTTGGCTTATTAAATCAGAGCATTTATTGAATTTTTTTCTGGAAATTTTGTCTTAGTGTTGTGTGAATATTTAACACAGTCTATTCATAAAAAAAATTGTTATTTGTATATTTGTCATTTTTCCTTCCATTACATTACTTAACTGCCTACTGTTCTGTTGTAAGTAAAACGAATTTGAACAATATAACATTGTTCATATTCATTCTCAAGTAATTTAAATAATCAAATTAAACTCTTGCCTATCTTGTGATCTTTAGTAATTTCTAGTGTGAATTTGAGGCGTGTCGTGGGCTTAATGCATGTGCGTAAAGAGTCGTCATGGATTAGCCTGTGCAGTCTCCACAGGCTAATCCAGGACGAACTTTCCGCTTTTATGGTATTTTCTGTTTCAAGAAAGTATCTTCTAGACCACTGTAGGCGGAAAGCTTCGTCCCGGATTAGCCTGTGCGGACTGCACTGGCTAAGCCGAGATGACACTTTATGCACAAGCATTAAGCCGGGTTCTCCCACGACGTGGCTCATTTCTACTTACAAACAACAGATTTGACATTAATTTGTTATTTCCTGTTTACAGGGCAGTAGAATCACAGGCGGGGTAAGCACTTTTTCTTGGTACTCTCTTACTAGCTTATGTACAGTCGGCCATCTAGTAAAATCACAGGCGGGGTAAGAACTAGTTTTTAAAACTCAGTAGTTTATGTACAGTCGGCCATCCTGTAGAATCACAGGCGGGGTAAGCACTAGTTCTTAGTACTCTCTTAGTAGCTTATGTACACTCGGCCATCCTGTAGAAACACAGGCGGGGTAAGCACTAGTTCTTAGTACTCTCTTAGTAGCTTATGTACAGTCGGCCATCCTGTAGAATAACAGGCGATGTAAGCACTAGTTCTTAGTACTCACTTAGTAGCTTATGTACACTCGGCCATCCTGTAGAATAACAGGCGGGGTAAGCACTAGTTCTTAGTACTCTCTTAGTAGCTTATGTACAGTCGGCCATCCTGTAGAATCACAGGTGTGTTAAGCACTAGTTCTTAGTACTCTCTTAGTAGCTTATGTACACTCGGCCATCCTGTAGAATCACAGGTGGGGTAAGCACTAGTTCTTAGTACTCACTTAGTAGCTTAGGTACACTCGGCCATCCTGTAGAATCACAGGCGGCGTAAGCACTAGTTCTTATTACTCTCTTAGTAGCTTATGTACACTCGGCCATCCTGTAGAATCACAGGTGGGGTAAGCACTAGTTCTTAGTACTCTCTTAGTAGCTTATGTACACTCGGCCATCCTGTAGAATCACAGGCGGGGTAAGCACTAGTTCTTAGTACTCTCTTAGTAGCTTATGTGCAGTCGGCCATCCTGTAGAATCACAGGCGGGGTAAGCACTAGTTCTTAGTACTCTCTTAGTAGCTTATGTACAGTCTGCCATCCTGTAGAATCACAGGCGGGGTAAGCACTAGTTCTTAGTACTCACTTAGTAGCTTATGTACACTCGGCCATCCTGTAGAATCACAGGTGGGGTAAGCACTAGTTCTTAGTACTCTCTTAGTAGCTTATGTACACTCGGCCATCCTGTAGAATCACAGGCGGGGTAAGCACTAGTTCTTAGTACTCACTTAGTAGCTTATGTTCAGTAGGCCATCCTGTAGAATCATAGGCAGGGTAAGCACTAGTTCTTAGTACTCTCTTAGTAGCTTATGTACACTCGGCCATCCTGTAGAAACACAGGCGGAGTAAGCACTAGTTCTTAGTACTCTCTTAGTAGCATATGTACAGTCGGCCATCCTGTAGAATAACAGGCGATGTAAGCACTAGTTCTTAGTACTCACTTAGTAGCTTATGTACACTCGGCCATCCTGTAGAATAACAGGCGGGGTAAGCACTAGTTCTTAGTACTCTCTTAGTAGCTTATGTACAGTCGGCCATCCTGTAGAATCACAGGTGTGTTAAGCACTAGTTCTTAGTACTCTCGTAGTAGCTTATGTACACTCGGCCATCCTGTAGAATCACAGGTGGGGTAAGCACTAGTTCTTAGTACTCACTTAGTAGCTTATGTACACTGGGCCATCCTGTAGAATCACAGGCGGGGTAAGCACTAGTTCTTAGTACTCTCTTATTAGCCTATGTACACTCGGCCATCCTGTAGAATAACAGGCGGGGTAAGCACTAGTTCTTAGTACTCTCTTAGTAGCTTATGTTCAGTCGGCCATCCTGTAGAATCACAGGTGGGGTAAGCACTAGTTCATAGTACTCTCTTAGTAGCTTTTTGTTCAGTCGGCCATCCTGTAGAATCACAGGTGGGGTAAGCACTAGTTCTTAGTACTCTCTTAGTAGCTTATGTTCAGTCGGCCATCCTGTAGAATCACAGGCGGGGTGAGCACTAGTTCTTAGTACTCTCTTAGTAGCTTAGGTACACTCGGCCATCCTGTAGAATCACAGGCGGGGTAAGCACTAGTTCTTAGTACTCTCTTAGTAGCTTATGTACACTCGGCCATCCTGTAGAATCACAGGCGGGGTAAGCACTAGTTCTTAGTACTCTCTTAGTAGCTTATGTACAGTCGGCCATCTTGTAGCATCACAGGCGGGGTAAGCACTAGGTCTTTGTACTCTCTTAGTAGCTTATGTACACTCGGCCATCCTGTAGAATCACAAGCAGGGTAAGCACCAGTTCTTAGTACTCTCTTAGTAGCTTATGTACACTTGGCCATCCAGCTTTGCAAGGACTCTCAGTACAATGACTTGCTTGTATTTGTGGATGAACATGATTTGAAATTCACAGTATGGTTGGTACTGGACTCATTTCAAAAGTGAGAACAAAATCACTGGATTCTACTACAAAGTTACAAACAGATTTCTCATTATGGATAGAACGGATTATGTAATTGTTACGATCGCTGACTCTTTATGGAAGCTTGATGGTAATCTGGAACTTAAGCATCTAAACAATTTTAAATCAGTTTGGTTTTTAATTTGCAAGAAATTAAAGAAATGTCCAGTAATTCTTCACAAATACAGGTCAACACGTCTGACAAGCAAAGCAAACATAATTAAAAAACTAGTGTTTTTAATGTGAATGACACATGATGATTTTTTAATACGTTTGAAAGTCTCGGATTGACATCTACATTAACATAAATTTATGTGCATTAAAATATATGAGGCTTGTTGTGGGAAACCAGGCTTAATGCATCTGCGTCAAGTATTGTCCTGGATTTGCCTTGCAGTCTGCACAGGCTAATCCACACTTTAATCTTCTATGGTATTTTCTGTTTCAAGGAAGTCTCTTCTAAACATAAATCCTGTAGGTAGAAAGTGCCGTCCTGGATCCAGGATGACACTGAACGCAGATGCATTAAGCCTGGTTTTCCCATGACATGCCTCATATATTTTGTATGTTCAGAAGAAACACAAATTCCAATAGAATTCATACTTAGTTTTTCAGTTTTCTGTAGGTTACACTTCACCATATTTATTCCTGCAGGATCCTGGTCTGGAGCAGAGGGTGCGACAACTCGACGATCAGTTACGCTCCGTAAAATCAGCCAACAGCGATTGGGAGAAAAAATTAGCGTATGTTTTCATAGCTACGTCAAACAAATGCTAAATTATACAAGCTAATAAATATGCCATCATGGTGCAGTAGATCAGCTGAGCTTGCCCAGAAAAAGTGTCAGTAGGTTAACTGACCTCTGAGATATGACTGAAATACTGTTAAAAATGGCGAAAAATCAAAATAACAAGTTGCTCAATTTTGTATGCATTAACAATTTAAGGTTTTCTATAGTAGTACTTATTTAAGTATTTTTAATGTATTTTTCATATAATTTTTATGCCCCCGGCTTCTTGATGCAGGAGGCATATAATGATCGTCCTGTCTGTCCATCCGTCCGTCCTTCTGTCAGTGACAAGGTTAAGTAGATTTTACCGTTTCGTCTTGCACCAACACCGCTTGCTACAACACTTTGATACTTTCACAGTTTTCGCTAATGACCATTCCCTATCCACCCATATCACCCAACCTCACTTTGACCTTGACCTAATTTGGACTTATATTAATTCAAAAATGCCATTTTTGGTTAACACTTAGATATTTTACACAGTTGTTTCTTATGACCGCTCCCAATCCACCCATATCACCCAACCTCACATTGACATTGACCTAATTTGCACTTAGAATAATTCAAATGTGCTGTTTCTTGGTTAACTAGATTTTACCATTTCGTCTAGCACCAACACCGCTTGCTACAACACTTGGATATTTACATAGTTGTTGCGTATGACTATCCCCATTCCACCCATATCACCCAACTTTACTTTGTCCTTGACCTTGAACTAATTTGGACTTACATTAATTCAAAAGTGCCATGTCTTGATTAACTAGATTTTACCGTTAATTCAAAAGTGCCATGTCTTGGTTAACTAGATTTTACCGTTTTGTCTAGCACCAACACCCCTTACTACAACACCGATATTTACACAGTTTTTACTTATGACCATTTCCAATCCACCCACATCACCCAACCTCACTTTCACATTGACCTTTACCTAATTTGGACTAAGAAATGGGCTACCCAGCACCAACAGGGGGCATGTGTGTTTATCAAACACAGAATCTTGTTAATAATGCATTCAGTATTGAACAAACCTGAGTTGAATGTTTTCTGAATTTAGTACTTGTAAAGCATGTGTATTGTTTAACTTTATTTATTGACTTATTTCTCCAACAGATAATATTAAGCAGGAAATAGAGTGTTTCCGTTATGAAGTTTTAGTCTCACTGTTCTACATGTTTTGTTCTATCAGGTCCATCAAGTTGGAAAATGAACGAATACAGAAAGAAGAACACCAGTTGCGGAAAGACTGTAGAGATTTTGAGAAGAATATAGCACTTGCCAAGCATGACATTAAAGAGGTATTATAATATATGCCACATTTTGAGCCAATGAAATGGCCTGATTGAACCTATTAAGTGATACACTTAAATCATTTGAGCATGTCTTTAATGGATGTTACTTCTGGCTTTTCTAGTCCCGAATTTAAACGCGCATAGTAAAATGTAGTTCTCATTACAATATATTTGTCAGATCATGTTAGAATAAAAATAATTTTCGCATTATCATTGTTTATCGGCCAATAAACAACTCTTTGTGGTTCTGATGTGTGGCTATTAAACCACTTGGGCTATTGCCCTCGTGGTTTAATGCCTATGCATCAGAACTTCAGTCGTTGTTTCTTGGCCGATAAACAATGATAAATCAAAAATTTATTTCTTAAAGAAAACATATCTAGCAATGTAATATTACTGGTCTATGTTTTGGGGTGTGTATAGTTTATAGATACATGTAAGTTGGCAGCTGGTGATACTTGCACCAAAGATTTGAAAAAGAAATTTAATGTTTCATCAGTTTTGGTCTTCAATAATATTAATGTCAATCACATTAATGTAACCTGTCATGCTTATCATATAATTATGAGATTTTCAAAGGTCACTAAGGCCAAAAAATTTTTTTTCGGTGTTTTGGGCAACCCGACCCTACCTAGCGAAAAAAAAACCACCCTAAAGTTTTATTGAGCGGATTTACTGTTTTGATTTCAATTCCCTGCATGCAAATGTTTACATTTGAAAGGAAGAAAAAACAATAGTAAGTTAATGAATTGATACTCAATTGATTCTGTTGAAACTTGACATATGTTGATGAGACAGGTACGTGCATCAACTAATACCACAGCATTTTGGGTCTTGATCGTTTTGAAAATTTTTAAAGTATAGACCAGAACAATGTAAACAAATAAGAAAACACAATTACTGAAGAACAAGTTGTAGTTGAATGCTTATTTTTTATTCAATTTGTTTTTTAATAAAACTTTTTTTTAAGTGTCCAGATTTAGGTACTCTACAGCTGTATTTTGATAAGTGTTACAGGCCTATTTTAAACACATCATACTGTTACTTTAAGACAGCAATTCCCTTTAAGATTTTGACCAAAGCTTAAGATTAAACCCAACTTATTTTGTTTAACTTTTTGTTTTCGTTTGATGCTATTATCATGAGAAATCATCCAAAAACCAGCAAAAGTGTCCAGATTTAGGTACTGCACCAGTATGCATCTTGATTTCTTTGAAACAGGACAAAAAAATGGAGATTGCTTAAAATGAACATTTCATTGAAAGATTATGCGTTAGAAATTTTCATCAACCACTTTTAAATTTGCATACTGATGCATGAAGGGAAATTCTGTATAATTTTTGTGCCACATATTCCAGTTGCAACGCAAGCTAGACTTGGAAGCAGACAACAAACGCAAGCTGGAATCACTGGTAAAGGAGCGAGAGAGACAGCTCGACCAGGAGATAGCGCGATCACGTGACGCCGAGAACAACAGATCCTCGTACACAGATAGGATTACATCGTTAGAGAAAAATGTAAGCAACATTGGAGTGCTTCGCTTGTACTGATCAATGCTGTTTTACTTGCAAAATTTTGCTACGAATCTACCACCATTTCCCATTGAATATTTCCAATATAGAAGCGAAATTGGGGTTCTTCATTCGTACTGTTAATGGGATTTTACCTGAAAAAATGTAGTGATAGACTGTCATTTTCCATTGAAGATGTGCACGCACCACTTTTATCATTTTTGATTTGCCATATTGGAAAGTGGCAACAAATTTGAACGTTTGGCCTAAGTAAATAGCTATATGGATACAACTTTTTCTTCATGAAGTGCTCTATAATGCCCTAATTAGTATAAATGTATGAAGGTAATATAGCAAAAGACAAAATACAATTTAGAGAGTTGGCCTATATTTATACCGATAATTATTGTGATACACTGCGACCCCCGGTGTGAGTTTTATTAATCATGAGATGTACAACAAAAGTAACCATACAGTAAACTATAACAATTATGCCAACAATTGCCAAAAGCACTTAAGTATATTTCTTAAATACGGTATTTTGCTATATGCCTCATGGGTCAGAATATCTTAACCCATTCCCAATGCAAAATACGACTGTTTTCTCAAATAATTTAGTTAAAAATATATAAAACCTTTTGCATGTACACTGACCATGATAATAAATAATAATATTAAATAAAGTATACAGGTTGACACTGGATACTTGTATTTCTTTGCGCTCTCTGTATAGATCTATTTTGGCAGTTTTATTTTAACCGAAATAATTTATCGTACCATAAAAGCTTTGAACATTTACCCTACTCAACATCTCAAATTTCAGTTAAGTGAAAGCAAAGAGAAGATCCGACAAGAGCAGGAAAACTCCAACAAGGCTCGAAAGCAGATTTCAGATTTGCAACAGGTATAAGGGGGTGTTTTATTTGTGTGGATTGAGACATGCAAATGGGCATCTACACTGCTCCGCAACCACTCTTCACTTACAAGACAATATACCCCTATATTTTTGTAAATGGGGTTAATTTTGTAGTGTTTGACTTTAAAATATATTTTCATAGTGTGCTTTGTGCAGTTTCGGATTTATATACCTCACTGAAAAATTTTATCTGCAAATAGTTGATAAGACTCCATTGACAATGAATGTTTCAATTTAAAACTTACGCTCAACTTAAAAACTGACTAACAAAATGGTTGTTACATTTTAGCTATGACTTTCCATGGCTAGTATTTAGTATGGGAATAGGGTTTAAGAACGTTTATTTCGAAATAAAGCTATACTGTCACATTTTCATCCCAATTTACTTGTTTATTATATATTAAAGTCCGTTTTATTTAATTTATTAAGTAAATTGTATTTGATTTACTTAATTGGAAAATGGAAGTTTTGTCTGTACATAATATTGGATAAGGCTATAATATAAGAATATATCATAACATAAAAAAATCCTGTCACAAAAACCTTAAGTGTTGTTGCTATTTTTGGTCAATAAATGACCAAATATATTGAATTTACTTTTTTTTTCTATTTTGGTGAAAATATATAAAAAATACTTTTTTAAACCACAAACAATATTTTAATTCTATGTTACATAAAGGTTTAACTTGTTTATTAATATAAGGGCCATTAATTATTATTACTTAACACCTTGCACATCGGTTTGCAGCGGCTGATGTTGAGTGAGCAGAGTTACCTGGACCTGTCCAACAAGTACTCAGACCTGCAGAGTGCCAAGTCCGCGGTGGAGAAGGAGTTGCGGGACTTGAGACTGGCTCTCGAGAACGAGACACTCAACCGAAATCAGGCCTCTGAGCAGAGTGTAGAACTGCACGGTGGGTGCAGTGATATGACCTGTCATTGAAATACATTATAAAATAGATGTGAAGTATGGGTGTGGGTTTAAACCTGTCATTTGTTAAAATACTTAAATGAAGATGTACTTTATAGCTTGCAGTGGTCTTAAAATGAGCCGTGTTGTGGGAAAACGGGTCTTAAAGCATGTGCATAAAATGTCGTCCCGGATTAGCCTGTGCAGTGGGCACAGGCTTATCCAGGAAGACACTTTCAGCTTTTATGGTATTTTCTGTTTCAAGAAAGTCTCTTCTTAATATAAAACCACTATAGGGGGAAAGTGTCGTCCGCACAGGCTAATCCTGGACGATATTTTACGCACATGCATTAAGCCCGGTTTCACACGACACGCCACAAGGCCGAAAAGAAAATATTGTTTGTTTCCCCTCCCGCGACCCATGCTAATGAAGGGTGGGTCGGTAGGTCAGAAAAATATTTTATTTGTATACACAATAAGTCATTTTCATTCATGTTCGAAATGTTACGTTATAGGATTAATTCTTAATATTTTCGTTGTAGTAGATTCATAACGTTCTGCTTATTTACGTAATACTATGTTCTAATCACCTTACAATAATTTATCAAAATTTAACAGACAATAACATACGTTAAAAACAAAAGCGTTAGTAATAAAAACCTAAGGAGTAATAGCTCGACGTTGCAATTTGCCGGGCATCGAAAACAGAATGCTGTAAGCAACAGCCATAGCAACGGTGACTGTCAAACTGCGGCTAGCAGTTTGTAGCTGAAAAGCGTGTTACGCGCTTAGCACGTGGATAGTGTTTAAAAGCATCAATCTGTAATACTGTATCTGAACAACTCAAATGCTAGAGCAAAAATGAATTAGCATTCTATGGAAAAACAAATAGGACTTTGTTCATTAATAAAAAGAAAGCAACACAACATTTTTGATAAATTGAAATAAAAGAAAAGGCGCTGAATTTTGTTTACTTTCATTTTTGACAAGGACTTTAGTTCCGCTAACTTTCATTCAAATGTTGCCTCAGCCAAAGTTTTTGCATAATTCTAATCCGTGTGCAGTGATGAGTTTGAATAACAGTTTCGTTAATTATTACTAGATCTAGTTTTTTTAAAACAAAATAAGACGTTTGACGCGATCAGTTTGTCAAGTTAAATGACATCGTAATTCATATTCTTAGTAAATGGTTCCTTTCACCAAAATTATGATATTTATTTATATTTATTTATTTATTTACTATTTTAATTTGTAATAATTTATTACAAACACGACTGTTAGAAACACGTATATCTATAACAAAACACATTCCTAACGCAAATGTGTTATAAATGACTTGCACTTATACCAATTAAAATTAGAATGAGGGCGTGATAAACTTTCTAACGACGACGCTCATTTGCATATTGTTAATTTTATGCGTTCTCATTGGCTGACTGTTTGGTTCTTGTTAAGCTGACTCCTCCTGCGTCAAGATTTTATCGATAATGGACACTTGGTGCATAAAGGCGAGTTTGTTCATTGCAGGTGGGCGTTCTTTATCTTTAAAAAAACATGCATATGCAAGCGGAAATGGTTGCGCTCTAGAATCTGACACTGAATGTTATGGCGTCCTTTTCGTAAAAGCATGCGTCAAAATACTCAGGATTACGCGTTACCGAGAACTGTCCGTTTAATGTCATTTTATAAGCGTCTTTTGAAAGTAAGATTTTTACACGCTATTGGATTCATTTTAAGGATTCGCACCCCGCATTTTCACACACAAATAAAATAAAATAATGTATTCTTTGGTCTATAAAATTTTTGGGGTCGCGGCGATTTTGCTGGGTCAGTCGCGGGAGGGGAAACAAACTATTTTATTTTAGGCCCAAATGTGTTGTAAGTTGTGTTCTTATAGGCACCTAATCCACGTTAAGTATAAACTCCTCTTATTACAAGGGTTGTTTGATAAGTTCATGGACTTGAAATAGTAAGAAGTTTAGAGTGTTTATTCTTTTCACATTTCACAGATTATAAAAATACAACACAATATTATCTCTCATGTACATAGTTCTTATTGGCATCAAGTTGTTTATATTATATTGAATGAAAATGTCACCAATTACAGACATAAAGCATGTAGTTTTTGAATAAAATAAGATTGATATTTCATTAAAATAATTCTTAATTTGTCAAAAATGTATTGTTTTTGTTGTATTAAGTATGCAGTAGTGTCATTCGTAAATTTAAAATTCCTGCAGAACGAATCCAATACCTCCAAAAGGAGCTGGACAAGAGCAAAGACCGCGACCTGTCATCAAACAACGAACTACGCAGGTCCCAAGATAAGATCAACATGCTTGAGAAGGCCAAGAACGAGATCGAGCTGGAGAAGCAGAGGTTCGCCACGTTGCTGGAGGCCGAGAGAGGCACGCACCAGGAGACCGTCGCCAAATTCAACGTCGACAAGAAGAACATCCTCATGTCGACCGAAGAGGCAAATCTGGAGGCAATCAGAGGTGAGGTGTACAATATCAATTTATCATTGCAATTGGATATGACAGTGTTCAACAGTGAACTGTTTTGTTGTTTAAGCCAAAGATGAAAAGCTTGTCAACTTCAGTGAATGAAAAGTAAACCTTTAACAATAGCTGGGGAGGATTTTAAAATGTTAACTCTTACAAGTTTTATATATGGAATTTAAAATATACCCATGCATTCGTATCAAGGTGATTGTTAGGTTTTCCATCATCGGTAAGTCTTGCAATGAAACTCGTTTGATGTCACAGAAGTGCAGAGGAATTGATCCTGTAACAATAGCTGGGGAGGATTTTAAAATTTAAAAAGTTCTATGTTTTTTGTATATGGCTATTTGAAATCTATCACAGAAATGCAGTGGAATTAATCCTTTAACAATAGCTGGGGAGGAATTTAAAATGTGAAGACTCTATGTTTTATATATGGGTATCTGAAATCTGCAAAATTAATCCTTTAACAATAGCTGGGGAGGAGTTTACAATGTGAACGCCCTATGTTTTATATATGGGTATCTGAAATCTGTCACAGAAATGCAGCGGAAGTTTGAGAACGAGGAGCGGAAGCGTAAGACGGTGGAGGAGCAACTGCTGAACGTGGAAAAGGAACGCAGCGGGTTGTCAGTCGATCTGCAGCAGCTGAGCAACCAGGTCTCCGCACTGCAGGTTGATCTGCATCGGGAAGTAGAAAAGGTGGGCACTGTCTTGCTTATATCGTGGAAAATGTATATGCATTAAGAAACTGAATAATCTGCAATGTTTGTCCCATACCAGTTTTTCAACAGAGTGAACTATGGGTTTGCCATCCGTCCTTCCGATCAAGGGTGATTACAGGATTGTGCATTACCTTTTCCTTTTCACCAGTGGCCAAGGGTCAGGTGACTGTTACTAAACATTAAAAACACTATATTGCGATAACTCGAAAAGTGCTAAAGATATTTTCATGAAACTTTGTATACACATAAAGGGCAATGTGAGGTTTATGCACAAATTGCTTCCACTGAGTTAGGTCAATTTGCGAAAAGACGTATTGAATGAGCTCTCTTGCATTAAATACTTACACAGAATGTTACTTCTCTACATGTTATTATGGGCAAAGGACATGTATTTCAGGGAGCAGTTTTTGAAGGCTCTAGATTGCATAGTCATCTGCAATAAGACATTTCCATAAAAGTCTATCATATGCAAATTGATATATAGAGAATAACAGGTTACTGCCTGGTCTTGTGTAATATATCAGGTGAGGCTTAGAATAATATAACGGCGAGGCTTGCAGAGCCGTTATTTTATTCGTGCCGAACCTGATATATTACACAAGACCAGGCAGTAATCTGTTATTCTATTTATCATACCACATTTGTTGTAAAATATCACCAAACGAGCTGAATTTTATATATTTAAAAACTTAGGGCGGCGCTGATTTTGCTGAGCCGACTTTTACACGTTCACGTACATGTAGTTATGGATTTCTAAAAGTTGACTGGATAATACCTTATTATTAACATTTCGTAATGATAAGTGAACTGTTTTCACTACGAATACATAGATTACACGCATGCTCATTCATAAAATACTGAAAATGCGAACTGAAATGGATTGTAACGATCAATTTCATCGGAGAACACATAACGCCGAATTGTTTGGAGACGCCGTTTTGGAGTTGTGTATTGAAATTGACATTTCTAAGATCGTGTCAATATTGACAGTATTTGACTATAGTGTGTTCAGTTTTTGGTAATAATGTTTTTGGTTCAACATAAACTGATGCTTTGTAGTGACTTTTAGTGCATTTATTATGAATGTATTGAAATAACTTTGTATGGATGACATATTGTGTTCTATAGATGATGTCATCTCACTACCAAAGTGTGGGTTTATGTGAATATTAAAAAAATAACGTTTTGTGATTTATGACGATTAAAAATAATAAACTATATACGTTCTTGGTATCAAATTGTTTGTTTTGTTGAGTCGGATTCATTTTTAGTGAAACTGTTGACTTTATAGTTGATTCCGAATAATATGACGTACCTCCAAACATTGACTAATATAAACGCTAGTGACCTGATATAAAAAAAATATATCAGGCCGATATCAGCATAGTGGTATTATAAAATGCCTTAACTAATGACTGCTCTTGGAGATCACGGCTCAGTTGCTCAAAACTGTAACAACCAATTAAGCTAACAGCCTTTTTTACTGTAGATGTAAATGAAATTAAAATTACCAGCAACTTGCTTATCAAACATTTGAAAATTATTTGAGCATTTCATTTTATTTCAAAAATAACTCACGGGTTGAACTTACAATGTTTAATTTTCATAAATAACTTCATCCAAAAGTTAAAGTGTTGTTAGCTTAATTGGCCGTTAAAGTTTTGAGCAACTGGGCCCACATGTATAACAGTACTGGTAACCTTGTTTATGCAGAAGAACATGTGGTAAAGCTTGGGAAGCATTAGTGTAGATTGATAAATGGAAATTTAAGAAATAATTTTCAATTTTTAGTTGTTTATCTGTAAAGAAAACAACAATTTTGAGTTCTGATGCGTAGAAATTATACCATGAGGGCATTAGGCCGAGTGGTTTAATATACGTGCATTATAATGAAAAATCGTTGTTTACAACAGTTAAACAACATTAAAGCAAAAATTATTTTGAACCTAACGTGCATTGACAATATATTATGCAATTACAATGGGAACTATATTTTACAGTTTGGGAACTACTGTTTATTGGCAATTGAACAACAGGACTTCTTCTTTGTTTATAGAAAGCTCTGCACGTGCTGTGTTAGAATAAACCTTTAACACTAGCTAAGGACGAGTTGAACATTTTAGGGGCAAATACTGGAAAGGGGTCTATTGCCAGTGCTCCAAATAGGCTTTTTGTGTAGGGGTAAATGTACACTCGAACCAGAATTTATGGGGGTAAATGTACACTCTAACCAGAATTTATGGGGGTAAATGTACACTCGAACCAGAATTTATGGGGGTAAATCCTTATTGTGCACTCAGTCCAAAATTTATGGAGAAAAAACATGCATACAGTCAGAGAAGGTAATAATGTAGATTATAAAAATGTTTTAAATAACGAATGTGTACATATATCACAAATATCACAGAAGATATTTATGAATCTGTTGTTCATTTACATGGGTAGGCAAAAGGTTGATACTTTCTGTAAATGTAAATGTACCGCTTGATTTTATTTTCTGTGCGTATCTTGTGATTTGAGATCACCTCATCTAGTCATCTGATTGCATTGTTTATTGTTGTATAACTTTATTTTTTGTATCCAGTCTCGGAACCTGTCTCTGCAAGTGGAGCAGGAGATACAACGAAGATCACTCATTCAGACAGACTACAAGAATCAAACGGCAGAACTCGCCAAGTTCAAATCAAAAGAGAAACATCTCCATGGGGTCAGTGTCCGTGATAACGATGAATAAACATGTAGCAACTGCTATATTTTTCTCACAACCAGATTGTACTCAACAAAAGTCTTATTTGTCATTGTAACTTGGTTCTTTAAGTCACTTCCAATAACATTATTTTCTTAATAATAACACTTATCTTATCGACAGTTCACAGAAAGTGTTCGTTCAATACGTTGTTTGCGTTGCCTTATGGTACTTAGTTATTCATAGTTTACTGAAATTGTATGATCTATGATCTGGTCAATGACATACATTTGATATACTGTACAACCTATTAGTTTTGGTCTAAAAATATCTGGAAATTTGCATTGTACATCATCCTTTATGCATTAATTGAGTACATTTTCTGAATCACAAAGTCTCTGTATATATTTTAGGACCTGGAGGAGGTTCAAAGAGAGAAAAGTGAGCTAGAGGATGAAATCAAAAAATTAAAAGAGTAAGTGCATGGGTTTTATGATTAATATGCATCATATATGACACCCCGACTTTAAGGCAATTTATGCATATACTTTCTAAAGTTTCTAACATCTGTTCTATGTATATGTGTGCATGGATAGGTAAAATACTTCTTGGGTTGTATTTCTACTGAAATACCATCTATATGAGGCGGGATGTGGGAAAACCAGACACTACGCACATGCATTAAGCCAGATTTTCCCACGACAAGCCATATATTATATCAATGTTGTTTCAGGGATATGTCCTTGAATGACCTTCAGTTAAAGGAAATACAAGACCAGCTGGAGGCTGAACAATATTTCTCAGTAAGTACTGATGAACTTGGTGATCTCTGACTTTGTTGATTTTAAAGTGCTGGATATGTTGAAGTCTTAATTCCCGACTCTAGCTTGTCTTATTTAATATAAAGTTGTGTTAGAGATTGAAATAACTTTGAAAGATAGTTCTACATGTCTTAAAGGTTTTATCCTTTATTTGTGACTCTATGAAACATAACAGCAGCACCGACGTCACCGTCCACGATGGCCGACGATAATGTACCGAAATGGTGGCAAAGTATAACGTTACATAAACATATTCTTAACAAAAGTATAAAAATTCACCTTGCATTTTTTTAAATGAAATTTTTTTAAGAATTTGCCCATTAGGGCATAATTCCTACAAAATTTTAACTTTGCTGAAATTGTCCTGAACTTGTCCGAAATTAGGAAATAAAACCTAAAGATAGCCTAAACAGTTCAAATGATAGTGATGATGTTTTAACTTGCCCAGATGTATTTATGCCCCCCATCGAAGATGGCAGGGTATATTTGTTTGCTAATGTCTGTCGGTCATTCTATAGTCCACTTTCGTTTCTGCTGTCTTAAAGGTTTGATCCTTTATTTGTGACTCTTTGAAACATAACAGCAGAACCGACATCACCGTCCACGATGGCCCAAGTTGACATGTTCAAATGGCGGCAAAGTATAAGATTACATGTACATATTCTTAACAAAAGTATTAAAATTTATCGTGTACTTTTTAAATGAAATTTGAGTGTATTTCCCAGAGTTATGATGTGATCTTTAGTTTTGTTTTTAGCGCATAAAGCTCCCCGTTGAGGAAATTAAATCCTAGTCAATTCGCAATAACTGTTTGGAAGAATTTGCCTATTAGGGCATAATTCATACACTTGCCCGAATTCACCTGAACTTGTCCAAAATTAGGAAATTAAACCTAGATATGCCTAAACAGTTTACATGATAGTGATGATGTTTTAACATACCCAGATCGTAAATTGCCAATGTCGGTCGGTCAGTTGGTTGGTGTGTTGGAAGACCACTTTTTTCGTTTCCTCTCTCTAAGTCCAACAATTTACATCAGGTCTTCAGCAAACTTCATAAAAATGTTTGTAGGCATAATATCTTGGCCAAGTTTGATAAAAAAAATCAGCCAAATCCCCCCAAGGAATTGTTATTATGGTGTTATGGCCCTTGAATTATCGAAAATTGGCCTTTATAGTTGTTTCCGCTCGTTAAGTCCAACAGTTTTCATCAGATCTTCATTAAACTTCATGAACATTTTTGTTAGCATAATATCTCAGCCAAGTTTGATAAGCAGCCAAATTGTGCCAGGAATTGTTGAGTTATGGCCCTTGAATTATCTAAAATTGTGTTCCTCAAACTTGATATTTTAAAGATTGTTTTTACTTAGAGGGGGATTGCTGTTTTAGAAATAGCTCTTGTTATACCGTAATCATGGGAATATAATACGCACTTTTTTACCGGAAAATTTTTATCAAAAGTAGGGGGTGTGTATTATACTTGAATGTAAAGAGTTCACTGGAAAATTGTATGTCCAAATATTTGCTTAACCCTTTTCCTTATAGATACGTGTGAACCCGACCGTACCTATTACTGGATACATACAACTTTTCACGTCTCTATCCATTACCTGATAATCCCGTATTTTCACGACTTTTATTTTTAAAAGCAATTACATAAACACAAAAATGTTCGCCATTTTTCGACAGTATCGAGTGCATTATGGGATTGTTTCTATTTAAAGATATGCTGTAATTGACGTCCAATCGGGACAAGGGTATACCCATTTGAACATGCGTAAATCATGTACTGCAATGTGCGAATATCGGGTAAAGGTCATATTTTAAAAATAGTGACCAATCAAGTAATAAATTAAATTAAGATGTATAAACCATTTTCTGAAAATAGGGTGAATGTTCTGTGTAAATACAAAGGGAGACCACTGTGCATGTTTTAAAATAATACTTAACCGTATATTACCTTAGATTAGATTTATTTATTATGCCTAGTTCTTTTTTGCATTATTATTTTTTACTGAACTTAATAAAATGTTATAAAAACACTGTGCGTTTGTTTGTTTAGTGTAATTATGGCACCACACCACGCCTATTTACGGCAACAAATTGCCCACGATAGAATTATCAATTAAATTATCAAATACCCAATAATTACCGGTAACAATATATCAATTGGGTACGAAAGTGAATGATAACGATATTACGTTTTGCAATTTCCACAAGACGTAAATATATAGACACAAAAATATCAATGGCGTCGCTTTTTGGTTGATTGTAGATTCAAACACAGGCTCTGGATTTTTAATGCATATTATACTCGGAATTTCAATTTTTACAGAAAAATTGGGGCCAAAGTCAGGGGTGCATATTATTAACGAGTGCGTACACCAAAACCCCGCTTTACGACCACCTCGATGTTACGACCACCCAGCTAAAGCGGACACTTTTCAAAAGACCCCATTGTTTCCCTATATATTTCAATGGTCGCAAACCCCGATTATACGGGCACCCCGCTATTCCGCATTACGACCACTAATCCCAGACCGAACATACCAAATAATGCTGAAAATAACCCCGTTACTGCGACCAGTGTCATTGGTCGTTGACACTTAACATCATCAATTAACAACATATGCCATGGAGATAACATAATGCTTTGCGGTATAGAAGGAGCGTGTGAAAAACAATGTTACAAATGATTTGATAAGGGATTAGCACATTGACTGTGTATCAGATTACGTTGACACTAGCTGACAGCGGGTAGCACTGATGAATGCTGACCCTTAAATGGGCTTAGTTAATCAAGTTTTATTTATTTTGTTACTTAATGTAAAGTTCATACATGTATCCATAACTATAAGTTACATAATCTCTATTCAATAAAACATATTATTGAAAACAAATATGAAATTGTTGTTATCTATTGATTATTCATTATTGTCATGAAAAAAAAAAATTACACAGAAGTATGCATGTACTGACTTGGTGATCTGCCGGACCTCGATAATATGACCACCCCGCTATTAAGACCACTTTTATTACGACCCCCAAGTGGTCGTATTAGCGGGGTTTTACTGAATTATATTCGAACGTTAACGGTATCTTCCAGTTCAATGATCCACCAAATCTCCCCTTAACTTAAAACTTAAAACTTAAAACATTTATTCCCCACATTAAAATGAACCTATAGGCCAAGTTTGGTAACTCTAGTATCTTCCAGTTCAATGATCCACCAAATCTCCCCAGGAACTACAGAGTTATTTTCACCAAAAATGTTTGTGGCCATAATATCTCAGCCAAGTTATAATCAGCCAAAAAATCGCCCCAGGAACTCCAGAGTTATGGCCCTTGATTTATCTAAACTTGGGCTTTTTTAGCAGTTTACACTCCCTATGTCCAACAGTTCTCATTTGATCATCACCAAACTTGATATTTTAAAGATTGCTGTTAACCTAGAGGGGGCATAACTGTTTTAGAAACAGCTCATGTTTTTCTTGTACCAGGCTTTTTGGCAAGTGGGTTATATCAAAGATTGAATTTTTAGCTCGCCTTTTCGAAGAAAAGGCAAGCTATTCTACTCGCGTCGACGTCGCCATCCGTGTCAGCGTCCGAGCTAGGTTTAAGTTTTTCGGTAAGCTAGTTTCTCAGGAATGGCTTGACGGATTTAATTCAAACTTAAAACATTTATTCCCCACATTAAAATGAACCTATAGGCCAAGTTTGGTAACTCTAGTTTGAAATTTGTCAAAATTATGGGCCTTTTTACACTTAGAAATTTTACATATAACTATATGGACAGGTTTAATTTTTTCGGTAAGCTGGTTTCGCAGGAATGGTTTGAGGGATTTCATTCAAACTTCGAACAGTTATTCCCTATATGAAAATCAGTGATTTTTTTGCCTATTTTTACTGCCGAATAACGGCAGTTTCCCCTTGCCAATAAACCTCCATTTTTCCTCTCAAATGCCCCAATTTTTCACCCAAATATGAAACATTTTCCCCTCAGACTGGGTTGGTATTTCAATAAAAAATTGACAAAACTTTATTGCTTTCTTTACACACGATATTCGGTTGCAAATAGACCGAAAATCAGCGTTTGAGACATTGATAAAAACAGTTATGGTACTACCGTGTATAACGCGGACCCGATTTTAGAAGCAAAATTTGAGAGTTAAAATTTGGTAACCATTTGCAGCTGATTTTGCCATGTCTGTTGATGTTATATTGCTTTTTTTTGTATGCGTTTGTGTAATGTTGATATTCTGTAATGTTGCTCTAATTTTATCAAAACGCAATTTACATTAAGTAAATTTTAAATACCCACACATAATTTCCTTATGCATGAAACACGTATTTATCCAAATATAATTAAATCCTCTAAATAATCCAGACGATTATCTAAATAATCTAAATAATATAGTACGTCACCCCGAAATTAAATATCCAATTTATCCAATGCTACAAAACAACCGTTTGAAATTTTAAAATCCTTGATATTTCCCGTTAAACGCTTACGCATTAATGCTCGATCGACAGCGCTTGCTTTGTTCAGGTACAGTATTAAGTAGCATCAAGCGATGCTTTTTGACAACGACCACGTGCTCAGCGTGTTACACACGTGTTACACGCTTTTCATGTACAAACTGCTAGACGATAGGCGCAATTACAGCTTTCACATCAAATCCATTTAAGTAAAACCGACTGTTGCTATGGGCGTTGCTAACATATTGCAGATTCGGAAGCCCGGTTAATTGATGATGTCACGCTGTCATTCTTTACTTTTAACAGGATATATCATTCGAATCGCGTTTTTTATGAATTAATTATGAACAAAACATGATGAATATATATTACGATTTGTTATAGAAAAAAAAAACACCTTAAAATTTTTCACTGTTACCATGTATAATGTGCACCACATTTTCATAGCCAAGTTCTAGGGTAAAAAGTTTCTCTCTAATGGCCAGCATACATACTAAGAAGAGAAACAGGCTAACCCAAGGTCATCTAGATGCTACTATGTGGATTTTCCACCACCAAAGACACCTCACAGCTGAAGATCTTGAACTATTGGTTGACAAATTCAAGGGCAAGAAAACTTGCATTGTGACTCAGAAATTGCCCTCAGAAATTTGACTCTTGTGTTCATCATTCAAATATTGTAAAATTTGAATGAACATTTGCTGTGACAATCAAGTAACTCTAATTGATATCAGTTTTACATGTGTTGGTTCAACTTTAATATAGGAATAATGAAACTCCAGAAACATCATCTGAAGAGAAACACTTATTATGATCCGTTAGTCCTTTATTTGAGGCAATTGACCAATTGCCTATACAAGAATTATCTAACTTTAAGAATCATATCATCTGATGATCATGTGTTAAAGGTGTGCACACAGTCACTGCAGTATAAAAGTTAAATATATTAGAAGAAAAAAAAAAAAAAATGTTCACAGTTGACAATTAAGAATATAACAGAACGTGACTATTTTCCCCTCTTTGAGGTTTGTCGCGCTAAAATTGCCCTAGTTCAAAGGCACAGGTAATTGTACAAATTCCAAAAAAAAATCACTGAAAATCAACTCATAGGCCAATTTTTACACTATGAAATTTTACATTATAAGCTCTATGGACAGGTTCAAGTTTTTCGGTAAGGTAGTTTCTCAACTTTTTGTTTCCGCTCTCTAACTTGAGAACGGATTAAGCAATTGTAATGAAACTTCAAACATAGATACCTTATAGCGAGACCTCACTTGGAATTGCATATGGGGTGGGTGGGGTCAAGGTCACTGTTACTAAAAATAGAAAAACAGTTTCCGCTAAATAATTTGAAAACGTATTGAGATATTTTAATAACTCTTAATACATAGGTACCTTATATCAAGACCTCAGTTGGGATTGCATATGGGGTGGGTGGGGTCAAGGTCAAGGTCACTGTTACTAAAAATAGAAAACGGTTTCGGCTCAATAATTTGAACACGCATTGAGATATTTTAATGAAACTTAATAGATATGTGGCGCGTCATGGGAAAACCGGGCCTAATGCATAGGCGTAAAGCGTCGTATCGGATTAGCCTGTGCAGTCCGCACAGGCTTATCTGGGACAGCACTTTCCACTTTTATGGTATTTTCTGTTTCAAGGAAGTCTCTTCTAAACATAAATCCACTAGGCGGAAAGTGCCGTCCTGGATTAGCCTGTGCGGACTGCACAGGCTAATCCGGGACGACACTTGACGCACATGCATTAAGACCGGTTTTCTCACGACGCGCCACATATATACCTTATATCGAGACTTCGCTTGGGATTGCATATGGGGTGGGTGGGGTCAAGGTCACTGTTACTAAAAATAGAAAAACGGTAATCAGCTCTATAACTTGAGAACGCATTGAGGTATTTTTGAATGAAACTTTATACATACATACCTTATATCGAGACTTCGCTTGGGATAGCAAATGGGGTGGGTGGGGGTCAATGTTAAGGTCACTGTTACTAAAAATAGACAAACGTTTTCCGCTCAATAACTTGAGAACGCATTGAGATGTTTAAATGAAACTTAATACATACATACCTTATTTCAAGACCTCACTTGTGATTGCGTTTAGGGTCAAGGTCACTGTTACTAAAGTTGAAAAACGGTTTCCGCTCAATAACTTGAGGACGCATTGAGATATTTTAATAAAACTTTGTACCTTATATCGAGACCTCGCTTGGGATTGCATATGGGGTGGGTGAGGTCAAGGTCACTGTTACTAAAAATAGAAAAATGGTTTCTGCTCAATAACTTAAGAACGCATTGAGATATTTTAATGGAACTTAATACATAGATACCTTATATTGAAACCTCGCATTGGATTGCATAGGGTGGGTGGGGTCAAGGTCACTGTTACTAAAAATAGAAAAATGGTTTCCGCTTAATAACTTGAGAATGCATTGAGATATTTTAATGAAACTTAATACATAGATACCTTATATCAAGACCTCTCTTGGGATTGCATATGGGGTGGGTGGGGTCAAGGTCAAGTTTATCATTACTAAAAATTGTATTGATGTGCTGACTTTAATGCATTTCATTTGAAAAATTTGGTTTTCTTGGAATTTCCATTTTTCTTGTTTTATAAAAAAAATGCCAATAACTCTGACATGCACAAGAAAAGTTGAGCGCGCTGTCCTCCGACAGCTCTTGTTTATACCCCCGGCATCTTGATGCGGGAGGCATATAGTGATTGTCCTGTCCGTAGATTTTACCGTTTCGTCTAACACCAACAGGGCTTACTACAAAGATAGGATATTTACAAAGTTGTTGCTTATGATCGTTCCCAATCCATCCATATCACCCAACCTCACTTTGACCTTCACGTAATTCAAATGGGCTGTCCAGCACCAACCGGGGGCATGTGTGTGCTATCCAGCACTAACCGGGGGCATGTGTGTTTTATCAAACTCAGAGTCTTGTTTAAAATGCGCTTATTCATAGAAATGTTTCCTTTAAAGTTATGTGATTCTAAGCTATTTCTTTTTAATGCATTAAACCTGACCCATTTTGATTTCAGTCTCTGTATAGAAACCAAGTGAAAGAGCTGAAGGATGAGATAGAAGAGAAACACAGCAGCATCCAGGACCTGCAAGCTGATGTCAAGAGTCTAGCACAAGAAAAGTATGTTATATTTGCCGGAACACCTTAAAAACTTTGATTCTCTTTACTCTTGCTCAGGTTTCATGACTACAAATGTTCTCTTAATATGAACTTGGTCTTAACTTGAAGTATTGACTTTAAATGTTTCTTTACCGACAGGCTTCGATTTTTAGCTTGACTATTCGAAAAATAGGTGAGCTTTCCTAGTACCCCCGGCGTCTGCGTCTGAATTTGGTTAAAGTTTTTATTCAAAAGTCTTGTAACTTCAAAACTACATAAGTTATTCACTTGAAACTTGGAACTAACCTTTGTCATCAGTTCCAGTGTCAGGGGCAACATTCCCCATAATTTTGTTTTGTATTTTGACATATTTATGCCCCTTTTTCACGTAGATTTTCTGGTTAAAGTTTATATTTAAAAGTTTTGTAACTTCAAAACTACATAAGTTATTCTCTTGAAACTTGGAACTTACCTTTGTCATCAACTCCAGTATCAAGGCAACATTCCCCATATCTCTGTTTTGTATTTGACAGAGTTATGCCCCCTTTTCACATAGATTTTCTGGTTAAAGTTAATATTCAAATGTTTTGTAACTTCAATACTACAAAAGCTATTCACTTGAAACTTGGAATATACCTTTGTCATCAACTCCAGTATCAGGGTGAACATTCCCCATAACTCTATTTTGTATTTTGATAGAGTTATGTCCCTTTTTCACATAGATTTTCTGTTTAAAGTTTATATTCAAAAGTTTGGTAACTTCAAAACTACACAAGTTATTCACTTGAAACTTGGAACTAACCTTTATCATCAGCGATAGTACCAGGAGCAACATTACCCATAACTCTATTTTGTATTTTGACAGAGTCATGCCCCCTTTTCACTTCAATTTTCTGTTTAAAGTTTATATTCAAAAGTTTAGTAACTTCAAAACTACATAAGTTATTCACTTGGAACTTGAAACTAACCTTTGTCATCAACTCTAGTATCAGGGGCAACATTACCCATAACACTGTTTTGTATTTTGACAGAGTTAGCCCACTTTTTACATAGACTTTTTGGTTAAAGTTTTTGTTCCAAAAATTTATAAACTATACAAGGCTTCACTTAAAAATATTGTATTTTAACAAATTTATGCCCCTTTCACTATCCAAAATATGTACCAACTGAAATACTTTGAATAGTCAAGCACGCTGTCCTCTGACAGCTCTTATTACTGGCTAAGATTGAGTGTAAGAATTTTCGTAGTCCAAATAGGGTCAGAATATGAATAAGGTTGTCAGTATAGTACAGTATTTATTGATTTATAGATTAATAACCCTTTGGCTCTATTGTCTCATTTCTTTTGAACAGACTGTATCAAACTCAGTTCAACTGTATAGGTGTGTTGTTCACGAATATCTTGTTTTATTTGTCCCCATAATTAAAAAGCCTTGAGCTATAGCCATTCTTGGCAAAGGAAGAAATAGTCTTATTTTTCCAAAATAATCATTTGTGTGTACTCTCTTTACCCAGGGAATCTCTTGGCGGTCAGCTGCAACTGACCCTTGCGAAGGCGGACTCAGAACACCTGGCCCGGACGATAGCCGAGGAGCAGCTGTCCGATGTGGAGAAGGAGAAGACCATGCTGGAGCTGGAGGTCAAGGAGATGATCACCAGGCACAAGAGTGAACTCAACAAGAAGGATACAGTCATTGCCAATGTATGTGGAGCAGGGAGCAGCATTTTTCCTCTATATAAACTTAGTACCCTAAAAAGGTACCTTCCCAATCCAGTTTACCTACAAATTTTCCCAATTTGAAGATAAAAAATCCCAAATATCTGGGAAACCGATCCTAAAAAGTTTCACTGTATGTATTTAACTTTCATTTTACCTCCTGGAAACACAAGTACAAGTGATAGAATCAATGAAACAAAAGTTTTAGAGTTTATTGTTTTCTAATTGTTTTTGGGCAGTTTTTACAGAAAGTGATAAAATTCCCAATTTAGTTGCATACATGGCTAATTTTCCCAGTTTGACTGGTACCGGTACCATTCCCAAAGTAGTGATGAAAAACGCTGGTGAGGTTTTACTATTTTGGCGTCATGGTATAAACTACACAGGCCTTCCAGCGTTCCGACTTTTTCCTACTTTTTTAACAGGGTCCTACTTTTTCCTGCTTTTCTGAAAAACCCTCCTGCCATTCCTACTTTTTTTGAGTGTAATTTAGTGGTTTTAGAGTATAATTTTGACCATTTTGCCCATTAATCTGGAAAAATGCTGTAGCTGATGCTTCACTGGCAGTGTATTTGTTTACAGATATTTTCAGGAAAATTCTTACCTCAAAGTTTTTCATCAGAAACTTTACTGTAGATGCATATGTGACGACAGCACATACAATTAGGATGATTTTTCTTCAAAATCTTTTTTTTTACTTAAAAACATGCAATTTTGTTAGTTTAATTAACATTACCCTTCCTACTTTTCCTACTCTTTACAACAAAATTGTCCATCTTTCTCCTAGTTTGATGGAATATACTCCTACTTTTTTTCCTACTTTTTGGTTGAACGTGCTGTAAGGTCTGACTACAGTAAGCAGGGGCATGATCTTTCTCCTTTGAGCTGTTTTGCTCTTTTTGAGATGCTTGATTTTGATTATAAACAGTACTTACATTCTGTGGATCTGTTTAAAAGAATACTCAAGGCAGAAGTTGGTGTAGTAGCCTAGTAAACTCTGCCAGTAGTCTGTCCATTTAGTGCACAAGTGGGACACATACAAATTTTCTTTGGATTTTTTTTATATTTTTCGTTTACATCTCTGTTACAAATTCTGGATTAAAGGAACATTTCTAGCAGGGTGTCCCTTACCTTTGCCCCAAACTGCTTCCATTGTATACAATTTTTGCCCCTTTTTGGACTTGCCAACACAGGAATGTTAAATATCTTTTAAAATTTGATAATTATACACAATAACAATGAAAGAGAAAAATATTTCAGCATTAATGTGAAGCATGAAGTACAAAACCCTGGAATTAACATAAAGCTAGCTGATGTCGGAGAATTATTCCTTCTTTTCCATTGCTCCTTTTGAGACCCACCCTGTACATTGTTTGAACCTAAATCGTTCCTTCTACTAAAGGTCTTCTGTTCATCCTAAATCATTCCTTCTACTAAAGATGTTTGGTTCATCCTAAATCGTTCCTTCTACTAAAGATGTTCTGTTCAACCTATATAGTTCCTTCTACTAAAGATCTTCTGTTCAACCTAAATCATTCCTTCCACTGAAGATGTTCTGTTCAACCTAAATTGTTCCTTCTACTACAGATGTTCTGTTCGACCTAAATCGTTCCTTCTACTAAAGATGTTCTGTTCAATCTAAATCATTTCTTCTACTAAAGATGTTCTGTTCAACCTAAATCGTTCCTTCTACTAAAGATGTTCTGTTCAACCTAAATTGTTCCTATTACTAAAGATGTTCTGTTCAACCTAAATCTTTCCTTCTACTAAAGATGTTCTGTTCAACCTAAATCTTTCCTTCTACTAAAGATGTTCTGTTCAACCTATATCGTTCCTTCTGCTAAAAATGTTCTGTTCAACCTAAATTTTTCCTTCTACTAAAGATGTTCGGTTCATCCTAAATCGTTCCTTCTACTAAAGATGTTCTGTTCAACCTAAATTGTTCCTTCTACTTGAGATGTGCTGTTTGTTCAACCTAAATCGTTCCTTCTACAAAAGATGTTTGGTTCCATTGCAGATGGAGGAATCCAAGAGAGACTTCTCAAGGAACATGGACACCCTGCAGGCAGACAAGGATGAGCTGAACAACAAGATGAAGCAGATGACCTCCCGTAAGTAACAGCAGGAATTGTGGACCTTGGTAAAAATATTTCAAGTGCAAAAAATTAGTAATGAACAACAAAATGAAGCAGATGACCTCCAGTAAGTAACAGCAGGAGTTGTGGGCCTTGGTTTTGAAGGGCTGTAGAAAAATGGTTTCAGTTCGTGGAAATGTGTGATTATGCTTCATTGTGTAATGATTTCAGAAATTTTAATAGCTATTGGCTATTTTGGCTTATAGGAATTCCTACATGACAGAAAGCGTTTCATGCAGCATTAAACTGGTTTTCATTTATACTGTCAAAAAGTACATGTAACCTGTTGTAAGTAACCTGTCTGTTATATATGCGTCATAATTGGAAGATCGACGAGATTTGATTGTCAGTGCTTTCGGCCAATTAGAAGGCCAGGACTTTATTGTTTGACAGAGATGTCTTGTAAAAACGTATGGGGCGTGTCGGGGGGTAAACCGGGCTTAATACACGCGCTTAAAGTGTCGTCCTGTATCAGCCTGTGCAGTCCACACAGGCTAATCCAGGACAGCACTTTTCGCCTACAGTGGATTTATGTTTAGAAGAGACTTCCTTGGAACAGAAAATACCATAAAAGTGGAAAGTGTCGTTTCGGATCTACCTGTACTGACTGCACAGGCTGATCCAGGACGACACTTTATGCACATACATATAAACCCGGTTTTCCACGACAGGCTTGATTTGAATGATGTTAATGGAATTTGTAGGAGATTGACCCATGTATGATGGGTTATAAATATAAGTGCCGTCTTCCACTTCCATTTCTTTTGCAGAGATATCCAATCTCCAGAAGCAGCCAGTATCCAGTGACGAGTTGGAAAAATTGCGGAAAATGTACATGGAGGAGAAACTCAAGAAGGAGCAGGCGGTGAACAAACTGGCGGAGATCATGAACAGGAAGGATTTCCGTAACCAAGGCAACAAGAAGAGCGCTTCCACCACACAGGAACTGAAGAGGAAGGAGAAGGAATGCAGGAAACTGCAACAGGAACTGGGAATGGTATGTTTTGAATTTCAGTGTTTAAAAAATTCTTGATGTGCTTGCAGGTCAAATATGAAACGTTACTAAATCTTTCCGTGCCATGTTATACAGTCAAATTTATTTAAGTGTGTGTATTATGTAAAGTGTGTTATAAAATAACCACAACTTAAAAAAAAAACACATGCAATTTTGATAGACCTTGGCAAAAATAGCTGCAACCTATTTATTGTGTCGCCTGACTAGGCGACATATAGGTGTTACTTTTGGCGGCGGCGGCAGAGGCCCTTTTCGCTTGTCCGGAGCATAACTCTTAGACTATTGAAGGTATCAACATGAAACTTCAATGGTAGATAGATCTCATTGAAGGGAAGTGCAGTTCACAAGAAACATTACTCTGCACCTCATACTTTTGGAGTTATTGCCCATTGTTTATTTTCATACTTAATTTTTGCCTGGAGCATAACTCTAAGACTATGAAAGCTATCTATTTGAAACTTCATAGGTAGATAGATCTCATTGAGGGGAAGTGCAGTGCACAAGAACCGTTACTCTACACCTCATACTTTTGGAGTTATTGCCCTTTGTTTAGTTTTTTGTCCGGAGCATAACTCTTAAGACCATGAAAACTATCAACTTGAAACTTCATAGGTAGATAGATCTCATTGAGGAGAAGTGCAGTGCACAAGAACCGTTACTCTGCATCACATACTTTTGGAGTTATTGCCCTTTGTTTATTTTCATACTTAATTTCGTCCGGAGCATAACTCTAAGACTATGAAAGCTATCCACTTGAAACTTCATAGGTAGATAGATCTCATTGAGGAGAAGTGCAGTGCACAAGAATCGTTAATCTGTCACGTAAAATTCATTAAACAAGTAACACATTGTATAAGTAGGTACTTCAGCAGAAAAAGGGGTTCATCTATCGTAGATGTGGGGAAAATAACTTGCAAATATAACAGTTTGTAGAAAAATAAAGATAATAATTGACATAGAACCATTAAAATGCTAAATCCATACCAATTGTCACGTAAAATTCAATGAACTCAACTGTTACATTGAACGGACATCACATGTGGTAAAACTATCACAAACTCTTTTGACAGATTAACGATTCTTGTGCACTGCACTTCTCCTCAATGAGATCTATCTACCTATGAAGTTTCAAGTGGATAGCTTTCATAGTCTTAGAGTTATGCTCCGGACGAAATTAAGTATGAAAATAAACAAAGGGCAATAACTCCAAAAGTATGTGATGCAGAGTAACGGTTCTTGTGCACTGCACTTCTCCTCAATGAGATCTATCTACCTATGAAGTTTCAAGTTGATAGTTTTCATGGTCTTAAGAGTTATGCTCCGGACAAAAAACTAAACAAAGGGCAATAACTCCAAAAGTATGAGGTGTAGAGTAACGGTTCTTGTGCACTGCACTTCCCCTCAATGAGATCTATCTACCTATGAAGTTTCAAATAGATAGCTTTCTTGTGAAATGACATCCTTGTTTTCTGAATAACTAGATTTACCAATATAAATGTGATAGATGATGGATAATTGTAGAGTATTTGACATTTTACTGACATAACTCAGTTCATATTTGTCACGTAAAATTCAACAAATTTTTTCAAGATTTCAGCTATTTTAGCCCTGTCTTTGTAAATATACGTTTGTATTATTGGACAAAAAAACTTATTTAAACATAATATTAGTGAAATTAAAACAAACAAAAACAATAAGTTCAACATTTTATGTTTGAATTTTACGTGACATTTTATGAATTTTACGTGACATTTTAACCTATGCTCTATATGTGCACCAGACCCTGATAATTAACCATGCGTCATAACAGCATTTATCTTTAATTATTTCTTGGCATAAGTGCAGTTAAAACACATTCTTTCTATCAAGTTATCATGATATATTTGACAAAACAAAAACAAGGGGAGTTCAAATAAGTAACCTAACACGATAGATCATGTGTCATTGATTTCAACTAAATGGCCCTAGAAAAACATTCAATGACGTCATAAATATCATGGCATAAACCGAAAATACAGAACAAACTATTTGGTCATTGTCTACACCACGGTAAGCGCACGTTTCATAAAATTGTCACGTAAGTATTCAGTCACATAAACTTCAAGTTTACCTTTCCAATAACCAAAATCGATAATATTTTTGATAACTCGTCGCTCTAGTTGTCATAATGTACAGTTCTCAGTAAGAGATTACATATAACACTGTCAATTTCATAGAGAAAAGTCTGGCAAGAGACAAACAGTCGTCACGTAAAGCTTCACAGAAAAAATTGCCCCATATGAGCTTAGACCATTAATGGCTTAAATCTTGATTTTGTATGATAAAGTTGATGAAAACTTTGGTTTTTCATAAGAAGTTGTGTAAAGTCTTATCAATTGAAATGTTAAACCATGATTTTTTTCAAAACAATTTTATGATAGCACAGCAAATAAGTTAGTGTCACGTAAACTTCAAGCATCTTGTGACACGAATAAAATATTAATTTTTTTAATGATATAATTCTGCAGTATTTTTTTCTATCTTGAAACCTCATTGACAAACAATAACCAATCAAGTATAAAACCAAACTTATTGAACTCGGTCAAAATGCAGAATAAATTACCCATAAAAAAATATGGCATTATGTTTGTGACAGTGGATTTTATAGGGGGTATGTTGATAAAGGACACGTTAAATTAATTCAAAAGAGTTTCCAATACATCTTTTTTGGTTTCATTTAAAACAAATACATTGTGCTTATAAAACAAGGTGCCTACATAACTCATATATATGGACATACACATTTTGTGATAGTAATTGTACCTGTGACATGTATTTGGCCGAAAAAATGTGAATGAGTGTTCTATGTTAACTTTAGACTTTTGAAGACTGACAGGCTTTGCAACCCGTGCCTGCAATGCTGACTCATCCTTTGCTTTTCTTGCTTTGTGGGGCATCTGTGATGCCATATTCAGTATTGAAAACAGTTGATTTGTTTCAGAGGCAGTGCAGAAATCAATAGATGCAGAAGCTTCTAAATCTTTATTAACACAAACTACCATTCGCAGATCATTTTTATATACACACAGCAAATATGCAGAAACAAAATCCTTGTGATTTCAATATTTTAAATTGATATCTTCATTTTGACCCTTCAACACTTCAAGTAAAGAGTTATATGACTTTTGGTTTTCAAAATCTACAGAAATCACTGCACATGCTTACTCTACAATGTGTTATTAAGTCATTAAGTTATCAAACAGATGATGAAATGGTTTTATATATTATACATCAAATAAGCATGCTTCTACATGTATATTCAGGTTTCACTTACTAATAGAGAAATAAGAAAAAGATCTATATTCAGGAGTAAATTTTTGTTTCAAACTTTAGTAAACAAACAATATTTTATAATGATGACTGGCTTGGTAGGAAAGGACTCAAAAAATGTCAAACAAACATATTTTCTTGAGTGTGGGGAAGGGATTTTGCTTACGGGGGGAAGCGGGCTCTTAGAAGCCATGCCAAACGACAGAAGCACTTCCACTAGTATCAAATTTGAAAACAGAGAAAAACATTCTTTCTGCCTTTGTAAATGATATTAACCCTAGTAGCACCCATGGTGTCGAACAGACAGCAGAGTTATATATGTGAATATGTGTGTTTATAGCCAAGTCCAGTCTAGTCAGTTATCATCACTGACTAATAAAATCACTATAATATTTTCTCTTGTATATTTTGTGTAATACAGGGTTTACTTCTTTTTATCTTCCTTTCAAAAGTAAGTAATATCCCTACTTTCCCTTCTTTTTGGATTTAAAATCCCTACTTTTGCCCTACTTTTCCGAAATTTTGACCCTACTTTTTAGCTCACCTGAGCACAAAGTGCTCATGGTGAGCTTTTGTGATCGCCCGTTGTCCGTCGTGTGTGCGTGCGTCGTCAACTTTTCATTCAAACAACATCTCCTAAACCGCTTGGCAGATTTTCACCAAACTTCACAGGAATGATCCTTGGGTGGACCTTTTTCAAAGTTGTTCAAATCTTTCCGGTCGGCTAAATATGTAGGTCACCAGAGCTAAAAATAGATTTAAAAAGTGAAAACTTTAAAACTCTTCTTCTATGAAACCGCAAGGCTCAGACCTTTCATATTTGATATGTGACATCCTCTAGAGGTCCTCTACAAAGATTGTTCAAATTATGCCCCTGGGGTCAAAACGGGCCATGCCCCGGGGGTCACATGGTTTATATAGAATATATAGCAAAATGACTTTAAAACTCTTCTCTGAAACCACAAGGCCCAGAGGTTTCATATTTGGTATGTAACATCCTACAGTGGTCCTCTACAAAGATTGTTCAAATTATGCCCCTGGGGTCAAAACTGGCCACGCCCTGGGGGTCACATGGTTTATATAGAATATATAGCAAAATAACTTTAAAACTCTTCTCCTCTGAAACCACAAGGCCCAGAGGTTTCATATTTGATATGTAACATCCTATAGTGGTCCTCTACAAAGATTGTTCAAATTATGCCCCTGGGGTCAAAACTGGCCTCACCCCGGGGGTCACATGGTTTATATAGAATATATAGCAAAATGACTTTTAAAGTCTCCTCTTCTGAAACCACAAGGCCCAGAGGTTTCATATTTGGTATGTAACATCCTATAGTGGTCCTCTACAAAGATTGTTCAAATTATGCACCTGGGGTCAAAACTGGCCACACCCCGGGGGTCACATGGTTTATATACAATATATAGCAAAATGACTTTTAAAGTCTCCTCCTCTGAAACCACAAGGCCCAGAGGTTTCATATTTGGCATGTAACATCCTATAGTGGTCCTCTACAAAGATTGTTCAAATTATGCCCCTGGGGTCAAAACAGACCACACCCAATTGGTCACATGGTTAATATAAACTTAAAGAGCAAAATGACTTTAAAAAATTTCTCCTGAAACCGCAAGGCCCAGAGGTTTCATATTTGGTATGTACATTGTATAGTGGTCCTCTACAAAGAGCGTTCAAATTATGCCCCTGGGGTCAAAACTGGTCACGCCCGGTGGGGGGGTCAAATGGTTGATATAGACTTAAATAGCAAAATGACTTTAAAAATCTTCTCCTCTGAAATTGCAAGGCCCACAGCTTTCCTATATTTGTTACGTAACATTGCATAGTGGTCCTCTCCAAAGATTGTGCAAATTATGCCCCTGGGGTCAAATCTGGCCACCCCCCGAGGGGACACATGGTTTATATAGACTTAAATAGCAAAATGACTTAAAAAATCTTTACCTGAAACCGCAAGGCCCACAGCTTTCCTATATTTGGTACGTAACATGGCATAGTGGTCCTCTCCAAAGATTGTTCAAATTATGCCCCTGGGGTCAAATCTGGCCACCCCGAGGTGTCACATGGTTTATATAGACTTAAATAGCAAATGACTTTAAAAATATTTACCTGGAACCGCAAGGCCCAGAGGTTTGTTCAAGGTTGTTCAACTTATGCCCCTGGGATAAAAATAAGCCACGCCTTGGGGATGCAAATTCCAATTGGGTTACAAGGTCTCGGGTGAGCATCCTAGGGCCCTTAGGGCCCTCTTGTTTAAGGAAGGTGGCTGGACAGCCTGCTGGAAGTGTGTGCGATCAGGGGCCATATCCACAAAGTTCCCAACGAAAATCTTCGCTTAAGTCATATTGAAGTGAAAAAGTCAAACTTTTCTTGTTGAATTCAATATTTTGTATTTGAAATATTGTAAAATAAGAAGCAAAAATGTAGATTCTTTACCAAATAAAAACCATTTAAGATAAAATAAACATTAAGTGAAATAGCCACAGACTTAAGGAATTTTATGATTTTAAAGAATTTGCTTCACTATAAAGTTTTGTGGTTACGGCTCCAGAGCCAATAATACTGTAATATCATTTTAGTTCACGGAGGTTTAATTTTTTGCGTATTTTGCACAAATGTAAGACCCCGCAAAATTTTAGTTTTGGATGATTATTAAACATATATACGTAACGATGAAAAATTCGCGAATTTAGAACCACACGAAGTAGCCGTCTTTCAAGAATGCTGAAATTTAGACACTGAAATAAAATCTATTTAAAAGTATTTTTCCTGTTATGTCTCTGTGGCCTTGTGGTTAGGGCGTTTGCCTAAGGACGGGAGGTCGAAGGTTCATGTCTCACACATGGCTTGTTCTGATATGGCCGGTTGCTTACCCAGCAGCTAGTTAAATCGATTGCTTCCCTGCCTAGCACCCGGCGTGTAGGAATCGGGGGTAAAGATGTTGACCAGTAATGGTGTCTCATAAGTCAACACTGGCTGGCCCTTAATCGCAAGGGGTGACACTAAAATAAACGAACACTGTATATGGTTCACTGTTGGGATTGCAGGAGCGTGAGAAATACAACAAGATGATGGAGAAACTCCAGCGGGATCTGTCCGAGAGCCAGGCGGCGCTGTACGAGGAGGGACAGTTACGGAACAATCTGAAGATGGAACTCGATGCTAAGGACAGCGAGATGGAGCTGCTGCAGCAAAAGTTGAGCGTTGTCAACCTTGATACTGCGTCGGTGCATAGCGGAAGTATGGAGGATGGTGATACATCCATACATAACTCCAGCATTTCCTCCACAGGTAGTCACTTATAATTATAGTCTTCATAAACGTCCATACATTTCATTCCAGCATTTCCTCTACAGGTATTACTGTTTTTCGCGACGCAGTCTCCTCTGTTTTAGAGTAGCAAAAAGTCTCTCATATCTCTAACAAAGCCAGTAAAACAGTCCAGGAAATATAAGAAGAACATTGGCAATAAAATAAAAAAAAGTTCAAATTAACAGGCAATTTGAGCATGTACAGTCAGTTTAAACTTTGTTGATAATGAGGGGATTAACCATTTACTGAAAATAGGGGAAATCGTGATTTTATGTTTATAAACACGCTGCAATCATATGTATTTATACATCGTCAGATTTACCTGTATCGATTCGTCTATGTTTCTAATGGTTCTCACTTGCATTTTTAGCTCGACTATTCGAAGAATAGGTGAGCTTTCCTACTACCGTCTGCGTCTGATCTTGGTTAAAGTTTTTATTCAAAAGTCTTGTAACTTCAAAACTACATAAGTAATTCACTTGAAACTTGGAATATACCTTTGTTATCAACTCCAGTGTCAGGGGCAACATTCCCCATAATTCTGTTTTGTACTTCGACAGAGTTATGTCCCTTTTACACATAGATTTTGTGGTTAAAGTTTATATTCAAAACTCTGTTTTGTACTTCAACAGAGTTATGACCCTTTTTCACATAGATTTTCTGGTTAAAGTTTATATTCACAAGTTTTGTAACTTCAAAACTACATAAGTTATTCACTTGAAACTTGGAACTAACCTTTGTCATCAACTCCAGTATCAAGGCCAACATTCCCCATAACTCTGTTTTGTATTTGACAGAGTTATGCCCCCATTGCACATAGATTTTCTGGTTCAAGTTAATATTCAAACATTTTGAAACTTCAATACTACAAAAGCTATTCACTTGAAACTTGGAATATACTTTTGTCATCAACTCCAGTATCAGTGTGAACATTCCCCATAACTCTGTTTTTTATTTTGATAGAGTTATGTCCCTTTTTCACATAGATTTTCTGTTTAAAGTTTATATTCAAAAGTTTGGTAACTTCAAAACTACATAAGTTATTCACTTGAAACTTGGAACTAACCTTTGTCATCAACTCTAGTATCAGGGACAACATTACTTATAACTCTATTTTGACAGAGTTAGCCCACTTTTTACATAGACTTTGTGGTTAAAGTTTTTGTTCCAAAAATTTATAAACTATACAAGGCTTCACTTAAAACTATTGTATTTTTAAAAATTTATGCCCCTTTCACTATCCAAAATATGTACCAACTGGAATACTTCGAATAGTCGAGCGCGCTGTCCTCTGAAAGCTCTTGTTACCGACTGTGTTTGTTTGATATTCTATAAATATATTTATAAATTGCTAAAAAATCTTTTTATACTTTGCTTACAAATTGTATGCAATCCTTAACAATGCACATCTTAATCTGTTTACAACAAGAAATGCATTTTACTGGTCGACAATGCTTACTAACTGAACCTTGCCTCTGGTTCTCAGCCCAGTCTGACAACCACATGGAGGGTTGGCTGTCAGTTCCCAACAAACAGAACATCAAGAAGTATGGCTGGAGGAAGCAGTATGTCGTGGTCAGCTCCAGGAAGGTCCTCTTCTACAGCAGCGAGTCCGACAAACAGAAGTCTGCACCAATGCTGGTGCTTGATATAGAGTGAGTAATGTGTTCTGGTTGTGTCCTTGATATAGAGTGAGTGATGTGTTCTAGTTTTGTCCTTGATATAGAGTGAGTAATGTGTTCTGGTTGTGTCCTTGATATAGAGTGAGTGATGTGTTCTAGCTGTGTCCTTGATATAGAGTGAGTGGTGTGTTCTAGTTGTGTCCTTGATATAGAGTGAGTGATGTGTTCTAGTTGTGTCCTCGATATAGAGTGAGTGATGTGTTCTAGTTGTGTCCTTGATATAGAGTGAGTGATGTGTTCTGGTTGTGTCCTTGATATAGAGTGAGTGATGTGTTCTAGTTGTGTTCTTAATATAGAGTGAGTGATGTGTTCTAGTTGTGTACATGATACCGAGTGAATAATGTGCTCTAGTTGTGCACTTGATACAGGGTGAGTGACATGTTTTAGTTGTGCTCTTGATGTAGAGTGAGTGATGTGTTCTAGTTGTGCCCTTTATACAGAGCAGGGTTCTACCTTAACACATGTCCGTCGGTCCCTGACCTGTGATTATTTGTTCGGACGGGTTGTCTTCAAAGGACGACCAGTGACCAGTTTTTTTTTGACTGGTTTCAACTGTGTAATTTGTGAATTATCATTTGTGATTAAGAATACAGAGAACCGGCAGAGATGATATTGTTTATTAGCATTTTACCACAAGCTCTCGTGTATATATTGCACCTTTTCCGATTCTTCAACTTTCCAATCGTTATATGTTTTAACAGCGTGTTATAAACGTTGTACAATCAACTTAACACCAATTTGACTTAAGAAATTCTATCTTATGTTCATTGTAGTCACTTTTTAGAGAAGCAATTTCCTTTTATAATAATTAATTAGAGTCAGTTAATAACTTTTTATTTGTTTAATACAAATTTAATCAAACAACATATATTCTATAAAATAATGTGTTTATAATAGTTTTTATTCAAATTATAACGTTTATTACTAACATGTGGGGTCAATTAAATTTGTTAACATGTTTCTTTGATCAAAAAAACAAAATTCCAAAGTTTGGCTAAATTCTTACATGGGTATCGTTAATAATTCTTTTGGCTCAATAATATTTAACAACATATTCTCTTTTCGACACAGCAATAATTTATGATTGTTGTTTTTACAACTTTCAGTTTTAAATTGTATCTTTATTAAAAACAATCAGAGTAAACAAAAACCAAGTCTGGGTTTCTTCATTTCGGGAATGATTACAAAATGTTAAGGAGCGGAGAGCCCTATCAATAAATAATTCTGTTTAATTGTTTTAATGGCATTTTGATTGCTGAGCATACGAAAACGCATGGATGTCAAATTTATGTCATGTTCAAGAAGTTGATATTTCATCTTTTATTTAAGCAAAAATGTTCAAACAACATTGTGAGTGAAAATATGTGATATTATATAATAGAAGATATAATTATAGATTTTCATGTGTACTCAATATAATATTCCGATATCAATTCTGAGTCATTTCGTTTTTAAAGTATTGAATGCAGTTCGATGTATTTTGATGATCGGGACCAATTCATACAGTATCGGACCAGTAGGCTTTAAAGGTAGCCGGTCCTGTGGACCACCACTTCCCAAAAGTGAAGGTCAAACCCTGCAGAGTGAGTGATGCATTCCTGTTGTGCCCTTGATATAGAGTGAGTGATGTGTTCTCATTGTTTTAATATGGAGTGAGTGATGTGTTCTCATTGTTTTAATATGGAGTGAGTGTTGTGCTCTAGTTGTGCCCTTGATATAGAGTGAGTGATGTGTTCTCATTGTTTTAATATGGAGTGAGTGTTGTGCTCTAGTTGTGCCCTTGATATAGAGTGAGTGATGTGTTCTAATTGTTTTAATTTGGAGTGAGTGTTGTGCTCTAGTTGTGCCCTTGATATAGAGTGAGTGATGTGTTCTCATTGTTGTAATATGGAGTGAGTGATGTGTTCTCATTGTTTTAATATGGAGTGAGTGATGTGCTCTAGTTGTGCCCTTGATATAGAGTGAGTGGTGTGTTCTCATGTTTTGATATCGAGTGAGTGATGTGCTCTAGTTGTGCCCTTGATATAGAGTGAGTGATGTGTTCTCATTGTTTTGATATTGAGTGAGTGATGTGCTCTAGTTGTGTCCTTGATATAGAGTGAGTGATGTGTTCTAGTTGTGTCCTTTATTAAAGTGAGTGATGTGTTCTAGTATGCACTTGATACAGAGTAAGTGATGTGTTCTTGTTGTGCACTTGATACAGAGTAAGTGATGTGTTCTATTTGTGCACTTGATACATAGTAAGTGATGTGTTCTAGATGTGTCCTTGATACAGAGTGAGCGATGTGTTCTAGTTGCGCACTTGATACAGATTAAGTGATGTGTTCTAGTTGTGCACTAGATACAGAGTGAGTGATGTGTTCTTAATGTGTCCTTGATACACAATGAGTGACATCTTCTAGTTGTGTACATGATGTAGAGTGAGTGATGTGTTCTAGTTGTGTACTTGATGTAGAGTGAGTGATGTGTTCTACAAGGATATAAACTAACATTCCTGGGTTAGGGACCAAATGTGACATGAACACCTTTGAGCCGAGCCTTGAAATTATGAGCCTCTTAACCTCATTATAATTTATAATATTTAGTGCCCTTTTTGCTGCTGAAGTTTAAAATCACATTAATGAAACATTTTCAGTAATTTGTTTGTTCAGGATTTCAAAGTCTGTATATATTGGATTTCTCAGTGATTTCCGAAAATGACCCAACTGATTGACCTGACTGGTTATTTTCCAGCCTGTCCTGTAAAATATCTAATGTATCAGGATCAAATTGCCTGTAAAATTTGCACAAATTCCATAATCAGATCCATTATATGTCCTGTGAATGTGGATTCAGGCCTTTGATTCTAACACAAGCACAGGACCAAATGTTCAGTAATACCCAAACACTTTTGGAATGTCTTCCGGTTGTATGAAGGTAACAGACCCAAAAATGCCTTTGTAAGGCTCAGGTTTTGACACAATTTAGCTCAAATTAATAGATTTGAGGTGTGCAGTTTGCACAGGCTAATTCAGGACAGCACTTTCCGCCTTAAGTGGATTTATTTTTAGAAGAGACTTCCTTGAAACAGAAAATACCATAAAGCGGAAAGTGTCTGCACAGGCTGATTGGGGACGACACATTACGCACATGCATTAAGCCCTGGTTTTCCACGACACACCTCATTTTAACTTTCATTGCATACAATTACCTTTCCCTGCTCATGCACTACTACATGGAAACACGTTCCTTGTAGGAAGTTCTACCATGTCAGGTCAGTGACCCAAGGAGACGTCTACAGAGCTGATGCAAAAGACATTCCCAGAATATTCCAGGTATGAATCTATGTTTCTGGATTGTTTGACTTAAATTTCATAAAAATCTGGATAAATCTTGTGAAAAAAATATAGTATTTACAAAATTTGTTTTATAATACCTTGCTTTTATTATGATCCCAAAGGAAACTTCGGGGGCATATAGTAATCACATTGTCCGTCCGTTCGTCTGTCCGTCCGTCACGCTTCTTGTGCGCAGCATAACTCCATTAGTATTTAAGGGATTCAAATGAAACTTCATATAATGATAGACGACAATGAGAGGAAGTGCAGAGTACAAGGACCACAACTCTTTCTTTAATACTTACGGAGTTATTGCCCTTTGTTTAATTTTCTTGTGCGGAGCATAACTCCATTATAATTAAATTGGTTTCTCATACACTCCTATCTGTCATGTTTCCGCCCTATTGTAGGTGCTGTATGCTACTGAAGGTGAGAACAGGAAGTCTGAAGATCACCCGGTAGAGATAAACAACCAGGTAGGTGCATCATGTAGGGAACCATCTAGGATCAGAAAAGGTACACTGTGCTACCTGAAAGGAGCAGGGGGTACAGGGTGCTACTTGCAAGGAGCATGGGGTACAGTGTGCTACTTGAAAGGAGCAGGGGGTACAGGGTGCTACTTGAAATGAGCAGGGGGTACAGGGTGCTACTTGAAACGAGCAGGGGGTTCAGGGTGCTACTTGAAAGGAGCAGGGGGGTACAGGGTACTACTTGAAAGGAGCAGTGGGTACAGGGTGCTACTTGCAAGGAGCATGGGGTACAGTGTGCTACTTGAAAGGAGCAGGGGGTACAGGGTGCTACTTGAAATGAGCAGGGGGTACAGGGTGCTACTTGAAACGAGCAGGGGGTTCAGGGTGCTACTTGAAAGGAGCAGGGGGGTACAGGGTACTACTTGAAAGGAGCAGTGGGTACAGGGTGCTACTTGAAAGGAGCAGGGGGTACAGGGTGCTACTTGAAAGGAGCAGGGGGTACAGGGTTCTACTTGAAAGGAGCAGGGGGTACAGTGTGCTACTTGAAAGGAGCATTGGGTACAGTGTGCTACTTGAAAGGAGCAGGGGGTACAGGGTTCTACTTGAAAGGAGCAGGGGGTACAGGGTGCTACTTGAAAGGAGCAGGGGTACAGTGTTCTACTTGAAAGTAGCAGGGGGTACATGGTGCTACTTGAAAGGAGCAGTGGGTACAGGGTGCTACTTGAAAGGAGCAGGGGGAAACAGGGTGCTACTTGAAAGGAGCAGGGGGGAAAACCGGACCAGTTCTTTGCAATGTTCTAACAATTTGGTTAATAAAAGGATTTTATGAATATAATGATTTTTACAAAGGTTTTTAAATGTTTTCTCTTCAATTAAAATGTGCAAAAATATATTTAATATTGAAAGATATTTAGCATTCCATTGCTGAAAAAACATTGGGTATAGCTTGGCCTACACTTCGGGCTTTAATAGTCTTGGAATTGTTTGGTGTGGTCTGCTTATTGTACATGAAAGAAACTAAATTGTGTAGGTAAATGGTGTACCACGGCATACCCATAATGTACAATATCCAGCAAGGATCACATAGAACAAATAGGAAAAGTGGCGTAATAATGCTTGTTAATAAGTTTTTAAACATCATTATAAAGATACTTCAAATGTTTAGAAAACATTCTCCTGTCATTCTATTATCAGAAAAAAATTCTAGCGATAAGCATGTAAATGCAATTGTTATGTTATCATAATTATTTGTGTTTCACTTTCAGCCAAAGGCAGGCACTATAGATCATAAGGGTCATGAGTTTATAGAGCTCCATTTCCGTACGCCCACCACCTGTGATTCCTGCAACAAGCCCATGTGGCACATGCTCCACCCACCCCCCGCCATGGAGTGCAGACGTAAGTAGACAATAACGGCTTTAAATTTAGGCATGAGAATCTTTTTTGTTTCATTTTCTCATTTCTTACTGAAATAACTCATCAGAAAAGTTCTTGAACATTGCTAGATCTGCTTAAAAAAGCCAAGATTTGAAGGGGGTAGTGGGTTTCTAGTGTTGTTTTTTTTTAATTTCCATTCTTATGCCTGTTATTTGTGATGTCCAGAAATGCACAAACATTGTTCTAGTTAGTTATGTGGCGCAACGTGGGAAAACCGGACTTAATGCATGTGCGTAAAGTGTCATCCTGGATTAGCCTGTGCAGTCCGCACAGGCTTATCCGGGACGACACTTTCCGCTTTAATAGTATTTTCTGTTTCATGGAAGTCTCTTCTAAACATAAATCCACTGTAGGCGGAAAGCGCCGTCCTGGATTAGCGGGTGCGGACTGCACAGGCTAATCTGGGACGACACTTTACGCTGATACATTAAGACTGGTTTTCCCACGACGCGCCTCATATTTATTTAACCTCTGTCGTGTCAACAGCCAGAGGCTTATTGATTATCGAGGCACTTTGACAAAGTACACATTTGAGTCTGTTTCCTGGGTAGAACCAGTTCATGGTGTCTTTTGAGAATGATCATTCGAACGCTCCCAGAGTAGGGACCAAACTCATGATCACATGATCTCAAGGCGGAAACTGTTGTATCAGGGCCCGTATTCACAAAGCTCCTTAGGGAAAACTTAAGTAAATTCCTTACATTCATAAAATTCCTTAAGTCTGTGGCTGTTTCATGTATCGGTCTTTTAACATTAAAATGTTGTAAACTTGTAAATATTGCTTATATGTTTAGTATTGCAGCCTTCTTTGTAAAGAAATCATTGAATTTCACATAAAAAAAATTATCTAAAATTTCCACTTAAGTACAACTTAAGTTAAGATTTCCCTTAGGAGCTTTGTGAATACCAGCCCATATCCATTACTCTGCAACCTACAGTTGTTTTAGACCTTGTTTTAAAGTAGGCATTGTTTTAAAGCATTGGAACTGTTTTCTCTCAGTCATCTGCATACATGTAATTAAGCATCAAAATGTAAAGAATTGTATCTGTTTTCTGCCTGGAAAATACTTCATACTTTCCAAACTATGTTGGATACTGATTAATGGAACAACAAGTGGAACAACGAAACACTTATAGCAAACTTGGCCTTGCTGAGATCTAGCCTTGTTAAGACTGTTTTACAAATTAGAAACAGAAAGTAATATTGAGGAGCGTCGTGGGAAAACCGGACTTAATGCGTGTGTGTAAAGTGCCGTCCCGGATTAGCCTGTGCAGTCCGCACAGGCTAATCCAGGACGGCACTTTCCGCCTCCAGTGGATTTATGTTTAGAAGAGACTTCCTTGAAACAGAAGATACCATAAAAGCGGAAAATGTCGTGTGCGGAGTGCACAGGCTAATCCGGGACGACACTTTACGCACATGCATTATGACCGGTTTTTTCACGACGCCCCTCTATTATTTTGCAGTGTTCTTTACAGATTCAATAGTTTCTGGAAAAGCTATTATAACATGTTGCTCTCTGTCCATTCTTTTGCGTCAGCTATGATGTTTCAAATACTGCACATTCAACAAAACTTTGTTTTGTATTTAGCATGTGGTTTACTTGTGCATGGACATGCTCATTGCAAAAATCTACTTGTCCACAAGCAAAAGTCACTGGTCAAAATGAAAATATAGTTTTTATTCCAGGCTATACTAATATATAAAATATTAAATAACAAATTATAAATAAAACACAATGTGCTATTCAAATATTAAAGTAGATAATAATATTACAATTAACTTCCAACTTTTACATCATATTTACACCATATTTACTTGTCATTGGACAACTAGACAGGCAAAGATTACTTGTCCGACAATAAAATTACCCGCATCGGACAAGTTGGGCATTCGATTTCCACACTCCTGCAGAAACCAATGTAATGTATTGGCAAGCATATTAGTTAAGGGACTTGTGTGAGGCAAGTTGTTAGACACTTACCGGTATTAGAAATGTTAACCCTTACTGTATTCCAGGATGTCACACTAAGGTTCACAAGGATCACTTCGACAAGAAGGAAGAATTTGTTGGCTACTGCAAAGGTACACATACACAATGAATAAACATACATTCATTGTATACTACATCTTGTTGGTTGCTTTGACCATTTTTTTGTTGTATAGATCTTAATTGCAAAGACATTGATGGAATAGTTTTTGCCATTTCTTGCCGTCTTTAAACCACAGTTATGTATGGAGAGTCATATTTTTACATGTACATGTGCAATTGTTCATGAAAATGACAACACAACATGAAATTAGATAGAGAAAGATAAAAATAACGGAAGAAAACAGTTAATTTTGAGATAAATCAATTGACTGTGCTCCAGCTTTATGCTTATATCGAGAAGAAAACTGATTACGGATTTAAAAACTTGCCTAATTATGCACTTTCATCGAGGGTTTATAACTTGTCTTCGTTTTTCAATTGAAATATATAGAGAATAATAGGTTAGCGACGTGGGTGGAGAATGTCGAGGTGGCAATACAGAGAACTATAGGATGAGCTGTATTTCTGTTGTAAGATAGTATATTAACGCTTTAAATAAGCTCAATATGTGTTTCCAGTGAACTTTGACCAGAACATACAAGCTAAGGAACTGTTGCTGCTAGCAGAGTCGGCAGAGCTGCAGAAAACTTGGGTGATGCACTTGAGCAAGAAAATCTCCAAAAAGGGAATCGTCAGCTCGGGCACCTTAGGGTAAGTCTCCAACATTTGTGTTTGCCGTTTGAATTTCACTTTGAAACTAAGCATGCGTTATGTTGCATAAACAACAGAAACAAGGACAAATTTTACCGATAATGTATCAGCAGATAATAAAATATTTAAGTATGTTACATTATTTGTTTGATTATTTTTCTTGGTGTTTATCAGCAAAATTTTAATCCTCGTTATGCAGTTCCCCTGTATAAAATAATCAAAGAATTACATGATATAATTGCTGATTGTCAGCAGTAATTATTTTTACATAATCATGCCTGGATTTTAACTTTTTTATCAGTTTGGCATTACAATTCAAGCATATTAGCATAATTTAAGCATGATCTATTCGTTGAACATTTGACATTTAAAAAAATTATTGTTGGTCCCAATGCACTTTTCTTAACGTTATTTTTGACAGTTTTATCAGTGTGTTTTTTTCACCTTTGGGGGGAAGGTGGCAGGGTCCTTTAGGCGGGGAATTTTACGGCAAAAAGGGAATTTTTTTGGTAGAAAAGCATTATTACATTTTTATATTCTGCTTTTTTATAAAACATTAATCAATTGTTTTGCTACAAATGATAAGTTAAATTATGCACAAACTTGGATTGATAAAAAAATTGCTGGGATTATTTACGAAAATTCCTCTATCTTAGTCAATTTTTGTCCGATTTTGGTCAAGTTTTTTTGAAAATAAAGCTTACATTCTGAGGGGAATTTTAAGTTACTATATGGGAAAAATATATACTTTTTTAGCAGGGGAATGGGGCCGATTTCGGCCCCAAATTGGCCATAAAAACAAACTTGTTTTATGCAATTCAAACTCGACCGCAATTGTTCAAGTCCTCATCAAGTTTTTTCCAGTGTTCATGACCTCTGCTTATGCTTTTATAATTGAGTGATTAATATGTAAAATATTGATAAAGTTATTTGTTGAAAACATTATTTCAGTATTTAAAAATATATAAACATTTACACTTGTTGGTACATATTCGCCATGAACTGTGTGATTGCTGTATATAAAACATGGAAATTAATTGTGATTTAACTGTGATTATAATTAATAATAAAATGAACAAAGAAATGAACTTTATATAAAAGGGTACATTTTTTATGGTAGTTGAGTTAAGAAAATAATTATTTTAATGTTCATGCAATGTTTTACTTAAATTCATAGCAATTATATAACCTATAACCATGTTCACATTTTGTTTTGCCAAAAATGCAATTTCTCATGAATAATTCTATTACAATATTACAGTGTTCTTTGTGGTGTGTTTTCTACAGAATTTCAAGCTGGGAAACTGTTTATTTCGATGACAACAATGAGGAGTTATTCTCATTTTAAGAATGTAAAGTTTTTTAAGATTTTTCATTTGTCCTTAGTTGAATGATACATTTTCTGGGTGGCTTCATTGGGGCTGGATGTACAAAATTATTTCTTCATTAACGTTTCAAATTGTAGTGATTTGTTTTTCATGTCTATAATAGAAAAGCTTTATAATCACTTTTTTTGTCTTGATTTTAAGATGATGGTTATTACAATTCTTATAAATAAAAACTGTGATTTATATTTGAATTAAGACCAGGGCCCAGTTGCTCAAAACTTTAACGGCCAGTTAAGCTAACAGCCGTTAACTTTTGGATATCGGTATTTATGTAAATTAATTGTTAAATTTGAAACTGATAGTTTATTCTAAACACATTGCTATTCTAAAATAATATTGAAATGTCTGATAAGCTAGTTGCTTGTAATATAAATTTTATTTACATTGAAAGTTAACTTGCCGTTAAAGTTTTGAGCAACTGGGCCCAGACTTGTATAGGTCACCTGTATTAAGTAGGTGTTCAACTAATTCTCGTATCATGAAATAACAGTTTCCGATTTGAACTCTTAGTATATGCAAAAGAAATGGAATAAAATAACACGACTTTGTTGCTCGATCTGCCAACATAGAACATAGACAATTTCTTGCTTATATTGTACAAGGCGTTTCACCCTGATGTCTACTTCTCATTTCAGTAATAAGTGTAAGAGCTTGGTAATGCACGAGAACACACCTGTGTGAGCATCTCAACTGTGAACTTATTGTAATTCCTGTGGAATCAATATCCAGGGCCCAGAATTCATGAAGCTCCTAAAGTCGAAACGTGATACTACGAATAGTAATGGGAGATACCGATTTGTTCGTAGAATGGCATTGTTAGCTCAACTGTTCAAAGAATACGTGAGCTGTCCTACTACCCCGGCGTCAGCGTCCGCGTCTGAATTGGTTCAAGTTTTTATTCAAAAGTCTTGTAACTTCAAAACTACATAAGTTATTCACTACAAACTTGGAATATACCTTTGTCATCAACTCCAGTATCATGGGGAACATTCCCCATAACTCTTTTTGTATTTTGACAGAGTTATGCCCCTTTTTCACATAAACTTTCTGGTTAATGTTTATATTCAAAAGTTTTGTAACTTCCATACTACATAAGCTTTTCACTTGAAACTTGGAACTAACCTTTGTCATCAACTCTAGTATCAGGAGCAACATTACCCATAATTCTATTTTGTATTTTGACAGAGTTATGCCCCCTTTTCACTTAGATTTTCTGTTTAACGTTTATTTTCAAAAGTTTGGTAACTTCAAAACTACATAAGTTATTCACCTAAACTTGGAACTCACCATTATCATCAACGCTAGTGTTAGGGCAACATTACCCATAACTCTGTTTTGTATTTTGACAGAGTTATGCCCCTTTTTCACATAGATTTTCTGGTTAAAGTTTATATTCAAAAGTTTTGCAACTTCAAAACTACATAAGTTATTCACTTGACACTTTTAACTAACCTTTGTCATCAACTCTAGTATCAGGGGAAACATTACCCATAACTCAGTTTTGTATTTTGACAGAGTTATGCACACTTTTTACATAGATTTTGTGGTTAAAGTTTTTGTTCCAAAAATGTATAAACTATTCAAGGCTTCACTTAAAAGTTTTGTATTTTAACAAATGTATGCCCCTTCCACTATCCAAAATATGTACCAACTGAAATACTTCGAATAGTCGAGCGTGCAGTCCTCTGACAGCTTTTGTTTATAGTATCGCATCTTTCGGAAAATACGTTTAATATCTTACTATTCTTACATTTACAGTAGTGTTAATTTATGTCATGTCGTAGTGTTGATGAACACATATGCACACATAAAGTAATTGCATTTGACAATACACTTGTGTATATGACTGGGTTCCATTATAAAAAAATAAAATCCACGCACAGTAATCGAAATCGCTATGACATATAACCAGCCAATACGAAAGTCATTTAGTAAAATGCAAATATCTCGAACTGTATTATTTGAAGTGGATTAAAATAGTAACTTAACTTGTTAGCAATTATCTTTGTCCATGGTGCAAACAAACTGGCTAGGAGTCTGACCAAGGTGTGAAATCTTCATTTAAAAGGTTTGAATAATCTCCGTTAAAAATGATTTGTAGTATTGCATTAACATTTCAATACAGATATTATTATGGGACCGGAAATCGTGTTCGTAGAACCGCATCTTTCGGAGTGAAAGAATTTGTAGCATCGCATCTTTTTGTAGTAAAACACATAAGGAAAACAGACGGGACCAGCAACCTTATTTGTAGTATCGCTATTCGTAGTATCGCGTTTCGACTGTAACATCTCCATTTCCCTTTGGGGAATGTTTCAGATAAAAACTTACTAATGAAATTTTGTGATTTAAAGGCTATTACAGATCAGAATGTTTTCAATGAAATTGATTGATTTCATTAATACTTCAGGACAGATTTTTACATAAATTGCAATGGTTAAGGACATATTATTTCAATTTAAAATGTTCTATATGAAAATCAATTATTTAAGGAATATTTCATGTCAAATTTTGTAAATGAAAGCTGATTTACGAGATATTTGAGGACAACATTTCTGTATGAAATTCAACGGTTTACAGAATATTTCAGATGGATTTCAATGGTTTTCATAATAGTTCAAGTGGTATTTTCTATTTCATGTAGAATGTTCTTTGTAAAATTAAATGATTTTTGTTTGCAAACAGCCAAATTAGAAAGTAACTGCAGATATTCGATTATTTACTAGAATGAAACCTTTCTACGTAAATTGAACAATACATGACAAGGCCACTGGTGTAAAATAACTTGTGTTTTTAGAAACTTACTTAAGTTTGTACATAGGATCATTATGAATATGGGCTCTGACCAGCTTGCAGCCAAACAAAATTCACTTCATTTCGATGTAAAATGGTATTTATCTCATATACAATCAACATATTTAGAATAACAAATACAATCCAAAAATGAAACATTTAGAAGCTTGTTTCAAGTAGGCTGGAATGTTGGTTTTAGTTGATTTTTGAAACATTTATTTCACATGTTTATTTTAATGTTTAAAAATGTGTTGTTTTACATCTAGTAGAGACAGTTATTTCTGTCTTCATGTCTTGAAGTGTTGAGACGTATGTGTGATATTGTTTCATTAAAATCTCTCACAAAAATTAATGGACTCTATTATCATGATGCTCATAAATATCGCAAATTTCAACACCATTATGTTAACTTTCTTGAACTATAATTGAGGCGTGTTGTGGGAAAACCGGGCTTAATGCATATGCGTAAAGTGTCGTCCCGCACAGGCTGGTCTGGGACTACACTTTCCGCTTTTATGGTATTTTCTGTTTCAAGGAAGTCTCTTTTAAACAAATCCACTGTATGTGGAAAGTGTCATCCTGGATTAGCCTGTGCGCACTGCACAAGCTGATCCGTGACACTTGACGCACATGCATTGAGCCTGGTTTTCCCGTGACTCGCATCAAATATTATCTTGTTCGTGATCATTTAGCCAACTGAAACTTTGTCTTAATTTAAATATAAAAGCAAAGAATTAAAAAATATAATCAAACAAAACCAACATGATGCTGATTCCACAGTCCATGTAACCTGAATAATTCCAGTACAGGAATGGTCTATAATCACAGCAACTTACATTTTGTTGACCTTTTCTTTTGTGATCAACTCCGTATCTAATATTCTTATTTGGTGTCAAAGCCTGACATGTACATATTATTTAGATTTTGGTGAAAGACTTTGTTTTGTTACATTCATTTTTTGGGGCATTACTTTTATGTATGTAACCTGATGTACTCAGTTTTGTTTATGTTTTGCCTTTTTCAAAAAATTAAATATATTTCAGAAACTGCTAATCTGTCAACCTGCCTCTGTTCATATATTGCTGCTCAAAACATGTTTGCCTTGACTATGTTTAGTACTGAAGAGCCAGTTTTACTGACCACATTCAGTGCTCAAGTGACAGTTTGACTGACCATGTTCTGTGCTCAAGTGACAAGGTGACTGACTATGTTCAGTGCTCGAGAGACAGTTTGACTGACTATGTTCAGTGCTTCAGTGACAGTTTGACTAAGTTCAGCGCTCAAGAGACAGTTTGACGGATAATGTTCAGTGCTCGAGAGACAGTTTGACTGACTGTGTTCAGTGCTCAAGATACAATTTGACTGACTGTTCAATGCTTAAGAGCCAGTTTGACTGACTGTTCAGTGCTCGAGAGACAGTTTGACTGACTGTTTAGTGCTGAAGTGACAGTTTGACTGACCATGTTCAGTGCTGAAGTGACAGTTTGACTGACCATGTTCTGTGCTGAAGTGACAGTTTGACTGACCATGTTCTGTGCTGAAGTGACAGTTTGACAGACTGTTAAGTGCTGAAGTGACAGTTTGACTGACCATGTTCAGTGCTGAAGTGACAGTTTGACTGACCATGTTTAGTGCTGAAGTGAAAGTCTGACTGACCATGTTCATTGCTCAAGAGACATTTTGACTGACTATGTTCAGTGCTCGAGAGACAGTTTGACTGACCATGTTTAGTGCTCAAGAGACAGTTTGACTGACCATGTTCAGTGCTCGAGAGACAGTTTGTCTGACTGTGCAGTGCTCGAGAGACAGTTTGACTGATCATGTTTAGTGCTCAAGAGACTGTTTGACTGATCATGTTTAGTGCTCAAGAGACAGTTTGACTGACCATGATTAGTGCTCAAGAGACAGTTTGACTGACCATGTTTAGTGCTCAAGAGACAGTTTGACTGACCATGTTCAGTGCTCGAGAGACGGTTTGACTGACTGTTCAGTGCTCAAGAGACAGTTTGACTGACCATGTTCAGTGCTCAAGAGACAGTTCGACTGACCATGCTGAGTGCTCTAGAGACAGTTTGACTCACTGTTCGTATTGTTCTTTGGAAGTGCTTATTTGGTAATTTGACTGACCATTGCTTTTATCAAGGTTTGACTATCTATGATCAAATTTGACTATGTTCATTGATGAGGTTTTTGACTACTAAATTAAATTTAAATGTTCATTAATGAAGTGATTGGGTGATCACATTCATTGACCGAGTCTGTGACTGACCATGTTTTTTTGCCCCCAGCATCCTGATGCAGGAAGCATATAGTGATTGTCCTGTCCATCCGTGATTCCATCCGTCCGTTTGAGGTTAACTAGATTTTACTGTCTAGCACCAACACCGCTTACTGCAACACTGGGATACTTACACTGGGATACTTACACGGTTGTTGCTTATGACCATTCCTAATCCAACCATATCGCCCAACCTCAAGGCCTGTTTCCATAAAACGGAAAACGTATGCATTTTCAGCATGGCTATATTCGGCGCCGAACACCCCCCGATTAAAAATAAATGGCCTCAGTCTGTATAACATTATGACGATTTCATTGCCGCGTTTTATTATGAAAATATTCAGCGCCGAAGAAAATCGCTTCGGGTAGCAATTTTTCTTGCATATCTGCACAGAAAATTACATAGAGATGAAAAAATGACGTCATTCCCTCGATGTCCGAGTCAACCAACACCAACAGACCATATTTAAACAAAATTGAAACAAACATGAGGTTCAGTGTGAAAACATGGGAAGCTTATAGAGCTGGTGAGGAGACATAATTGTCTTTGTGACACTTGATGGAATATAAATACCACACATTACAGAAAACTATTTGGCAAGAAATAGCCAAAGAGATTAATGAAGAATCCATGAGATGTAGGCACCATGAATGTGTTCTCAATAAAAGGTCAATAAACACACATGTTTTTTATCCGAAACCACATCGCGTTTCAGCTACATGGAAACAGTTTTTCGGCAAAATATGCTTCACGGCAACCTGGCTTCACTTTGACCTTTATCTTATTTAGACCTCAAATGGGCTGTCCAGCACCAGCCGGGGGCGTGTGTATTTATCATACACAGCGTATTGGTAGTAAACTATTTGTTGACTTTACTGCTGCACAGCATATAGTCATAGGTTGTAGACTGATGGACTCAAGACAGACATAAATCTGATAAAGTTATAGGGAATGCATGTCTTTGCCATATTTTTAACATTATCCTTTAAAAAAAACTTGAGCCGTGCATTAATCACTTCACCACTTTTACATCTAACTGCTTTGGAGAGATTTAAACAACTGTATTCAAATCTAATAAAACTTTATTTTGGAACATAATATTGTTACCTTTTATATCCTTTATATGTTTTAAACAGTAATCGAAGAACCAAAAAATAATAATTTTAAAAATTTTCTCCAGTTTTACATGTTGTACATTTCAGTATCCCTGATTGTTCTATTTCCAACTTCCATAAAGACTGTATTTGTTTGTTTTAATGTTGCAACATTCGATTTAGTTATCTGTATATTGTAATTTTTTTGTTTTGTATATTTATCTTTGTCACTGGTATTTTATTTTGTTATTAGCATTTTATGTATGGAAAGTAATGTATAATTGTATTTTGTGCACACAATAATATCCAGTTATATGTGTATTTTGTATCAATACTACTTTAATCATAAAATTTTGGTAATTTGATATGAAATTTGAGGTACCTGTGTACTTAATACAACATTTAAATATAAATTTTAGGCGTGTCGTGGAAAAACCGGGCTTAATACATGTGCGTAAAGTGTGGTCCCGGATTAGCCTGTGCAGTCCACACAGGCTAATCCAGGACGGCAGTTTCCGCTTTTATATTTTCTGTTTCAAGGAAGTCTCTTCTAAACATAAATCCACTGTAATTGGAAAGTGCCATCCCGGATTAGCCTGACACTACGCACATGCATTAAGACCGGTTTTCCCACGACACGCCTCATTTCATCAACTAGCATTTTCACAATGCCATTTTAATATAACAATGATTTTTCTAATGTATATCCAGTTTTCATTTGCTGTCCACGTTTCTGTTGATAAAAAGTAAAATGAACTGATGGCAGATGAAGAATATTATTTGTGTTCATGTTTAAGAAAATGATTTGAAACTTTGATGTAAAATTTGTCAGGATATATTTGGAAAAAAAGAACAACCTGATTGACATGACAGTGTTTGTTCTTTTGATACTTTATACATTCGGCCATACCAATCAACAATAAAATTAAATAATTTGTGATCCTTGAATCATGGATAAATATGTCTTAAAGTGACATAACAGTGAAACATTCTACCGTACAGATTAACATGGAAATACTCAAGTTTGTACCATTGATAAATATGCGTACTATGTCTGTTTTCAGGTCGTCAAACCGAAACACGAAGCAATATTCCTCGTTCGGTGCGTCCAATCGAGCTGTGAGGTCTGGGTCGTCTGCGACATTACCCCCAAACATGCGACCTAACTGACCTCCCACTTCCATGCATACACACTTGAGATTACCACTGTCAGCAGAATGAAATGTGTACATGAACACTGAACCAACGTTTTTTTTGCTATATATATATATACATATCCAAATAAGTATTTTTATGCTAGGAAAGTCCTTTTATGTTTGTTTGTATACATTTTGACTTGCGTTTGTAAATTTGCTAATGCGCAAAAAGGGTTTTTTCCTGTAAAATATATAATCACACAATGATGTGCACAATATATAATGTAGTACGCACACTTAGAAAATGATACATTTGGCGTTTTGGAAATGTGGTATTGGGCATTGTTACAGAAACGTACAGTATTTCATCTTCCGAGAAATAACCATTGTCACTTTGGAGTTTTCGTACTTATGTGATTCATGAAATAAAGGAAGCGTTGTAGACTGAAGTGTTGGACGGTAACTTAACTTGGTGATGGAGCAAACATGTTTCTGTTTCCTTGGTAACCTTGTGATTGGATGTTGTCTTTGTGTTTCCATGGTAACCCAGACATGAGGTTGATATGAGGTGGGTAGGACATTGGGCCACTCAGTTTGCCATGCTGCAAGATTGTGTTCACTTGATGACTGCTATTGAAAACTGAATATTGTTAGACGACGAATAAAAAGCTACATAGTTGCTTTTAAGATGGAAAGGAACTGCTGATTTCGAAACAAGTTCATATGAATCTGGAATGCGTAAGATTTTCGTACATTATTGATTCTGCGTATATTTTAATACGTGCTATATGACAATAAAACCATGATGGTTCATCATCACATCCTTTCTTAAAATTACCATTTATTAACACGAGCTAACCAAATTATTCATGTTTCTTTTGATGTATGCATTTGTTTAGTATTTATAAAAAGTGCTTTGAAGTTGTAATTACTATTGAAACTTGTATTCACCCAGAGAGCATTTTGACTGCTGCTGTCATATGTTCTTATAGATAGCATGTATGTGAATGAAATTCAATGCATAAAGAAATTTCGATGTGATCAAGCTTTGCTGAAACATTTATCATTTAGTGTAAACATCCAGGGCCCTCTGTCATTTTTACAGCAGAATAAGGCTGCTTTCCGCAGCAAAAACAGTGTCATTTTCCACATTTAATGTCAGAAATTAACATTTTAAATTCAAAATAACATATTGCCAATTGTTTTATCCGTAAGCACTTTAAATAAAAATGACTGTATACAAACAGACTGTTAAAAGCATTATTGTGTTATTTTAAAATTCCCCATTATTAGAAAATGATGACAAAATTCCTCCATTTGAGGGCTGTGGGTGGCATTCCCTAAAACAGAAAGAGGGCCCTGAGTCACAAGCCTCCCTTTCTATCATGTTCATTTTGGCTTAATCATATAATCATTGTTATTTTTATTTAAGGAATAAAAAATATATGTGGCGCGTCGTGGGAAAACCGGTCTTAGTGCATGTGCGTAAAGTGTCGTCCCGGATTAGTCTGTGCAGTCCGCACAGGCTAGTCCATGACGGCACTTTCCGCATTTTTGGTATTGTCTGTTTCAAGGAATTTTTTCTAAACATAAATCCACTGTAGGCGGAAAGTGCCGTCCTGGATTAGCCTGTGCGGACTGCACAGGCAAATCCGGGACGACACTTTACGCACATGCATTAAGCCAGGTTTTCCCACGATGCGCCTCATATTTTGTTAGCGTTGTGCCTCTTTATCTGTACCTGCTGTTTACATACATCCCGTAAAGCTTTGGAATGAATTGTTGCAATTGTTCTATTGCAACCGGCTCATCTATGATTTATTTTAAGCATTGATGGCTTAGAAAATACCACAGTCTTGTAGGCCGTAAGGAAAAAATATGTTTGTTTCAGGTTACCGGACCTACCCTAAAAAAATGCCCCGACCCTAGAACATTTTGTTTGGGTTTTTCAGATTGATTTTTGGTTTATTTACATTTTTCAATAATTAAATGTTTTTGGATAAATAAGTGTTTTGTTTTGATAGTATCCACTTATAAACAATGTTTAAGTATATTAATGATACGTTTTGATTATTTATTCAGTTTTAGAATCTTAAAGCTGACCATTTACAAAAAAAAAAAAAAAAAAAAACCCGACCTACCTACCCTAATTTTTTTGGCATGTTACCTGAAACAAACGTTTTTTTTTTACGCCTACTTGAGGATATTTGTGCTATAGATTATTGCACAGTTATGAAATGTCAGACAAATGCACAAGGATTATATGTAAGTAGTTTGGTACAGCTTTGTCAAAAGTTACTGATGGTAATTAAATATTCTTATCAGATCTTAAGGTCATTTCAGTTCATTGTTTAAGCCAGAAAAAATAGAATGTTCAGTTAAAACATTTTAAGTAATTTTGTTAATTTTAGTATACCAATTGTTTTACATAAAATTCATTATTTTAGTGTCATTTTTATCAAGTAATTTAACTAAAATAAATAAGAAGTGGTATTGTATTACTAATAGATATTATTTTCTGATATTAAAGCAGATGTAGATAGGTAACAATCCATAATTTTGATTTGAGGCTTGTTGTGGAAAAACCGGGCTTAATGCATGTCGCACAGGATAATCCAGGACGACGCTTTCCGCTTTTATGTAAAATTGAACTTTCAGAGTACTGTAGGCAGTACTAGAATATAATTAGGTCATAATTTAGATAAAAGCAAATGTGGCGCGTCGTGAGAAAACCGGTCTTAATGCATGTACGTAAAGTGTCGTCCCAGATTAGCCTGTGCAGTCCGCACAGGCTAATCCAGGACGGCACTTTCGGCTTGTATGGTATTGTCTGTTTCAAGGAAGTCTCTTCTAAACATAAATCCTCTGTCGGCGGAAAGTGCCGTTCTGGATTAGCCTGTGCGGACTGCACAGGCTAATCCGGGACGACACTACGCACATGCATTAAGACTAGTTTTCCCACGACGCCCCTCAAATGTAGGTAAATACATTGAAGTTACATTGAAACAGAATATTAGTATTGATTTTAGCACAATGTGTTTTTCGGATAGAAATAGAATTGTCTTGGTTAGTTATGGCTAGGTTCTTTCCTAACAAATTGTTCTTGATTTGTTTGTCACATATATTAGTATATGTTCATATATGCTCTTCCATAATAATGGAGAAAACTTTGCCATTAGCGAATACCACACATGAATATTTATGTTACATGTACTTAAGCATTGAATTTCGTTTTATAATAAATATTTGTTACTTGTTTGTGTTCATTTACAGAAGAATGTAGGGGTGTGTGTTTGATATGTTTTGTGCAACGCAAGTCTTTCATGTTCATTCGCGTCATTTTCTCAACAGTCATTCTTTGTTTGGTTTTTGTTTGATTTTCATTGTTTCTTTGTTAGTTCTATTTTTCACGTTTATTTAATTCATTTTTATTTTTATTTCAAGAAATATAAAAATTATGTAGACATAACAGTCATTTCTTTCAACAATTACTAACGTGTGCATTAGGCATACGATAAATTCCAGAATTTAACATTTTTTGTGTTTTTTAACTAACAATTACATTAAAAAATTATGATTGTTTCTAAGAACAAATGAGCAGAAATTCTCGGGTTAGTTGGCAGATATATTGAAGGGCATAAATGGTTTGGAAGAAAAATGGTGCTGAAAAATTATTTTGGAAAAATAGAAAAGCTTGGGAAGATTTGTTACTATTTGGTGCTAGAGTGAGTAAAAGTGTTGAAGTACCAAATATCACAGGTATTTTGAACTCTTGTATTTTTTTTTATTGAAATTGTGTAATTAGTTTGAAAACCTTCATGTAGAGAATTTTAAGTTGTGTATTGTTTCAGATACACAAAATGTGAAGTTAATGTAATTCAGTATAAAAAGCAAGACCATAAATTATGTCATGCACTTAACATTTATTTTATAAACATTCAAACATTGAAATTAAAATAAACACTATGTACATGTTTATAATCTAAGGATTTACAGCAAAACACTGTATACAGTGGCCCTTGGAATTTTCTGAAAAAGTAGTGTATGTTGTTTTTTCATCAGATGGAAAATTAACCTTTTCTAGTGATAGGGAACATATCCTTTCATATCCATTGATAACTGTGGAATCTTAATACTCCAGTCATAGTGTCACGTTTTCATCTCCTCGTTAGGGCTACGTTGCACTACTTTGCAGGTACGTAGTTAAACGTGGCCATAATGGGCCTCCACGTGGCACAAGTTGGCAAGTACGTAGTTGAACATAAACGACAAATCTGAATTTTGAACACGTTTAAAATACTGCTAAGTTATACCACAACATACTTATATGTAGTTGTACATGCGGCACAATGTAGAACGGCATGGCCTTTACGTAGCACAACATGAACAGAAGGAGCGTCCAGTTAATTGCTACAATATTCACTATGTAAAATACCAAACGCTGGGCATCACTCCCATCATTGTTATGTTAAATTGCGCTATGTACGGTGTTCTTCCACACATCGCTACGTAATGACACGTTGTGGTACGTTGTCAAATGTAACAGTAGCGTAAGATATAGCGCAGTCACTATGTTGCGCAACATATTAAAAATTAGTGGCACCTTGGCAGAACGTGAGTGTTAAATACGTACTAAAATGGCACGTAATAACGTGACACTATGGGTCCAGGGCCATTCCACAGTTTGTAACATTGATATATGAAACCGGTCAAATATTGTTGTACTTCAAACTTTAGTTCCCTTTAATTTTTCAGATAGAATAATTGTATATTGAGTAAGTGCTGAACAAAAGACATGCTTAATTTAGTTCACACACTTATAATATAACTCACAGTATATAAAAATGCCTGCGCTAAACATTTACTTTTCTATTTGTATTAGCTTGTTTCATATTTCATAATCGGCTTAGTGTCATTTAATTATAACCTTCATGTACGCTGTATCCATTAAAGTCGAAACTTGACATGGTGTAAATGAGTTTATGGCGTTTAAATCTTGTTGTTTTGTTATCGATTTGTAAGTATAGCAAACAATCATGTACATATTATAGCTTGTATATACTGACCAGGAACAAATGAGGCGTGTCGTGAGAAAAGCAGGCTTAATGCATGTGCATAAAGTGTCGTCCCGGATCAGCCTGTGCAGTCCACACAGGCTTATCCAGGACGGCACTTTCTGCCTACTGTGGATTTATGTTTAGAAGAGACTACCTTGAAACAGAAAATACCATAAAAGCGGAAAGTGTCGTCCTGGATTAGCCTGTGTGGACTGCACAGGCTGATCCGGGACGTCACTTTAAGCACATGCTTTAAGCCCGGTTTTCCCAAAACACGCCTCAAATATATTTTGTAAGCATCATGTAAATTGTAAATAATATTTTATCATGATTTTGTGTGTGTATTAGGTCTTGTATGTATATAGTTCAATAATAAAAGTAAGTAATATTTACTCGTTGGTAGCCGTAGACTCGTAGGGTAGTTTTGTATAATTTATAGACTTGTCTCTCTGTACAAAATCTTGAGCACTATGGCAAATTTTATTCAAACATTACCTCGCAAGTTTCAAATCTCATTCAGTCCTAACGAATAATATTTAAAACTCCTGCATGTGTTTGTAGGGGGGTAAACACGGTATAAATCTGAAATACGAGATTAATAGTAGCTTTGCTAATTATGTACCCAGTAGATCAATGCTCATTGAAGATTGTAGAAATTGTGTGAAAACATTTCAGATTCATAAGTTTCATTTATTTAAGACTTTTTAAATAGTTGTTCAGTTTAATAATTTGCCGAATATTGTCTGCTATTTACACAAATATACCTCTGCTTCAGCTAAACAATGTACTTATATGTTAAATCATGTCTTCCATTATACTGCAGTAAAACCATGCTCCGTATGTTCTGCTTTAATGTAACACAAAATTTAATGGAAGTAATAGTAGTGTTTCATTTGTGGAAGGAAACACAACTAGCATGCATAGACATTGTAATATTTTTAATCAGGAAATACATTGACATTTTTTTTTAGAAATCTATGTGACATCAACATTACAAAAAGAATAGGTCAAGGTCAGGTCAATCATGGTAATGCTTTGATGTTTAGAGTGTTTATACAGACTGAGTTCATTTACTTCAATACCAATTCCAAATGCTTTATGTAGGTGTGTGTTAACATTTGAGGCATGTCGTGGGAAAACCGGGCTTAATGCATGTGCATAAAGTGTCGTCCCAGATTAGCCTGTGCAGTCCGCACAGGCACAGGCTGATCTGGAACGGCACTTTTAGCTATTTTGGTATTTTCTGTTTAAAGAAAGTCTCTTAAACATCAATCCACTGTAGATGGAAAGTGTCAACCCAGACTAAGCTGTGCAGACTGCACAGGCTAATCCAGGACGACAATTTATGCACATGCATTAAACCCAGTTTTCCCACGACAGGCCTCATTTGTTTGTACAATGAAGCTGGAAGAAAGCTTCGAGCATCGATCTGCTTCACACCAATCTGTGATACAATCAGAGAAATGTTATATCATGATTTTGTGTTTGTTCAAGTCTTGCTGATTGCATCAGTTATTGAGAAAGTGCGTTAAAGTAATGTTAGTATAGTATGAAATTGAACGAGTTAAGCACATTGTTATTTCTAAACCTTTTGTTTCCAAATTATATTATTCTGGTTCTTGCAATTCTGGTTTGTGGTTAAAACTTTGATGTTAATTTTTGTTTATTTTTGTAACTTTTTCCATTAACTAACCCACTAGCTTAATTATGTGCATGATCACGATTATTCAACCAACATTGCACGTTGTATTTGTACTGTTAGATGTAACACACCTTCTGTATGTTTGTAATTGTAAGATATACTTGGAATACAGTAATTTGTTGTTAGCATAGGCCTTGGTTCGTTAGTATAGAACAGTGCTGTTTTGTCATGGACAATTATTGTTATGTACAGTTATTTTGTAATCATATTAACATATTATACTATAGATTAATTATGTAATTCCAGCCTAGGGGGCTAGGCAATGTTAATTAGCATGTATATTTGCCCAATTAAAATACTACAAAACCTGACAATTTGTTGTTTTATGCCCCAACAAAGTGGGAGGCATTAAAGAGGGTATGTACGATCTCATAGAAAAATATGGAAATAAAATAAAACCTATAAAACATTGATAAATAACAAACAAGAATAAAAGTTCAGAAGAACTGATATTCGAAAATCCTCGAAATTAGAGCTTTACACCATAAAAATACTTTTTGTCTTCCAGTCGAACATTTTAACTTTCCTCAGTTATATTTGTCCTCTCATTTGTGTTGTTCAAATAATGAGAAAATGATATATTGAAATTGTACATATCCCCTTTGTACTGGTCCGTCCATACGTATGTACGTCCCGAAATTTTGTGGACTCAACTCCTCTTTAACTGCTGGGCTAATTTTGCTCAAACTGAAACAGCTAAAGAACCTTAAATGTGTAGGTGATTGTAAAGGAAAGAATTTTTGCTGCGACCAGTTTGACAGAATTATGCCCCTTTGTCATTTTTTTGACTAGAATATATACTTCCTGAAATTGTGTAGACTCAACTCCCTTTTTAACTGCGTTGCGTCTTTTCGCTTAAACTTTTATAGGTTATTTGTAGGTGATCGTAAAGGAAGGAGTTTGGGCTGCTGTCAATAACAAGTTCAGTAGGTCAAATTATTTTTTTTAAACTTGTTTAAGCACTAAGGACCTCATTTTTCATCAGACATTGATCCTTTTGAGTATGCCAATGTCAAGAATGGGTCAAATAGGATTACAAACTAACTTCTCTAGATCAATTAACGTGGAAAGCTTGTCAATAAACAAGGAGCCTCAATTATCATCAGTCTGACTTCGAATTTGGTAAGATCATTTGCCTCAATGAGATCTAAATAAAGTTTGGGTTATGTGCGCTCGAAAATCGTCAGTAGGTCAAATAGTGAAAAAGCTTATTAAAGGAATCCAATTTGTCTTCAAGTGAACTTTAAGATTGTTAAAATTCAATAACACAATGAAATGTAAATCCAGTTTGGTAACAGTTGACCACGTGGGGTCAAAAACTAGGTCATTTAATATAGATAGCTTTAAATAATGTAGGTTACTCATTTCTCATCAGGCTGGCTTCAAATTTGGTAAAATTAATACATATCCTGAATTAAATCTAGGGTAAGTCTGACAAATGGGCATTTGCAATACAAAACAATAGGTCAAGAGCTTATTTCAAAATAATTTATCAGAAATGTTCCTTGTGTGACCCTTCAGGGTCAGAGGGGTGGGGCATTTTTCATATGGTGTTCTTAATACCTTTGCCAAGGATGTTATGCACCTATATCAATGTTTTCCCTAGGGAGAAGGCGCCTGGCAGACGCAGGGGAATCTGACTTATTTTATTTCTTGGGGTCTAATTGCCCACCCACGAAGCATTTTTATCTAAATCCCCACAGTGGGAGATGCTTAGTGCCCAGAGGTCCATTTAATATAACCGTGATCTAATATCCTACCAAAGTCTATTTCCCGGGACCCGGAATCATTCAGCGTTCTGAATTCCCGCCTGTCTGGAATCGCTTAAGGTCTAGAGACCCATATATGCCCACTGTTCCCCACGCCCCATTGATAGGTGCATCAACTGTACAGAAAAAGTTATAAACAAATTTGTAAGATATTTTATGGAAAGGTAAGTTGGGCCAGAGAATGACGGATTTAAATTTGATGATGATCTGAATTACCATCTGGATCAAGGAATCTTTATTATTGGGATATAACCTATCAGGGGAGGTAACCTATCACTGGATAGTTAATTTTTAAGTAGGGTTACCTATCTTGGAATCCTGAGTGCTTTCTAGTTTATTTATTGATATACCGGTATTTATTACTCTTGGGTAGAAATCATTTTAGTTGTTTGGTTGTAGTTTTATAACAACAACGCTCATTTTATCCTTTTTCTTGGTCTAGGATAATTTGCTTGTGAGGATGTATATTGACTATCAGTTCTGTCCATTTCTAGTAACAATATCTTGTCTGTAACCTCATATAAAATTTGTTCACATTAAAAAACGAACCAACAAGAAATAGATATTGTATTCTAACATGATACTCTCTGATTTTTCTATAGACAAAGAACAAAATTATCATTGTTTAACTATCTAATAAACAACGCAAATAGTAGTCCTGAATCTGAGTGCAGCTAGCGCCCTTGTGGTTTAATTCCTATGCATCAGAACTCCAAATCGTGAGCATACTAAAATGTAGTTCTCATTACAATTGCAAAAATATTGCATGTTAGAATCAAAATAATTTTCAAAGTATTGTTTATCAGCCAATAAACCACGCTTTGTCTGTCTGATGCATGGCTATTTAATTCCTACGCATCAGAACTCCAAATAGTTGTTTATTAGCCAATAAACGATAAATAAAAAATTATTTCGTAAATAAATAATAATGCCATTTTGCTCAAATAATTCAAGTGTCAAGGATGACATCCATTTTATGTTTCTATTCAATGGATAATAACATGGATTTTTTATTTCATACAATGAAACAATCGATTTCTGAATAGATCTGCTGTGTATCAATAACAGTTTTGGTTGATTGAGCAGCTTAAGTTCTACAATGTAGAACACAGGATTAGCACTGGAGAAAATCTTTAAAGCTTTTGTGACACATAAAATGTATTGACCTCTGACAAATGTTAAGCCCAAGCCTATCGAATATGATCAATATTGGCAAAGTTAAATAGTTAAATAAACCAGCCGGCAATTTACGGTTTTCTTCAACTGAAATTGATTTTGCAATGGAAAGTTTGCTTAAAGGGGCATATTAATGTTATATCACAGAAATATTAAAAACAAAATACTTAACTGTTTATTTAAAATTATATATTGTTACACACCCCATCAAAGATGGGGGTGGTATATTGGTTTGCAAATGTTGATTGGTCGGTAGCCCAAAAAGACACATTTTGTTTCCGCTCTCCAAGTTAAACAGTTTTCATCCAATCTTCACCAAACTTCATGAAAATGTTTTTTGGCACAATATCTTGGCCAAGTTTGATAATAATCCAAATTGCCCCAGGAAATGTGGAGTAATGACCCTTGAATTATCTTAATTGGCCGTTTTAGTTTAGCTGTTTCTGCTGTCTAAGTCAAACAGTTTTCATCGGATCTTTACCAAACTTTATACAAATCTTTGAGGGCATAATATCTCGGTCAAGTTCGATAATAAACCAAATCTCCCAGGAACCGTGGAGTTATGGCCCAAAATTATTGAAAAATTAGCCTTTTTAGCCGTTTCCGCTCTTTAAGTCAAAACAATTTTTATCTGATCTTCACCAAACTTGAAAATATTTGTTGGCACAATATCTCAGCCAAGTTCAATAATGAGCCAAATCGCCCCAGGAATTGTGGAGTTGTGACCCTTGAATTATCAAAAATTGGCCTTTTTAGCCATTTCCGCTCTATAAGTCAGTTTTCATCTGATCTGCACCACACTTGATGAAAATCTTTGAGGGCATAATATCTTGGTCAAATTCCATTATCAACTAAATTGCCCCAGGTACTGTAGAGTTATGACCATTTTTAGCCATTTCCACTCTTTCAGTCAATCACTTTTTATCTGATCTTCAACAAACTTTGTGAAAATATTTGTTGGCACAATATTTCGGCCAAGTTTGATAAATCCCCCCAGAAATTGTGGAGTTATGGTCCTTGAATTATCTCAAATAAGCCTTGTAAGCGGTTTCTGCTCTCCAAGTCCAACAGTTTTGATCAGATCTTCACCAAACTTGATGAAAATGTTTGAGAACAAAATAACTCAGCTAAGATCAATAATCAACCAAAGCACCCCAGTAACTATTGAGTTATGGCCCTTGATTTATCTGAAATCGGCCTTTTTAGCAGTATCCGCTCTCTATGCCAAGACGTTTTCATCAGATCTTCACCAAACTTGGTATTTTAAAGATGCTTTTAACCTGGAGAGTGTTATGTTGTGCATGGGTGTAATGGTAAATATGCGCTTAGACCTTGTAAACTTAATCATAAGGCCATACCAATTTGATTCTATGTTTAGCGTCCTTAGGCTTGTAGGTTTTTGGATGCCTGAACGAAAAAAACAACAATACTGACAAGGTGTAAAATTGAGTTTGAAAGCATATACAAATTTGAAACAAAATGATTTTTAGGCGTTTTTACCAATATTTGTAAAAACTGTGCAACTAGTCAATTTACACAGTTGACATAATGTGTTTAAGTAGGTTCCCAATATAAAGATGATATATAACAGTTTTGCCGGTAAACATTTGCTTTAGCTGGTACCACTCTCATGAATAAGTTGTGAAAAAAAAAGGTTGTCTATTGACTCATTGTTTGTTTTTTCCTGCCTGGTTGGTAGGTTTCAAAAAACCATGGGGACGCTAAACATAGAATCAAATTTGTATGCCCTAACTGCGAACACATGACCTGGTGCTCCCTTTTCAACACTGGGATCAGTTTTAAGGGGCACCACATATGTTCACAGATTGCCTTTTCATACTAAATTTGGGGGGGTTGTGTACGACCATATGATCTCGGCGAAGTTTGATAATGGGCCAGATCAAGAACACCAGAGTTATTGTCCCTTTTTCATGAGAAAAACTGCAAAATGGACTTTATGCCACATACAGACTGAATTTTTTATCAGATCATGAACAAACTTAGGCAGCTTGTGTCTGAGCATAAGATTTCAAAGTAATCTAGAAATGCAAAGAATGAACAATGTGGAAGATAGAGAATTCAGTTTATGTCTAATCTTGACAAACTTGCACTGTATGACCATAAGGTCTCAGTCGAAGTAGAATTTGGACCAGATCAGACTAGAAAGACCAGATTTATTGCCCCTTGTTTGTGAAAAAATCCATATTTCTTCAACAATTGGCTTTCAATCTCCATAGAGACTTCACTTGTCATTCAATCTTGACCAAACTTGCAAAGTTTGTGTACGAACGTATGATCTAATCTGATTGCAATGATGGGCCAGACAGAACCAGGAACACTAGAGTTATTTCCCTTTTTTTTAACTTGCAAAAATTGACTAAAAGTGTAAGATAGAAAGATCATTATTCATCTAATCTTGATCAAACTTGCACAGATTGTGTATGACCATAAGATCTCATAATGAATCAAATAAGTGCACAGATTGGGATACAAACAAAAGAGCTATTGGCCCTTGTTTGTGAAAAAAAAATAAAAAAATGTTCATGATAGAGGCTTCATTTTTCACTATGGATATGGCAGCAAATAGTATTTCAGTAACTGGTTTATTGGTTTTGGTATTTGAGCTGTTAACCAGTAAGCTAAATATCCTGTATAAACACGCAATTAAAATGGACCCCCCATCCAAGCACTTGTGTGATGGATGGGGGGCATTATTGGAAATAAGGCCGGATGCCGTAAATATACAAGCATGTCACTCTATTTCGCTACTTTAAAGTTCTAAAATTAAATTTTTGATGTATTGTCACGTGACCACAGATATATAAATGCTGCACTTAGCATGAGGAACTCATAGGTTTTAAAGTAACAATTTATGTTGTCGTAACAAAAATAGGAACAAGTCTCCAATAAAATATATTGTTTTTGTTATAATCACCATTTTTGGGTGGGCGCAATAGAACATAGTTCTTCCCTTCAAGGGTGGGTGCTTGTATATTTTCGGCCTCCGGCCTTATTTCCAATAATGCCCCCCATCCATCACACAAGTGCTTGGATGGGGGGTCCATTATTTTCATAAGGCCTCTAGCCTCCAATATACAAGCATATTTAAAGACAACAATAAATCATAATGATAATTTTAATGCATCATAATGCATAAATTTCATAAAGACGATGTTTATAAATGCACTTATACAATAATTGTTTAATAAACACCAATACTATGTCAGTAACCGTTAAACTGTATTAATACAGAAATTATGGATTTTGATATTCACGTAAGATTTTACCCAGTGCATAACATACAATATGTAGACAATACATACTACCAGTTCATAGCATGTGTACACACTAATACAGATTCCAGTTAATTGCATAAACATACAACACACAAGGAAACATTTAATTCAGTAATTCACATGTAAATGATCAACATTGATACATGTCAGAGTCATGGTTCATTCAGAACATGAGCACATGTACTTTAATGTCCGTAATACAACACAGCATCACTAAATGTTGAGATATTTTGATGGTATGAAACATTTTCAATTTCCCTTAAATAAAACTTTTTAAAATTCTTTACAGACGACCAATCAGCAGTTTTTAAAATATCAGAAACTTTACACCCAACCATGGCAGCTGCAGAGACAGATGCCCCTCTATAAGAATGGGCTTTAAATGTGTTTGTATTAATACCAGCCAATGACAAAACCTGTTTTAGCCATCTTGCTAGTGTACTAGTAGAAACAGATTCGTAAGTACAATATGAAATAAACAACTGAACATCTTTTCTAAGACATTTTGTTTTTTGACAAATAATATTTCAATGTCCTTACTGGACATAATTTAGGTTCTTCAAAATTCTTTAACTGAAGGAAATAATTTTTCCCAGGTTTACAAGTCTTCAATTTATCACCACAACTGAAAGTCACACCATTATTTACAAAAACACACTGATCCACACAAATAGATTTCAATGTGTGTACACAACAAGCTGCAGATAAAGTTACCAATACTAATAACTTATAAGTTAACATTTTCAAAGATAAGTCTTTTAATGGCATCCATGTTGATACTAAATCCAACACTTTGCTAACATCCCAAGTAGTCTGGTATCTAGGCTTTGGCTGATTAGCATTACACAAGCCTTTCATAAATCTGTTTATAAGCACAAATATTGTATTATATTTAGAATCAATCAACTTTAATGTTTCTAATATAACAGCTTTATGTGTGTTAATAACACTATAAGATTTGTTCATGTTTTGTAAATACAAAGACAAGACATGATCACTTTTTCAGTTGGATGAACGGGATTACTCTGTTTAATACTACACCACAAACTCCAATTCCTCCATGCATTGGAATACTGTTTCTTTGTCCCTGTTCGCTAGCTGTTGAAGATGTGTCCTGTAACCTCTGAAGGAATGCCCTGATTTTTGAGCTCTTTCCTGATACAATCACACCAATCAGTTGTACATTTTTTCCCATCAGATGGAATGCTCCAGTGTGTGGAAGTGTCAACAGATCCTTGTGTCTTGGAATCCTGACAGGTAAAGAAATCATGCAATGTAATAGCATTGGAAACCATGTCTGGTTTGTCCAAGAAGGACATACAATTAAGGCCTCGTCAACACAATCTTCCTGAATTTTATTCATTATTGCTTCCATTAACCTAAAGGGAGGAAATATATATGGAATATAATGTGACCAATCTAAACTGAAAGCAATGGCACAAACTGCATTTGGATCAGGTGTCCACGAAACATAACTTTGTAACTGACAGTTTAATCTAGAAGCAAATAAATCCACATTTGGTTTTATTAACTGTGTTGATAATCTGTTAAAAATGTGTCTTTTCAACATCCATTCAGTAGTGTCTGAAAAATTTCTGGATGAAAAATCAGCGTGTACATTTTCAACACCTGGTAAATAGAATGCTGATATGAATAATTTCCTTGCAATACACCACTCCCAAATCTCTGTTGTCAATAAATCCATTTTAACATTTTGCATACCTCCTAAATTATTAATGTATGCAATTGCTACCATCGAATCTGATTGAATAGCAATGTAAATATTGCATTTATTTGATGCCCAACATTTCAAGGCAAAGAAAATTGCAAGTAATTCTAACACATTAATATGATTATTTGCTTCTTGCAATGACCACCTACTGCCTGACCTTTTCCTTTCTTGTACACAATATGACCCATATCCTTGATTGGATGCGTCTGACTGAATCCACAAAGAAATAGGCTTTTGCCTAATTTTCTTCCCATTTTTTATTTGGACATTGTCAAACCACCATTTTATTTCATTACGAGAAACTGGATTTAACGTGATCATAGTCAAAATCTGGATTTATATTCAAGGTTTGTACTTGTTGTCTTTCTAAACTCCTATAATGCATTGGAGCTTCTAATATAGCAAAAAAATGCATTTATCAGTAAACCAATAAAGGATGCCAGTTCCCTGACAGGTACTTTGCTTTTTGATAGTAATCTAGATGCTGATTGCTTAATTTTCTCTAGTTTTTCATCTGGCAAAAATTATTTTGAAAAATACCATAAATCTCACTGAATCTAATATAAAACCAAAATATGCAATCCTTTGAACAGGAATTATTATTGATTTCTCATTGTTAATAACGAAACCTAATGATTCCAATAGCTGAATCATGGTTCTAGCATCTTTTGCACACATCTGTTTATCAGCATTCATGCCAATTGAATCATCAATATAATATGAACATCTGATGCCCATGCTATGAAAGGAAGCATATACTGGTTTAAGGGTTTTTGTGAACACAAATGGGGCCGACGAAAGGCCAAAGGGAAGACATACAAATTTAAATAACCGGTCTCTCCATTTGAATTTGAGAAACTTTGTACAGTCTTTACTTATAGGAATTGACCAATAGGCTGAGCGTAAATCCAGTGAAATAAACCAGTCATTTGGTTGTATTAATTCAAGGACATAAGTAAATGTTTCCTGTTTAAATTTTTCATAACATACAAATTCATTCAACTGTTTTAGATTAATTACTGGCCTAAACTTGCCATTTGGTTTTGGAACCAAAAATAGATTTGAAATAAATTCTCCATCTTCGTGGTCTGAATACTCAATTGCTCCTTCCTGTAGCATGCTATTAATTTCTTGATGGACAAGAATTTTCTCACTTTCATTAAACTGTATTTGTCCAGGTAGTTTCAAGTGCACTGGAATTGTTTCAAAATTGATATGATAGCCTTGAATAGTTTGTAAGATCCATGGGTCTGAGGTTATTTTTGCCCACTCTCAGAATTGCTTACCTTTACATTGAAATCTTGAGCCTCTAGTTTGGGGCTGTTGTAGCGGTACACGAAGGCGACTTCTTTGTCAGCTTGTTGGCAAAGTTGTGTACATTGTGTACATGTCATAACTGGCCATACTGCTGTCTGGTCATTGTTGCTTGCCAGCCATACGTGGTGGTATTGCCGTAGCCATTGAATGGTCTAGCCTTATACGTGCCTCTGCCATGAGATACTCTCATTGGGCCATAGCTACTACCATGTTTTGGGTATCTATACCGAGAAAAGAATTTGCCACCTTTTACAGTGGTTTCACACTTTTTTAACTCTTTTGAAATATATTCACCAAAAGGTATAAAGTGATAGGAGTGCTTATATTGCATATTCCAGAATATTTTGTTTTAAGAGACGGCCTAAAAAGGTATCGGCGTCTTATGCTAATGTGAAATTGGACTTGGCCTAGGACAGTCAGCAAATCAGATATCAGTTCTTTCAACTGTCGAAATTTGAAATATATGGTTGAACAAGCTTAGCCATAGACAAAATTGGAATCCTGCCAGCTGTAACAAGACCCTGTATGTTTCTCACACTTTTATCAGTGGTTTGAACAGGTCTACATTTCATTAGATCTCCCCAAATTTCCTCATTTACTCCAGGTGCAGACATAAACTCACAGTTTGCAGGCACTTTGTATTTATCAATGATGTTGTTAACTTGGCACTGTTTCGTACAGGCCGTGTTTATCAAAATGGCCAAAGATTCGCTTATAGGTTCACCTTTGTCGGGAGCCTTTAATTTCGGCAAATTCCATGCAAAATCACTAACTGAATCATCATTTTCGACTGCCCTTTGATTCTCATCAAACAAACAATTGCCAATATTATTCGCCATATCCGAACACTTTTCATCCGAATCTGGTTCGACTTCGCCACTTAATGGGGTTTCCGACTGAGCCATCATATTTGGCTGAACAGGATTAGACAATCCTAAAACATGTCTCAGTTTTTGAACAGAATCTTCATTTAAGTTATCTAAGTCAATAAAATTACCGGAGTCAACGCTCCTGCTTTTCGCGGATTTCTTTTTCTCAGCTTTTTTGTTTTTACCGGCAGTTGTAGCGTTTGGAATGCGTTTGTTTTGTTTGTTAACTTTAGTAACAGTAGAGGCTAATATCTTAGGGGCCCTCGACAGGGAATTTATATCGCCTTGCTCAAACCCCGCAAAATTCCTCATCAGTAGACTGAAATAGAGATAGGACATCATCCTTTTCTTTTTGCTGTTTGACATCGTCAAACTGCTTATTTGGTATAGCAAGCACGTGTAATTATCACGAGATATAAACTCGTGGCAAAATACCAGTTAGCACATGCACGTAGTGATATCGAGTCCTTGAGACTCTGAAATAATAATTATAACAAATATTTTCCAAACGCTTTTCGTATTATAAAAGCATTAAATTCATTTCAAGTAATACACGTGGTCACTTACAAATGGACGACACTGTCCGGTTGTACTGTGTAGCGACTATGGTTGCTGACTTACCAATGGACGACACTGTCCGGTTGTACTGTGTAGCGACTACGGTTGCTGACTTACCAATGGACGACACTGTCCGGTTGTACTGTGTAGCGACTACGGTTGCTGACTTATCAATGGACGACATTGTCCGGTTGTACTGTGTAGCGACTACACGTGGTCACTTACCAATGGACGACACTGTCCGGTTGTACTGTGTAGCGACTACGGTCGCTGAAATGACTATGAGTTCCTCGTGCTAAGTGCAGCTTTTATATATCTGTGGTCACGTGAGAATACATCAAAAATTTAATTTTATAACTTTAAAGTAGCGAAATAGACTGGTCACTGGAGTGATATGCTTGTATATTGGAGGCTAGAGGCATTATGAAAATAATGCAAATACATCCAGTATGGTGGTCAATTTGATGGACAGTCCTAACTGATGATATGCTTAATGCTGACAGGTATCTTTGTTGCTGTCACTTGCGACTGTTTTAATAATTGTTCTGTAAAAATAAGAACAAGAATAAAAATAAGAATTCAGCTGGATGTTTGAACCTGTCATGTGATTGCGGAGAGTGGATGAACCCCTATGTAATGTAAGTGTGTTTGGGCATGGTAAACATATCACCAGTTGCTTGTTGTTGCTCTTGGTCCCAAAAGTTTCGACTGTAAATGCATCTGTGTTGCACCTATCGATTGCAAGATGAATAACAGAAGTAGGCCGGACAGGCATCTGTATTGCACCTGTCTATTACAGGTTACCTACAGAAGTAGGCCGAATAGGCATCTGTATTGCACCTGTCTATTACAGGTTACCTACAGAAGTAGGCCGAATAGGCATCTGTATTGCACCTGTCTATTACAGGTTACCTACAGAAGTAGGCCGAACAGGCATCTGTATTGCACCTGTCTATTACAGGTTACCTACAGAAGTAGGCCGAACAGGCATCTGTATTGCACCTGTCAATTACAGGTTAACTACAGAAGTAGGCCGGAGAGGCATCTGTACAGCGCCTGTCAATTACAGGTTAACTACAGAAGTAGGCCGGACAGACATCTGTACAGCGCCTGTCAATTAAAAGTTAACTTCAGAAGTAGGCCGGACAGGCATCTGTGCAGCGCGTGTCAATTACAGGCTAACTACAGAAGTAGGCCGGACAGGCATCTGTGCAGCGCCTGTCAATTACCAGGTTAACTACAGAAGTAGGTCAGACAGGCATCTGTACAGCGCCTGTCAATTACCAGGTTAACTACAGAAGTAGGCCGGACAGGCATCTGTACAGCGCCTGTCAATTACAGGTTAACTACAGAAGTAGGCCAGACGGGCATCTGTACAGCGCCTGTCAATTACCAGGTTAACTACAGAAGTAGGCCGGACAGGCATCTGTACAGTGCCTGTCAATTACAGGTTAACTACAGAAATAGGCCTGACAGGCATCTGTACAGCGCCAGTCAATTACCAGGTTAACTACAGAAGTAGGCCGGACAGGCATCTGTAACTTAGCCATGGTTTGAAGGATTTTTAATTGGCACATTTTTTTGTCTGAATAAGTTGGCATGTGACGGTCATTAACCAGGTCTGTAGGTCAAAGGTCAAGATCACAATGTAGAGGTCAAAGGCCAAAATTGGCTTTTTGCTGGGTTGGATGATAACTTTGCCATGGATGGATGGATGGATGGATTTTAAAATTACTTTGCACAAATGTTTGCCTCAGTGCTATGGTGTGTCGGGTGCATGAATCAGGTTAAAGGTCAGGGTCACAATTAGAGGTTAAAGCTGCATTGGAGAGCATTTATTGGTTCTACTGATATTCTTGCGTTGATGTAATTATTAAGTTTACTTAGTGCAGTAGTCAGATATTTTTGTATCAATTAAAATCAACATAGAACATTGAAAATAATAGTACATTTGAAAAATCAGTAAACATTAATTAAACATAAAAGTAAAATTATAAGGTCAGCAAACTTATGCCGTGGCAGTTCGTCTGTCATGCTGGCATGCGTCCGTGCTAGCGTAATATTTTCCTTTAAACGACATCTCCTTTGAAATCGATTGGCCGATTTACAGAAATGTTCAGTGGTAGTCCTCTACCAAATTTGCTCAAATGGTTACTGTCCGCTGCACAAGATGGCGGCCAGAGTTACCAATAGAAAACTCTTTAAACGACATCTCTACCGAAACCCCTGGGTAGATTTTCAAATAATTTAACAGAAATGATCCTTTTGTGGTCCTCTACCAAAGTTGCTCAAATGGTTCCTCTCTGTTGAAAAACAGGGCCGCCAGGGAGCTGGGCCATTTTTCCTTATATGGCTATGTTGAAAACTTTGAAAATCTTCTTGTCAGAAACCACTGGTTAGATTTCCAAATAATTTCACAGAAATTTACCAAAATACTTAGAAATATTTTGATTTGTTAAAAAAAACATCGATGCCAGAGGGCGGGTCCTTAATTCCTTATATAGCAGATCAGGGTCCTTTTGCCAGTGGAGCGATATAGGCACCATGTGCCTATTGTTTTAAAATTGGTGCCATTAAGATGTTTTATTACCCCCTCCACACACACACACACACACACAATCGGAAATATGTAAACAAGTGCCTTTAAGTGGGGTAATTTTGTAGCTCATGTCTCTTTGCAATACAGTATTGGTATACATCAAAACATGTATAATTATCCAGTTACATTGAACTAAAACACCACTAGTAAAATTGTCATGGTTGTGTTGACATTGATCAATAACAGCACAGTTTTCCAATAATCTATTTTCATGCCTTTGTAAATTTCATACATTTAATTGAATGCAAGTTGCAACACGTTATTTATGTCATTTGTGTGTGTTAGTGTAATCTTTTTTTCAGACATTGCTGGAGAGTAGTGGTACATGTATTTACTGAATAAATGGTGTAAAACAGTTTTCAAGTGAGACATTTCCTGGACAATACCATACAGTAATCAGGTTCCTGCTGTCGCGACTAGATAGAATATCAGTTTCTGAGTACAGGGAAAGGGTCCAGCATGGGTTCAGGAACATCGCGGGTAAGTTACAGTTACTGCCATGTGTCTAATGCAACAGTTTAAAGGGGCGTATTGATAGTAAATCAACAATAACATTTGCAAAAATAATGTTAATTTACAGAGCATTATATAATATAATAAATATATATTCGAGAAAAATAGGAAATTATCTTGTTTTAATATGACATTTGTGACTTAAATTATGTGAAACACTGTTGATATGCCCCTTTAATGTTAAACTAAAGTGATTTTGATGGTGCATTTTGTGTTTTGTGTTGGTTGATTGTACTTGTGTCATAAATATTTCAAATTTATAAAAAAAAAGTTACTTACAAACACCTTGTTTCGCTTCATTGTCTGTCAGCATAAGTATGATGCCACTGTCAGCATAAGTTTGATGTCAACAGCTTTATTTTCTTATTTTATTGTTGGCTGTTTTATTACATTCCAATCACATGTTGGTTCATCTGTATGTCATACACCTTCTTTGGCGGCAAATTGCCCTTGTTTGATGTGCCTATCCACTAAATTGTATGTGACATTTATCGTTATATATATCAGGAACATCTTTAAACATATAAAATCCGTAAATTCAAACACACACTTATCGAGAATTTTTGTATTATTTATTTACCGAATTGTAATGGTCTCTTTTCGAACTAAACTATTTATTGAGACAAAGCTGTTTATACTCGAAAGAAGTCATTGATTTGACTTGAATTTTGACTTTAAATCATAATTATTTGTAACGTATTAATGTCTATTTTGTGGTATCCTGTGCCAACGGTCACGATTGTATTGCATCTGAAATGTTTATATAATATAGGAATTTAGAAAAGAAAACAATATCACCCACAAATAAAGGTACTGTAAATTAATTATTAAGGCATGTTTACTATAATGAAATGAACATAACTTTAAATCCAAAAAAAGAACTTACTGTCGCTGTCCGTCTGCAATGATGCTAGCCTTACCATCATCTTGTTGCGATTTTATTGTTATATTATTATCCAAGCGATTTAACTTAGCATATTTATAATAATATGCTGATATTTTACTCTAAGACACTATTAATTGTTGTTAACTGTTTATTATTATTGTTATTTTCGTAAATTTTGCCATTCCTAAGGAAGTTTTTTAGCTGTGGCATGTTTTCGGATATTTTGTACCCGAAATATTTCTTCTCTGTTATAACTGCAAATTTGTTCAGGTCAGACTGTAGTGTATTTGTCTATTGTTTAATGCAAAGTCTTTTGTTTATATATATATATATAGTTTTAGGATTAGGATTCCTAAAAGCATTTGATTGGTTGTTTTAAATCCGAAGTCATTTTGATTGGCTGAGGAAATTGCTAAGTCATTTTGATTGGTTGGTGCTCATAATCCTAATCCTAAGTTGCTGTGCGACAGGTATAAATAGCGCAGATAAACAAAAATTCGGCATCTTTCATGATCACCAAAGTCAGATCTTTCATGATCACCAAAATCAGATCTTTCATGATCACCAAAGTCAGATCTTTCAAGATCACCTAGTTCCAATCTTTACAATTACTAAGTCGATCCATAGTTTAGATCATATTATTAGATCTTCATACAACATTCCCAAGATGGTAAGCTTAATCTTTAATCAAAATTAACACAGTATAGATCTTACAGTAAGCTTCTTAAGCTCTACCGAAATGAGTTATATGCAATCCAGAGAGCTCAAAAGTTTATCAGCGCTATTTCAACTATTCATTTATACATGATACTAAATTGCTGCATACGTGCATGATGCTCAAATTTATGCAACGATTAAATATATGTTGAAACAGAAACCGGTTGTTTTGGAATAATTCGTAGTTGCCTTGTTGCCATCCCGAACAGAATAGAACTATAGTATACCAAATATGGCGGTATGCAACAATATCTATATTTTCGGACACTTAAACATAATTAAAAATTTTCGTGTCCGATAATTTGGATACACAAAAATATTCCCAAATTACAGGTGTCCGAAAATTTATAGACACTATGACAATATTGCAATTATGTTCGGATATGTCCGGTGTATAACATTTTTTGCCGAATATACACGGATAGTATCGATTAATGATTTTGCGTGCTTTTTAAATACCACACCGTAAAGTATTATTAATTTTTAGCGATGTTTGCAATTAATTTTAAATCATTTCATATGTTTGATTTTGTTGTACACAAAATTACGCCAAGACTGCATTTTTGTCGACCGAGTTCAAAGATGACTAAATAAAGCAGAATTTATTGGTAAATAATTAAGACTGGTTAAGACTGGTTCCTTAATAGGATGATTTCAACGGCATATTTAATATCAACCTCCGCGCAGGCATTTGACTGGTTCCGAGCATAGCTCTAATAAAATCCCTGCCGTCATAACAGACCACGTGATGATGATCTATTTAAATCTTCTAGATATTATTTATGGTTTTATTAGTTATATTCTTTTTCTGTTTGCATTATTGACTGCAAACTATATATAAAAAGTCCAATTATGTAGAAAATTGCACTGAGTTGAATTAAACAAGTAAAAGTTACAAACACGTAATCCTTCCAAATCTGGAAGGATTTTACTTGTGATGGCAGTGGTTACCGTTAACCGATAGGGGAGGTAACCGCTGCGAGGAGTTTGATTTAATATACAATATCAATACCGGTATACACAATCGGGTACACCCATTATTTATGGCACATGGCTCTGAACCCAATGACGCTAATGTAACGGTCCACCACCTCCACTCATTCATCTGCCAGGTTTTATGACCTTCATCCATTTGTAAAAACCCATGTGCAATGTGTCACCGGATTAACACAAACAGGTTAGAATTCTGCTAAAATACCACTGTCATATCAAATGTCCGAAAATTAAGATTCATTAATTGTGGTTTAAAATCAGGATGTCCGAAAATATATAGTGACAAAAAATAATTATTTTGGCTAAAAAAGAGGGTGTCCGAAAATTTACAGTGTCGAAAATATAGATATTTTACGGTATATATACCCATTGTCTATAGAATATCGTTTTCGATGAACTTTGTCGCCGGTACTACGGTATACGTAAGAAATCTTAGGGGCAGGCTAGGTTGGGTATGTTTTACTGAAGTTGATGTGTGTCTTTCACCTAATTGAGCGAGCGAAGCGTGCGCCGGGTGCGCCCCCCCCCCCCCCCCCCCGGATCCGCTAGTGTTGTTAATTGAAGATTTATCAAAAGTAAATTTTAATCTTTGTCTTTAAAAGTCTGTGAGTGTTGGAATTATATTTGAGAGGTGTTGTGAGAATACCAGGCTTAATGCATGTGCGTAAAGTGTCATCCCGGATCAGCCTTTGCAGTCCGCACAGGCTAATCCCGGATGGCCCTCTCTGCCTACTGTGGGATTTATGTTTAGAAGACACTTATTTGAAACAGAAAATACATGATAATAGCGCAAAGTGTCGTCCCGGATCAGCCTGTGCGGACTGCACAGGATGATCCAGGACGACACTTTACGCACATGCATTAAGCCCAGTTTTCCCACGACCCGCCTTGTTTATTGTTTCACTCCAAAGAAGATTTTCATATTCGGTGACACAAAGGGACTTTCAGTACCATGAATATTGTAATAATTAGCAAGGCCCACTGAAGCAACTGCCGTTTCAGTAAGTAATGTCTGTTATTTTTTTCAGGCTACTCCAACGATTCTTAGGGCATTTAGGCGTGAAACAACAATCCATCCAAAATCTACCACCAACCCAACAGATTTAACTGAAAAATCATTGGAACTTAAGTATAAAAATGGGACTAAAAGTGAAACTAGTGGAAAGAATGAAATTGCAGCACAGGATCAAAATGATAAAGAATCAGTGTTGGAAGGTAAGGACTAAGGGGTGCACATTTATTTCAAGCTATGTGGTGAAAGAGTGGTCTAATTCCCCACCCTAGAGCCAAGCATTTTTAGCTCGACTATTCGAAGAATAGGTAAGCTATCCTACTATCCCTGGCGTCGGCGTCCACGTCTGAATTGGTTAAAGTTTTTATTCAAAAACATTCCCCATAACTCTGTTTTGTATTTTGACAGAGTTATGCCCCTTTTTCACTTAGATTTTCTGGTTAAAGTTTATATTCAAAAGTTTTGTAACTTCATAACTACATAAGTTATTCACTTGAAACTTGGAAATAACCTTTGTCATCAACTCCAGTATCAGGGGCAACATTCCCCATAACTCTTTTTGTATTTTTATAGAGTTATACCCCTTTTTCACATAGATTTTCTGGTTAAAATTCAAAAGTTTTGTAACTTCAATACTACATTAGCTTTTCACTTGAAACTTGGAACTAACCTTTGTCATCAACTCTAGTATCAGGAGCAACATTACCCATAACTCTATTTTTTATTTTGACAGAGTTATGTCCCCTTTTCACTTAGATTTTCTGTTCATATTCCAAAGTTTGGTAACTCTGTTTTGTATTTTGACAGAGTTATGCACACTTTTTACATAGATTTTGTGTTTAAAGTTTTTGTTCCAAAAATGTATAAACTATACCAAGCTTCACTTAAAACTTTTGTATTTTAACAAATTTATGCCCCTTCCACTATCCAAAATATGTACCAACTGAAATACTTCGAATAGTCGAACGCGCAGTCCTCTTACAGCTTTTGTTGTCTTAATGCCCCGTCAGTGGGAGATGCTTTAAAATGCATCAAATGACCTGCCTAGGGGTGGGGGGTATGCATCGAATGGCCAGAGGGAGGTGTGAGGGGGGACAATATGACCAGGACCTAAAATCCTATCAAAGTCTATTTCCTGGGACCTGGAATCATTGGGCGTGTCAAATTCCCGCCTGTCGGGAATCGCTTTCAGTGTTAAGTCCCGTATATGCCCGCCGCTCCCTGCTTATGGAAAATATTGATAGGTGCATAAATACAAGTGAATAATAAAAACTAATGATGATTTCAATTTGGATCAAATGAAATGGAAGCAATGATGAACATTATTGTTTTGGGTTAAAATTGTATTGAACTACAAAATGAACTGTATAATTGTTAGATGTTTTTACAGTACATGAATTGACTCATCAGTAAAACATTCTCCAGCAATGCCTGACTTAATTACCATGTCCCAGCACTGCCTGACTTAATTACCATGTACCAGCATTGCCTAACTTTATCACTATTTACCATTATTGCCTGACTTAATCAACATTTCTTTTCTTGCAATATTGTACAGACAGTTACTAGCATATCCTCGTACAGCAATGTCCGACTTAGCCGTCATTAACCAGCATTGTGACCATCGTCAAATACCCACATAACTATTTAATAATTACATATGTAGTATACGTATTGAATTGAACCTGGGTTACGGAGGATCTTTTACTTCCATGATGCTTGACCTTTGATTGACAAGCATGGGTCATGTGCGCGACACATCGTCTGGTCATGGGGAATAATTATCTGAAGTTATATTAAAATCCTTCCAGACATTAAGAAGTTATGGAGCGGAAACAAAATGCAAGTATTTGACCTTTGACCTTGAATTGTGACCTTGACTTTTGACATACACGCGACACATTGTCTGGTCATGGAGAATAATGATCTGAAGTTATATTAAAATCCTTCCAGGCATTACTAAGTTATGGAGCAGATCGAAATATGGGACGTACCAACGTCTCGACAGACTAACACGCGTGATTCCTATATAGCCCCCACTTTTACAAAAAGTGGGGGTATAATAACACAATAACAGGCATATTACCAGACTCATTCAACATTTACTGGCTTTGTCTGACCTTAACCAAATGACTGACTTAACCACAATGTACCAGCAGTGTCTGACATAATAACGATTTTAATAATATGCCCTTCTTAGCCACAATTAAACAAAAACAGCCTGACTTCAGATTATTATTCCCCATGACCAGACAATGTGTTGCGCACATGACCCATGCTTGTCCAACAAAAGTCAAGCATCACAGAAGTAAAACATCCTCCATAACCCAGGTTCAATTCAATATGTATACTACATATATCATTATTAAATAGTGATGTGGGTATTGGTCACAATGCTGGTTAATGATGGCTAAGTCAGTCATTGCTGTATGAAAATACGCCAGTAGGTGTCTGTACAATATTGCAAGAAGAAGAAATGTTGATTAAGTCAGGCAATGCTGATAAATAGTAATAAAGTAAGGCAATGCTGGTACATGGTAATTAAGTCAGGCATTGCTGATTCATGGTATTTAGGTCAGGCAGTGCTGGTAAATAGTAATTATGTCAGGAAATGCTGGTGAATGGTAATAAAGTCAGGCAATGCTGGTGAATGGTGATAAAGCAAAGCAATGCTGGTAAATGGTGATTAAGCTGGCAATGCTGGAAAGTGGTGATTTAGTCAGGCATTCCTGGTACGTGGTGATTAAGTATGGCATTGCAGTGAATGGTTATTAGTTCAGACATTGCAGGGAATAGTAATTACCGGTAAGTCAGGTATTGCTTTGAATGGTGAATAAGTCAGACACTGCTGTAAATGGTGATTAAGTCAAGCATTGCTGGGTAAATGGTAATTAAGTCAGGCAATGCTGGTGAATGGTGATTAAGTCAGGCATTGCTGGTAAATGGTTATTAAGTCAGGCAATGCTGGTACATGGTAGTTAAGTCAGGCAGTGCTGGTGAATGGTGATTAAGTCAGGCAGTGCTGGTAAATGGTCATTAAGTCAGGCAATGCTGGTGAATGGTAATTAAGTCAGGCATTGCTGGTGAATGGTGATTAAGTCAGGCAATGCTAGTAAATGGTGATAAAGTCAGGCATTCCTGGTACATGGTGATTAAGTACGGCATTGCAGTGAATGGTAATACATTCAGATATTGCAGTGAATGGTAATTAAGTCAGGCATTGCTTTGAATGTTGATTAAGTCAGACAGTGCTGTGAATGGCAATTAAGTCAGGCATTGCTGGTAAATGGTAATTAAATCGGGCAATGCTGATGAATGGTAATTAAGTCAGGCAATGGTGGTACATGGTCATTAAGTCAGGCAAGCTGGTACATGGTCATTAAGTCAGGCAATGCTGGTACATAGTCTTTAAGTCAGGCATTGCTGGTAGATGGTCATTAGGTCAGGCAAGCTGGTACATGATAATTAAGTCAGGCAATGCCGGTACATGGTCATTAAGCCAGGCAATGCCGGTACATGGTCATTAAGTCAGGCATTGCTGGTACATGGTCATTAAGTCAGGCAATGCTGGTACATTTTCATTAAGGCAGAACAGCTGATGAATGGTAATTAAGTCAGGCATTGCTGGTACATGGTCATTAAGTCAGGCAATGCTGGTACATATTCATTAAGTCAGGAAATGCTGGTACATGGTCATTAAGTCAGGCAAGCTAGTACATGGTCATTAAGTCAGGCAATGCTGGTACATGGTCATTAAGTCATGCAATGCTGGTACATGGTCATTAAGTCAGGCAATGCGGGTGAATGGTGATTAAGTCAGGCAGTGCTGGTACATGGTCATTAAGTCAGGCAAGCTGGTACATGGTCATTAAGTCTGGCAGTGCTGGTGCATGGTAATTAAGTCAGGCAATGCTGGTGAACGGTGATTAAGTCAGGCAATTTTGGTGAATGGTAATTACGTCAGGCAAGGCTGGTGAATGGTAATTAAGTTCGGCAATGCTGGTAAATAGTGATTAAGCTGGCAATGCTGGTAAATGGTGATTAAGCTGGCAATGCTGGTAAGTGGTGACTAAGTCAGGCATTCCTGGTACATGGTGATTAAGTAAGGCATTTCTCTGGATGGTAATTATTTCAGGCGTGACTGTGTGAATGGCATTGCTTTGAAAGGTGATTAAGTCAGACACTGCTGTGAAAGGTATTTAAGTCAGGCATTGCTGTGAATGGTAATTAAATCAGGCATTGCTTTGAATGGTGAGTAAGTCAGACACTGCTGTGAATGTTATTTAAGTCAGGCATTATGATTATGCTTGTACATGGTGATTAGGTAATGTAGTGCTGGTAAATGGTGATTAAGTCAGGCTGTTCTGGTACATGATAATTAAGGACATGTAATTTAGTGTTGGTAAATGGTGATTAAGTCAGGCTGTTCTGGTACATGATAATTAAGGACATGTAATTTCGTGTTGGTAAATGGTGATTAAGTCAGGCTGTTCTGGTACATGATAATTAAGGACATGTAATTTAGTGTTGGTAAATGGTGATTAAGTCAGGCTGTTCTGGTACATGATAATTAAAGACATGTAATTTAGTGTTGGTAAATGGTGATTAAGTCAGGCAGTCCTGGTACATGGTAATTATTCTGGTAGATGGTGATTAAGTAATACAGTGCTGGTGAATGGTGATTAAGTCCGACATTGCTGGTGAATGGTAATTTTTAGGTCGACTATTGGAAGAATAGGTAAGCTTTCCTTCTCACCCCTGTGTCAGCTTCAGCGTCCCCATAACTCAGTTTTGTATTTTGACAGAGTTATGCCCCTTTTTCAAATAGATTTTCTGGTTAAAGTTTATATTCAATACTCTTATAACTTGAAAAATACATAAGTTTTTCACTTGAAACTTGGAATTTATTTTTGTCATCAACTCCAACATCAAGTGCAAAATTTCCCATAACTCTGTTTTGTATTTTGACAGAGTTATGCCCTTTTTTACATAGATTATTAATTTAAAGTTTGTATTCAATTGTTTTATAATTTCTGATCTACATAAGGTATTTACTTGAAACTTGGAATGCATCTTTGTATTCAACTTTAGCATCAGGTGCAACATTCCTCATAACTCTGTTTTTTAATTGTGACCGAGTTGTGCGCCCTTTTCACGTACATTTTTGGGTAAAAGTTTTTATTTGAAAGTCTTCTAAACCACAAAAGGTATTCACTTGAAACTGGGAATAAATTCATGAAATAATTGCCATAACTCAGCTTTGTATTTCAACAGATATATTCCTCTTCCACTTTCAAAAAATGGCCCAAATGAAATACTTTGAATAGTCAAGGGCGCTGTCATTTGACAGCTCTTGTTTCAGGCATTGCTGGTAGATGGTGATTAAGTCAGGCATTGCTGGTACAAGGTGATTAAGTCAGGCAATGCTAGTACATGGTGATTAAGTCAGTCATTTGCGGTGAATGGTGATTAAGTCAGGCATTGCTGATACATGGTGATTAAGTCAGGCATTGCTGGTACATGGTGATTAAGTCAGGCATTGCTGGTACATGGTGATTAAGTCAGGCATTGCTGGTACATGGTGATTAAGTCAGGCATTGCTGGTACATGGTGATTAAGTCAGGCATTGCTGGTACATGGTGATTAAGTCAGACAATGCTGGTAAATAGTGATTAAGTCAGGCATTGCTGGTACATGGTGATTAAGTCAGACATTGCTGGTACATTGTGATTAAGTCAGGCCATGCTGGTACATGGTGATTAAGTCAGGCATTGCTGGTACATGGTGATTAAGTCAGACATTGCTGGTACATGGTGATTAAGTCAGGCCATGCTGGTACATGGTGATTAAGTCAGGCATTGCTGGTACATGGTGATTAAGTCAGACATTGCTGGTACATGGTGATTAAGTCAGGCATTGCTGGTACATGGTGATTAAGTCAGACATTGCTGGTACATGGTGATTAAGTCAGGCATTGCTGGTACATGGTCAGTAAGTCAGGCATTGCTGGTACATGGTGATTAAGTCGATAAAGTCAGGAAGTGGTGGTACACGATGAGTAGAAAGGCATGTTGGTAAATGATGTTTATCCAGACAATGTGGGTAAATGGTGGTTGAGTCATCCTGCTTTGTTTTAAATGTGGCTAAGAAGGGCATATTGTTAAATTGTTATTATGTCAGACATTGCTGGTACATTGTGGTTAAGTCAGTCATTTGGTTAAGGTCATACAAAGCCAGTAAATGTTGAATGAGTGTGGTAATATGCATGTTACTGTGTTATTATACCCCCACTTTTTTCAAAAGTGGGGGCTATATAGGAATCATGCGTGTTGGTTTGTGCTTCAGTACGTCAGTCTGTCGGAACGCCGGTACGTTAGCACATCGCATATTTCAATCCGCTCCATAGCTTTGTAATGCCTGGAAGGATTTTAATATAACTTCAGATTATTATTTTCCATGACCAGACGATGTGTCGCGTACATGACCCGTGCGTGTCTGTCAAAGGTCAAGGTCACAATTCAAGGTCAAAGGTCAAATACTTGTATTTTGTTTCCGCTCCATGATTTCTTAATGCCTGGAAGGATTTTGATATAACCTCAAATAAATATTCCCCATGACCAGATGATGTGTCCTGTATATGTCCCATGCTTGTCTTTAAAAGGTCAAGGTCACAATTAAAGGTCAAAGTTCAAATACAGGTAAAATACTTGTATTTTGTTTCCCCTCCATAACTTCATAATGCATGGAAGGATATTAATATAACTTCAGATTATTATTTCCCATGACCAGACGATGTGTCGGGCACATGACCCATGCTTGTCTATCAAAGGTCAAGGTCACAATTAAAGGTCAAAAGTCAAATACTTGTATTTCATTTCTGCTTCATAACTTCATAATGCCTAGTAGGATCTTAATATAACTTCAAATAATTATTCCTCATGACCAGATGATGCGTCAATGCATGGCCCATGTTTGTAGGTCAAAGGTCAAGGTCACAATTTAAGGTCAACGTTTTAATATTTGCATTTTGTTCCTCTCCGTAACTTCTAAATGCCTGGAAGGATTTTAATATTACTTCAAATTGTTACTCCACATGACTAGACAATGTGTCACGCACATCTCTCATGCTTATCAGTCAAAGGTCAAGGTCACAATTCAAGGTCAAATATGTGTGAATTATTTCGGCTTGTACTCTTCTTTTTACATTTTAAGCTCAATTTTTATTTTATGCATGTAATTTTGTCAGTCAATACATTGTTCCGTGTCAAAGCTCTACATCTGTGTCAAAGCTCTACATCTGTGCCAAAGCGTTGTGTGGGGGTATTAATCACCTTTAGTGATAGCTGTAGTTATGTCAAACAAGAAATGTCTTTAAAAAAGACAATCGGCGTTGAAATAAATATTGAGATGTCATTTAAAAATTACCTAAACAGACGGCCAAGATGATCGGTTACGTGACTTCTCAGACCACAGATTTTTTGGTCCCCACCAATATTAGGAGACTTATTGGACCCCAGATTTTTCGGACACTATAAGAAAACTTCTCGGACCCAAAAGTTAATTTGAGATAATCAATTTAAAAATTTAATAAAATTATCATTAATATCTATGCCGTGAATAAACCAATCATACAGCTCCATGTTTCCACCAGTGATATATGAATAACCAAAATAATTTATATTAACATAATTGTTATCTGAATTTGTCAAACCAATTTAACAAATTAACAATGTAAGAAAATAATTTCGGGAAGGAATTCAAATTATTATGTATCAGACGAGACTATATAGTTATTTATAGTACAGGTAATATACCATTCATGACAGTTATCTAATATAATAAGGATTTGAGGTCAAATAAGCATTTATACTGTGTATCGAAATAAAAAGCAATAGTCAGGGAACATTCAGCGATTTTTGAAATGTTAAGACTTTGTTTTTGATAACGCAAACATAAAAATTCATTAGTTTCATGATGATTTTTAATTATACCAGTAGAAATATGATATATCAAGGATTCCTGTGTATACTTAGTATTGCAAATTGTGTATTCATACTATGCAAATAACAATTCGACATATTCCGAATCTTCTTTCATAGCATTTTATCCATAGAAAATGTAGCATCTTTTTACAGATTAAATAACATCTGCTGGAGAAGTTGATAGAAAGATGCAATTATAAGCACGGTAGATCTAATCGTTAATAAATCGTAACCACAATTTTAATTCAAATTAACAGTAAGTTTATAAATATAAATACCCCATTTATTGAAATTTTTAGGTGTATGATTCTCTGAACGCTATTATTGATGCATGTAAGAGTATATTAACACAGCTGTAGACCATATCGACAAGCTGTCTCGTGGTCTGTTCTAGGTAAACATGTATCTTGCAGCTGAACTCCCCCCCCCCCCCCCCCGATAAAGATCCTAATAAATAAACAATTAGCACACCAAAAATGAATTTGTAACACATATTTACTATTCAATTCTCTGTGCATTAATGCTCTGCAATTCGGTCTTAAACTAAAGTCAAAGTGGCATCTTAAAATTCTACAGAGCGGACTAAAAAACCAAATGGGATTCTCAAAATATTCTTTGTAATTCAAGTTAAATTGTTGACTACATAAAACAAAATGGAAAAAATAAAGCATTCAATAAAGGGTATAATTTCTTTGCGAAAAGTTACAGACACGAAGCATTTGATTGAAAGACAGTTGACCAGTTTCACATTAAAGCACAGTGTTATAGAAGTGAAAGTAAAAATGAGAAATCAACTGAATTGTCAACGGCAATTGTTTTGTCAGACGGGCAGTCATCAGTGGACAGTGCAGCAGTATTGCGTGGTATGTAATAGTTATTTACCATTGATAGGCTTTAATACCACATGACGTTAATATTATACATAGTGTATATATAACAACAGCTAAGACATAAATCTGAAAAATATATTCATGATATAATTATATTTAAATGCATTATTAATTTATTATATTGAAACAACATCTTCACTCATATTTACAGGTCTGGTGGTGTGTGTAACCATCTGATTGCCCTCCTCTACACAGCTAATCATTGGGTGACCGGTCAGCAAAAAATATCAGAAGTACCAGCAGACATCTTCTGTACGGAGGTTGGGCAAGCATGGCATAAGCCCAGCGGGGCCAAAATCGAACCTGAACCAGTGAGGAAGTTGACTTTTAGGAGGATACAAATGACAGACAACTTTGGAAACGGGAAGCAGTACAGAGCATTTTGTACGATGCTAGAATAAAAAACCATAGAAAATCCTCATCGACGGAAGATACTGAAGCAGTCACTGATGTCCTTGATGGAAGAAATCCAAATGAATTATTTTTCAAAGGGACAGTTATCAGCCTGTAAATTACACCTTACTGTATTTGGTGAAATTCCTATGGCACACTACTGAGTTACATATTGAGTGACCATCGCAGCTCAAACACAGAATTTACAGCCTACCTACTTATCACCGCAGACTTCATATTAGAAGAATCTTTTATTTTTCCTGAAATCCCCATTCCATGGCCAAATTAGAATATAAGACGTTAATAACGTAGACTCTTCCAGCAGGGACTTTCTTACTTCATTGACAGTTTCCGAAAGAAAATTGAAAGCTATTAAACAATCAACTATTGATCAAGCACTGAAACAACTACTGCATGACATGCGCAAAACAGACAGATAGCATCAAGGTTTGGAGACATTATGAACCAAAAAAGTATTCAAGTGAGGCACATTCTCATGTCACAAGGGCATCGGCATTGGGGCGGCCTCCCCAATATTTTGGCACGTGACCGTCATGTATAAATTCCGCCGCCCCTTCTGTGAAATTGGAAAATTGCACCTCCCCTGTTGTTTAAAGTCGGTCGCAGTTCTGCATGGTCAATTAAATTATCATCCATCATGCTGACCCATAATCCGCGGCAATCAACGGCCCATGTGTCATAAATTATGACATTAATTAGCAATGCAGATTAGGGCCTCTATATTTATAGGGGCCACTTATTAAGGAAGACGCTGCGTTAAGAGAAGTGTAAACAATGTACAGAAAATATCATTGTCGGCAATTTTATGACCCATTCAATTATTGTTCTTTAATATGAATGTACCAAACCAGCAAGCTATTGTCAACTTTCCTAAACGTTCATTCGGGAAGAAAATCCAAAACAACGTTAATTCAACCATTAGTAGTTTGCAACTAACAAACGGTTGCATTATGACCAGTGCGAGGATTTGGCATCAGACAATTCTTGATATTGTTTACCAGTTTATAAATATGATTTTATTTATACAGTTATGTGATTATCATTGCACCATTAAAATAACTTAGATAATTTTATATTTATGTAGTTATCGTGCCCCAATAAATTCCTTAATAAGAACCATGGAACAGTCTAAAATGCGATATTATACTAATTAAAATGCAAAGAACAAAATTAAATATTGAAGGCCCCCGCCTCGCCACCCCAATGTTGAAAAGTTGCCGACGCCCCTGTGTCACCGACAAAGAGGACACTTCTCATAAAATGCATACCAAGAAAATGAACAAGAAACTCGAGCACAATGCCACGGTATTTTAAACTGGCTTATTAATCAACCCGTGCTGTGGATACCTAGGTGCATCCCAAGATGGAAAAGTTATGATTATTACGGACTTTACAAAACATTACGAAATTATAAAGTATCCCTAAATGTATCGAAATCTGACAGAAGCAGCAAATAATTACAACTTCTGCTTAGAAATCATAGATGGACAGTAACATTAAGAAGTAATAAATATTATTACCAGATAACTGGTCAAACGGCACTAGCTGGGGCGAATTGGTGTGACTTTGTGTATTTACAAACACAGGACTATTTGTGGAACGAATTTATTTTATAAGGTTGTATGACAAAACATGTTTGAAATATTGGTACAATTTTACATAAGTGTTGCAGTATATGTCTGAAAGGTACTGACTACACTAATCAGGTCCTTCCGATGCTGCAGTAATAATTGGGTCTTGAATGTTGGAAAGAAAGCAGCACATAGACCAAATTTGGTTTGCAACACCAACAGTTTTTATTGGAAAATGTTTGTCGAAAATATGCGCATTCGCTCTTTTAACATGTATGCGGTGTTTCACTATGATATGTGTATCTTGAATATAAGCTGCAGAAAAAAGCATTTGTTTTCCCCAAACTGGCGGAAAGTCCCAATTTATACTGTTTTGTTACCTTCCATCGTTTTAAAACACTCGTAAATTGATGCATTGATACACCATCTTCATAACCAGGCCCCTACAATGCAGCACACATCAATTAAACACACTAACTACCCTGTTATCATAACAACTACAGACTGGACTTGTGTATTTCAACTGTAAATAAACCAACTGGGCAACGTGTTTACCTAGATAAGATCACGTGACTTTCTTTGCTGATATGGTCTATACAACGGTTGCTAGCTACACGCGCTATTTTTAGAATGACACAACTGTTTCTGGAATGTGATGAACTCGCTAAATTCAATGGGCTACATGGAATGGCAACTCTGAGAATGAGATTTATGAATGGGAACATTGCACAATTGCTATTTATAGAGCGTACCGCTTATATAAATGTAGGCTACACAAAATAGTTATTTCGTTACGTGAATGAATATAGCATTCTGTTTATGGCATACAATGAGAAAATACGTTCATAATTAGCCTCAGCTCTAGAGTATGTATCAAAGATATGTTTATAACTTCATTTTAACCGCTTATGTAAACAATTATGTAAATTTGTAATCTCCAAAAGTATGCAACAGTTATTTGTATACGTTAAACCATTGTTTGAAGTTTGCATTCCCTAAAATTAGAAAATGTGCCCAATTCTATTGGCATTCAATTTTCCCGCTGCATAATTATCACAAGAAATCTAGGTCAAAGTGATCTTAGACAGCTACGCCGAAAAATTGTCAGGCATGGCTAGTAAATGGTGATAATGAGATATTTCAGATACTGATAAGAACTTCTATATTTGACACTTGAAGTATCACATGTTTATTGGTAGAAGCATTGAAATCACAATCGTATTTTTAGCAAAAATACACTGCATAGATGCAATTCCAATATGGATTTTTACTAATATGTTCCTTCTTATGTATGCAAGCATAAAGGTCATTATCAGGTTATTTTTTTTTATAGCTATAATAGTTTTTACATATGATGCGCGTCGTGGTAAAACCAGACTTAATGCATGTGCGTAAAGAGTCGTCCCAGATTAGCCTGTGCAGTCCACACAGGCTAATCCAGGACGGCACTTTCCGCTTACAGTGGATTTATGTTTAGAAGAAACTTCATTGAAACAGAAAATACCATAAAAGCGGAAAGTGCCATCCTGGATTAGCCTGTGCGGACTGCACAGGCTAATCCGGGATGACACTTTACGCACATGCATTTAGACCGGTTTTCCCATGACCCGCCTTATATTTATTTGAGCTTGATAGTGCATTCACCTTTCGGGGCATTTTGGGCACCCTTCAGTTCATATTGTGGAAAGAACCAGTACTTGATCATTGCAGGAATGATTGTTTGTATGTAGGCATTCCTCTGGTAGGATTTGGACATCAGATGCAAACATATGTGTGACAAATTTACGCTCTTAATTTAGATGTAATACACTGATATGCACTACACAATTCTTAAGCAATTTAAATATTTTCATTTTATATGATAGCAAGTGTCAAATCGTCTTAAATTCTGCTTTTTTGAAACAATATCAGGCAATCTACATGTAAATAAAAAAGAGTCATATATTTTCAGATGAAGAATTCATCAAAATTGATGATGCTTTCAACAAATCCCCATGGCCTTACCACAACCTGATGAAATTAGGTCACAATGTGAATTCCAAGCATGGTGGAAGTGCCTCCCTTGTCTTCATCAGTTGTTCCTATGGTGGGAAAGGCGAAGATACCAACACAGACGCACATTTCATCCGAGGTGGTTTTGACTGCAATCATTGTTTCCATAAGCAGTTCTTCACTGATCACGAGGTTCATGGTTTTGGCGCAGAGAATATGTTTTCTACAGATGAAAAAGGGCAGTTAGTTATTGAGGGCCTGTTCGGGACGAACCATGTTCGAGTATTTTCAAATGATAGCAGATTTTGTAATTTACGTGATGGGGTTTATGTTCAAGGGGACAACGATGAAACCTGTATCCCATTAGATGTCAATGGAATGAGAGATGGAATTACCGGGTCAGGTCTTACAATGATCCTCTGCAGTGGCGTAATGGAGAATCAAACCATACACGCTGTCTACATGGTCAGATCTGGCTTCAAAGATAACAAATTCAGCAGCAAATTGCTTATAGGAGAGGATAAATACATATTCAGCACAGATAGTAACGGTATTCTACGTGTGAAGGGTCCGAAAACTGCAAAGTTTGGGTTATTCCACAATCGTAGTAACCTCTTCAATGGCCGTCAGCATGCTTTTGTGTCTCAGACACAATCCATTGATGGGAAAGCAGGCACGGTTTTGTGTGAGAATGTAGGACGAGATTCCACCTGCATTGTCCTGTGTTCAACAAGCTCCGGTACAGAGGACCGAACTGCTGCTGCAGTTTACTGCGTCATGGTTGAAAATGAAGCGGTGAAATCCGCTAAGGAAATAGCTGGATCTTTCAGTAAACCATTTACTGCATCAGATCTTTGGAGATTTGAGATCCAGAAAGGTCAGCTGATGGTTTTTGGTGCTGATGGGCCGAACCGATATGGCTTAATGACGAATATTTCAGCAACCGTTCAGGAATTAAGGTCGTCTCTTCAACAGAACTGTTGCTTAGCAACAGGGGAGAGCACTCGGACAGTTGGAAAGGTCCAGGTAACTGGTGAAGAGGTCACAGGTGAAGTTAACAAAAGATGCCCAATTCATGTGATGTTGAACCACAAGACTGTGAAAATCATTGATGAAAGCAAGTTAAAAGCGGCAGGATCCAGATTTTCGTTTGCATACAGATGGGCTAAAGAAGAAAAGACCATTGGCTATCACCTTGTTAAAGTTTTTGCTGCAAGACCTCATACATTGTGTAAGTGTGTTTATATTCTTTTATTCTGCAAAAATGCAATGATTGGTGGTTTGGTGTTTCATAACCACCTGCATGTTACTTCAGCATTTGGACTGAGCCTTTAAAATTGTAAGTAAATATTGATTGCCAATGTTGTTTGTAGTAATTTGACTGACTGCTTAAACATTCTTTCTAATTGGTATTGTTTGAACATATGGCTGAAGATTTTATATTTAGAAAGTATAAAATACACATTAATAATGATAATTACCAGGGCCAGTATTCACAAAGCTCCTAAGGGAAACGTTTACTTAAGATGAACTTAAGTGAAAATGTCAGATCAAATTTTCTGTCTGATATCCAATGATTTCTGTTTACTGATGGGTAAAATATTAAACATCTAAACAATGTTTACTAGTTTAAAACATTTTAGACCTATACATTAAACAACCAGAGACTTAAGGAAGTTCCGACTTCCAGATACATAGATACAGTACGGGCCCAGATACAGTATGGTTTCAGTCTAAAGGCTGTATGCCATAAAATTAAGAATAAATGTTCATATTATTGTATTGTAAAGAATCTTTTCCGTAATTAATAAATGTTTCATACCAAATATACAAAGGCGTTAAAAAAACACATATTTGTTTCAGGTTACCTGACCTCCACCTAAAAAAATGCTCTGATCCTTTATTGAGTTTGTCAGACATTTTTTTGTTTTATTAAACCTTTTTCCAATTATGAGATGTTTTTGGATAAATGTTCTGTTTTGATATCATCCACGTCAAAACAATGTTTAAGGACATTACCGATATGTTTTGAATATTCATTTAGTTTTTGAGTCTTAAAGTTGACCATTTACCAAATACAGGCTCTGTATTTATAAAGATTCTTAAGTTGAACATAAGTAAACATTTAAACTGCTTGTAAAGAAAGGGCTCATATTATAATTATTCTTAAGTTAATCTAAACATAAGTCAAAGTTACAATCTTATTAAAAACACTATTCTAAGGAACATGTGCATGGCAAGTACTAAAAATTACTACATCTGAAATAATATTGCATCTTCTATACACTGCCATATACGGTATAGCTACTGTGCAGTCTATTTGGCATCTATATGCGATGAATTTAAACAGTAGCAAATGGAAGGAGTGTTAATTATTTAAAAAAAAACACTTGCATGAAGTTGTTCAGACAAATGACAACTATTTTTGTCTTATACTGTTTGGTAAAAATTAATGTATTATTTACAAATTTATTATTTAAAATATGTAACAAAATGCAAATAAGTGCTGCTCACTGTGTTCATGACAGAGTAAATTGATATGTGAAGCTCTCCATTGTTACTCTAAATAGCATTGCTATTTATTGATATTAGACAACAGGATTTAGAAGTGGTATTCAAAAATCTATACCAAAGGAACTACTTTTTTATTGTGCAGACTAGCAGTCATTAAATCTATGTATTTATGATCTCCAATGGCTATTATTTTGATGAAAGACATGTTTTCTTATATGAAATGTGTTTTCATTCTCACCTTATGACTTATTTAGTGAGCATTGCGCATATGCTCTAAAGTACTAAAATGTAACATTGATACTCCAAACTAATACGCCTCACCAGCTATTTTGGCCAATTGCAAACTTGTATGCATATTATTCCATTTGCAAAAATATGATGAGATGTTCGTATACATATTATTATTATTAGGGTAAAAAAAGTGAATGATTTGTTTCTTAGGCAGCGCCGCAATGTTTTTTTATGACCCGCCACGAATTTGATTTAATGCCAAAAAGAAAAGTATTTAGTTTTAGAGTCTGATATTTCTGGATGATCGCGCCCGTGTTTTAAAGGAGCAGTCCAGAAATATGTTAAGAAAAATAAAACTTTGCAGAAAGTGTTTCGAATGGGCATGTTACCAAACAAAATACAAAAACTACACATTGAAATCTATGAATTATTAACATTTTGGTAACTTGCTAAGGTCTATTTTTTGTATGTGATAACTGGTGATGACTCTGGAGTAAACCAGTATGTACATCATAGTATATTCCGTTCGTACCAAGCCCTTTTGAACAATGCCTATTGTAAATAAGAAGCAGATTTCGGACGAATAAACACCATAAACATGCAGTATTAAGAACTATTACCAAAATTACGATGCATTGTGAATGGCACTTTCCGCCTACAGTGGATTTATGTTTAGAAGAGACTTCCTTTAAACAGAAAATACCATAAAAGCCGAAAGTGCCAACGACACTACGCACATGCATTAAGTCCGGTTTTCCAACGAGGCGCCTCAAATCAACTTGTCATGTTTTCAAGACAAATTTAGCTGTGACATTACACTTGTTACTATGATCATCGAACAGAGGGGTTTTTGTTTGTACTTTGTGATGTAATATTATTACATACCTGTCTCATTTTCATATATTCCATGAAAATCATACTAAATCGATACAACACTGTTTGGCTGCTTTTAATCACAGTAAGTTTGGAATGCACGCACATAGATTTCTACCCTTAGGTAGTAGTAAATGTTTTTTTTGTTTCATTTCTGCAGCTGGTGAACCAATGTTCCTAGAATTGACTGGTTCCCCACATGGTGTCACACGCCAGAAGGCAGGTGTGTTGTACGCTTTAAATGTTGGGGGACCGGTCTATCAGGCCCACAATGACATAGTCTACTCCAGCGAGTTTGGGCAGTATGCCAACTTCAGCCCTGATGTGAACGGAGGTGAGTTTCATTTGACAATTGTTTAAAACAAAAGCTGAAATATATATAATTTTATAATTATGTCAAAGTTTTAGTGCTGCATAAGATTTTGTTTCAACCACTCAGCAAGTTAAAGGGGCATATGAACGCCTAATATGGTGTAATATTTAAAAAAATAAAATTGTGTTTAAAGAAGTATTCATTCAAATGATTACTTCACACAATGGTCTCGTTTTTATAAACAAGCAGTATACTATTTTTTATAATTATTAACAAGTTGTCACCATGACGCTATTAACGGGCGTGGGAAAATTAGTAGCAGTAGTAAAATTGATATCAATGAAATGTACGTGAAGTACCGCTACGCGCATGCACTATTGATAAATATGGCAAGTTTCCATTCAACTGCATGATTTTGTAGGCGTGAGTTCGAATCCTGATGGAACTGTGTATCGAAAAAAAAAAGTTGGCTTTGTATATGTTTTTTACTTAACAAATTTCTATGAGAAAAATGTATTAATGAAAATGGGAATATGTGTTGTTTTCATATGTGTCTATAGTTATGGAAAATGCCATCGATATGCCCCTTTAAGCTAAAACAGAAACAATTTAACCCAGATTGTGTACTGTATACAAATGTTGCACTGGACTTAGTGATTGTACTTTTTTCCAATTCATTCCTTTACCGAGTGGTGATTTTATGTTCCAGGATTCACTTTCACCTGTTTTGGGATAGTTAAGGTCAACACCAAGCTGCCGATATCGATGCTTCGGTCACTGGACGGGTTTCTGTGCTCCAAATTTAGAGCGCCGCTAAGCAACGGGCACAATAGCCCAGGTTCTATTGTCTATAAGGTATATATGAAGCGTGTCGTTGGAAAACCAAGCTTAATGCATGTGCTTAAAGTGTCGTCCCGAATTAGCCTGTACAGTCCCCACAGGCTAATCTGGGATGGCGCTTTCTGCCTACAGTAGATTTATGTTTAGAAGACACTTCCTTGAAACAGAAAATACCATAAAAGCGGAAAGTGTCGTCTCGGATTAGGCTGTGCAAACCTCACAGGCTAATCCGGGATGTCACTTTAAACACATGCATAAAGCCCAGTTTTCCCACGACATGCCTCATATAATATTTTATGCTAGTACAGGGATATAACTTTAATCTTGATCAAACCAGTTGTTAGCCCCATTGGCAGACTCGTACGGTAAATACCCTACTAAAGGCTAGCAGTTAAAATACAGAATTTAATGTAATTTATTACAGACGTTGGAATCCTGAAAAAACCAATGACTGAAAAAGTATCGCATGATTTCAAGACTTGGCTTGTCAGATTTTAGAGCCACCAGTCCATTTGGCCCATAACCCTGGACTGTGAATACAGTCGAATCGCGATTATACGAATAGTCACCGGACCGGAGCGAATATTCGTATAATCGCATTTTCCGTATAATTGCATTCTGTAATTTCAATATCGCTCTATAATTTGACCCACAATCGCAAAATAGGATAACTAAATATTTATACATGCATAATAAATATAAAATATTTATTCAATAATGATTATTTATAAATAATATAGAAATTGGTCATAGTTTACAGATGTCGTATGATCGTAAAGCAATGTAACTTTGGTAATATTAGCCACTCTATTAAAGTTTTCTTACATTACTCCATGCCCTATCAAACATGTCAGCGACTTGTTTGTAGCACAGTGCGTCTCAACTTCAGCGCTTACACCTGAATTTACACCTAAATTATGTGAAACAAAGGATGGCGACTGTCACTGGAAGAGGTGTGAAAACAACTGCCAGTAGGCGATACGTATAATCCCATCTTTGTCACACATATTTAATTGTTATATTTGTTTATTTGGGTTTTACGGCAACTCAACACATTAATGTCATATCGTGCCGTTTACGTATGTTGATTTCTATATAGATTAGGAAATGTGAACTAAATGTGTTTATCTCTTTCAAGTTCTGGATTAATGTATAAGATGGCACTGTTTGGAAAAGTTCTTTCAATGAATTTACTTGGAAATATCTTTCGCGAATATCACCGAGGTCTGTGCAATTAATTACCGTATGCTTGACAGTAAAATGTTTTTCGCAAGGTATACAATGAGGTGCTTCTTCTCTTTTTAAAAGGTACGAATGTGGTAATCTGGTATGTCCTATTCTGCAGCGAGTTAAAACAATTTGATCATGTCGGTCAGAAAGAGTAAAAGGTGTTGCTGAATCAAAACTAGGCTTAATGTCGTGTAATTTGTTAAAGGTTGCCTCGTTCCAAATTGCTTGCCATTCTGACTTTATTAGTTTATTAATTGCTGGTTTAAAATCACTATTGGGTAATTGAACATTGACAATCTGGAGACTAAGAGATTCTTTTGCTAACGTATCAGTTTCTCATTTCCACGTATCCCAATATGGCTTGGTATCCAACAAAAGGTGACTGTTTTGGTTTGTAAAATATCGTGTAATTTTAAAAATAGTTTTTCAATCAGAATATTATCTAATTTGCTATTTTTGATAGATAATAGCACAGAAAGTGAATCGGAAAATATAACGAAATAATTACTAGCATGATTTGAAATGTAAGAAAGAGCTAAGTAAATGGCTGTGGCTTCAGCAGACAATATAGATGCTTTGTCTGGAAGTCTCATTTTACTTGAAAAGTTGTTTAAAAAAGTAGCATAACCAACACTGTCTCCGTCCTTCGACCCGTCGGTGTATAAATGGATAAAATCATTGTGTTCTTCTAAAAAATTGGCTAAAATTTTGCTTTGAAAATTTCATGACTGTCAGAGAATTTGTTTAACTTAGATAAACTTATATTAACTTTTGGACAGTTGTAAGTCCATGGAGGGATATTCTCAACGATATTTTGTAAAACAGATTGAGAATTAATATTTAACTGTTCCAAGAAATGAAAGAAAAGCTTCAGCTTCAGCAAAATTTGGTTTGAATATAATTTCACAGGCAGGATTTCTTATACCAGGGGCGATTCTTGCTGCATATTGAAGTGAAAGCTTTTTTCGATGTAGGTTTAAAGATGGTTCATCTGCTTCAACATAAATATTTTCAACTGGCGATGATCGGAAAGCGCCAAGGGCTATACGTAGACCCTGGTTGTGAATAGTATCAAGCATTTGCAAGTAGGATTTACGTGCAGATCCATAAACAATTGAACCAATCCAACTTTGAGCGAATAATGCTCCTATACAATTTTATTAAAGTAATAGTATCAGATCCCCAATTAGTACGAGAAAGAACTTTCAATAAATTTAGTGCTTTTAGACACTTGGTTTTCAGTTGTTAAATGTGTGGAACAAAAGTTAGTTTTTTATCAAATATTACCCGTAGGAATTTTGCTTCATTAACTACAGGTATTTTTCAGCCGGAAATATAAAGTTTAGGGTCTTCGTGAAATTTCCTTAAGCGGCAGAAATGAACACATAGAGCTTTAGACTTTAAAAATTTAAAGCCATTTTCAGTTTTATTGTAGATGGTGTTCAATAGTTTGCATACTTTTTTAGTGATAACAAATAAAAAAATCATTAATATACAAAGAACAATCAACACCTGGTTTGAGAACTTTAACAATATTATTTATCTTAAGACCGAAAAGTGTAACTGAGAGGATACTTCCCCGAGGCACACCTTGCTCTTGCTGGTGGCTCTCAGAGAGAGTGGAACCTACTCTAACTTGAAAGTTTCTATCCGAAAGGGTACTAGAAATAAACATGGGTAATCTTCCATTTAACCCTGCATCTTTCAAATCTTTCATTGTACCATATTTCCAGGAAGTATCGTACGCTTTTTCAAGATCGAAGAAAACACTAACTAAATGTTGTTTGTTAACAAAAGCTTCCCTCATGAAGGTCTCAAGACAAACTAGGTGATCGTTTGTACTTTGTTGTTTGTGAAAACCAGATTGAAAATTAGTTATAATACCTTTTGATTATACCAAACAAGTCGTTTATTTACCATCCGTTTAAAGGTTTGACAAATACAGCTGGTTAGAGAAATTGGCCTATAATTATAAGGATCAGTTTGATCTTTTCCAGGTTTTGGTATAGGAATGATTAATGCCTCTTTCCAAATATCAGGCACTTCACCAGACAACCAAATACTATTAAAAATATCCAGAAGTAGATCAAGTGATTCAGATGGAAGATGTTTCAAAAATTGATAGTATATTTCAGCTGGACCTGCAGCAGTATCCATTGCATGTTTAATTGAATGAATTAAATTATTAATAGTAAATAAACTGTTATACGGCTCTTCGTTTTTAGACTGAAAATGTATTTTTTGTTTTTCAGCTTTATCTTTAAAACTTTGAAATTCTTTCGAGTAGTGGTTAGAAGAATTAGGCGCAAATGCATCAGCCAAAGTGTCTGCTATATCTTTTGGAATATTTGCATTGCTAGTAATTACTGCGCTTCCAGTGAATTATTGGGTTCTTCCTATGTTTTTCACTTATTTTTCGGATTGCATCCCAAACTTTTTTAATAGGTGTACTTGAATTTATTTTAGATACGTATGATTTCCAAGATATATGGCATATATTAATTTTTTTTAGTGATGCTTTTCGTTTTCGTACAGCTTTTTTACACTCGTCATTGAACCACGGTTTTTTAATTTTACCCATAGGATTAATCTTAGATATTGGAATACAATCATTTGCTATCTGAAAAAGTACTGATGCAAAGTGATCAGCTTTATTTTGATAATCAGCAAAAGGAGGAAGCGTTAAGTCTTCAGAACACAATTGCTTAAATGTTGTCCAATCAGCTTTTGAAAATTTATAGTACGAATTGTTATCAACTGGAACAGAATCGTTTGATTTTAACAACAATGGAAAGTGGTCACTTCCGTACTGCTCATCCAGAACAGACCAGTCAAAGTCCAAGTATAATAATGGATGTGTTAATGAAAGATCTATGCACAAACATTTGCCTGTGGCTGGGTGTAAATATGTTGATGACTTGTCATTTAATAGACACAGTTGTAAGTTATATATAAGCTTTTCAGTGGCGTTACCCTTATTATTAGTAGATGAACTACCCCACAAAGGATTATGAGCATTAAAATCACCAAGCTAAAGAAACGGTTCTGGAAGTTGTTTTACTAAACATTCTAAATCTTCAAAACAGACGGTCAAGCAAGGCGGGAGATACAATGAACAAACCGTTATAGGTTTATGTCAAGTTATTTCAACAGCCACAGCTTGTAAATGGGTTTGTAACTGAAGATGCTTTTGGGGTACACAGTTAGCAATGGCTATTGTTGATCCCCCTGACGCCCTTGCAGTGTCTGTTCGAATGTTATTATATAGTGCATAGTTTTTAAGAATTAAATTATCACTTGTTGATAAACGTGTTTCCTGAAGGTAAATGACCTTGGGAGAATACGTGGATATTAATAAAAGAAGATCGTTATAATTTGATTTGAGACCACAACAATTCCACTGAAGTTAATTGTGACTCATATTTCAACAGTGTATAAAACAGAAAACAAAAGATCACTTAGGAACTTTAATAGGGCTTCTACCCAGAGTCGAAGCACGGGGAGGAAAATGATCAAAATCTTCATCCTCAATCAAAACAGACATCTTCTGCAAGAGAGTCATATCGATTAGAGGTTTCGACCTAGTTAATTGTTATCTGACCACAATAATAGTTTGCATAATTGCATTTTTTGTAAAATCGCGATTCATGCAATCACAGCATTGTTTACATTGAATAAAGAAGGCAAAACGACGGACCGCCGCTTTTGTTTGTACTACACCGTCATTTTGTATAATAGCAATTCGCATAATCACAATTTCACTGTATATATTCCTGCTTTTATAATTTATTGGTTGTCTGTAACCTTTATAGACTTGTTATACTAGTGCAAATATGTTCCGGGTATGTAATCCATGCACCATTTGAGCAATGCTTTATGTGGGGTGCAAATTTTCTTGTAGACATGTTTGTATCTATCAACTCAATTTGTCTCTTGTCTTAAAGGCGCATATCTACGGCTAATATGCTATAATATTTTCAAAAATAAACTTATTTTTTTATTATTTTATTATTATTATTTTATGAAGTATTCATTAAATGATTGCTAAACATGTATGTCTCGTTTTTAAAAACGAACAGTAAAATATTTTTTAAATTTTATAATAAAAAGTTTTCACCAGAATACTTTTCGTGGGCACGGAAAAATTAGTAGTAGTAGTAAAACCAATATGTTTGAAATGTACATTAAGTACCGCTATTCGCATGTGCATCAGTGATAACTGGAGTGTAGCGTAGGAAAGTTTTCAGTGAAGTGTGCAATTGTGTAGTTCGATTCTTGCTGGGAATGTGCATTGAAACATTTGTTTTCTTTATATTGTATATATTTTTTCTTCATAATTGCATCAATATATAATTATTACTAGAAAATATACTCGTGAAAAATGGAAATATGTCTTGTCTTAATACATATCTATATTTATGGCAAATATGATCGAAACGCCCCTTTAATAGAGGACCAGAATATTTGAATAGGGGTTTCTCCTCTGCTGATATTTTTGGGGGTTTCACGTCTTAATACGAAGAGAGGGCTGTGAGCTTAGCGTTACGTATGAAACTGTACAATCTCATTGACGCTACTATATTATCCGCTGACTGGATCTGATGACTTCGCATTAGGGGTCATGTTCTGATGACCTTTTCAGGAGCCAATCAAACTGTAGCCTTCAAAATATTGTGGTATAACTTCATATATAAACCACAAAAACTGATGTTTATTTGCCCAAGGTACCACTATATCCATTGTTATCCCCGTGAAAATTAACTCTAAATGATTTATTCGCGAAGATCAGCTGGAAATGCATCACTTTTAAAAAACCGTGACCAAACTTTGCTGTGGAACAAGCAATTTCATTGGGCGCAGCAGGGCTAATATTTTATTGTTCGGAAGGTCATTTGAACGTGACCTGTTACACGATGTCTTCAGATCCTAACAATGTTAGGATTTGATTTTAATGAGATTGGAAAAGGCATAGCTTGGACAAATTAACCTGACATTTGCTAAACTACATTAGCATACAGTTAGCACTTGAATTATTTGCTATATTTATACTAAGTTTCTTTGTACATAATTTTCACGTGTGTACTGATACCATAACAGTATTTTTAGCTCGACTATGCGACGAATAGGTGAGCTTTCCTACTCGCCCAAATGTCGGCGTCGGCATCCGCGTCTGGTTAAAGTTTATAGTCAAAAGTCTTGTTACTTCAAAACTATATCAATTATTCACTTGAAGCTTGGTATGTACCTTTGTCATCAACTTCAACATCAAGTGCAACATTCCCCATAACTCAGTCTTGTAACTTCAAAACTTCATAGGTTATTCACTTAATACTTGGAATATACCAAGGTATAAACATGGAAGGTTACTGTCAGGTTGATTTGTCCAAGCTATAGTCAATTTATGTGTTGCTGTCACTGGTTACATATGTACGATCTGATCAAATTTTTATAGAAACACATGAAAGTAAAATGAAACCTATAAAACGTTGATGAATAACAAACTATAATAAAAGTTCAATAGAACTAATATTCGAAAATTCTTGAAATTAGAGCTTTACACCGTTAAAATACTTGTCATCTTTCAGTCGAAAACTAATTCATGTACATCAGACATGTACAATATTGGGAAATCCCCAATGTTTGTTGCGTGTTGATCTGTGCAGATGTGTTCATACGACACATGGAATGGTTTTCGTTTCTCCCACAAATACGATTAAACTTGTCAGTATCGGCATAGCACTAGGTATAAATTTGTCGTTATTAAGTTAATTTAAAAATACGTATGAAATATGGCACATAATTTTTATTTTATTTTAACTTTCCTCGATTATATTCGTCCTCTCATTTGTGTTGCTCAAAATATGAAAAAATTAAATGTTGATATTGAAATCGTATATATCCCCATTAATATATTTCAAGGTTCCAGGTATCCCCAATGGGGATTATACATTTCGACTACACGCAGACCGTTCACCCTCTGATATCGTGCTCAATGGGACTCAAGTCAGCAATCAAATGCAAATGGTATGTACAAGTACTGTATAAGTGGATATTTCCGCATGTCAAAAAGTTAGCGATTTTATGTATTAAGACTTTAAGTGGCAGAAATGTTAGCGAATCACCGATAACAATTGTGTCATTCCGACATCGCTACTCTCACTAACAACTTCGATGTCTGCGAAACGATAAATGACCTGCTTAAGATCAAAATGCAAGGCTGACAGAAAATTCTTCTAATTTGCGAAATTTTTAAACATTTCCATTTCGCTTTACCACCTATACAACACTTTAACAACTGAAATTAGAAACAATTATAAACAATATTTTCTCAGTGCCGGTACAGGTTTTAAAAATTTAATCCAGCAAATTATACATAGGAGGCTTAATAATCGTTCTAGATTAGCCTGTGCAGTCTGCACAGGCTAATCCAGGACGGCACTTTCCGCCTACAGTCGATTTATGTTTAGAAGAGACTTCCTTGAAACAGAAAAAAACATACAAGCGTAAAGTGCCGTCCTGGATTAGCCTGTGTGGACTGCACAGGCTTATCCGGAACGACACTTTACACATGTGCATTAAGCCCGGTTTCGCACGACACGCCTCATGCGTAGAATTTCATTGACTGTAACTGAAAAATTGGCATTCACACTTCTTACCATCATAATTTTACATAATTTTTAGGTAATTTAGACATCATTTTTGTACATTTCTATGATCATAGTTTTAACCCTGACTGTTTGTAGAATGCAAAATTTGATCATAAACAGAGTGGAAAATGGTCTTTAAATTGGCAAATTATTCAATCAAGATATAGTCTTAATTTGAACAAGTATGATAATGTTAAACAGTCATATTACGTTGCAATCATGAAATTGTAATTCTAGTCTAGAACACTAACCCAGTGTCACTGTTATACCTCCAAAGATACATGCAAATCAAAAGCTGGTGACTGACATAGTCGACTTCACGTGCTACCAGATGGATGTTCCCGTAAAAGTGACCAGTGGTCAGTTGGAGATAAAAACAACCATGCTTTTTAACAACACAAGTCAAGTAGGTACGTGTACAGACAGAAAATGGCAACATATTATTTTGGAACCCAATATTTCATGAAGTGTGTGCTTTTGTGTGCCATTTGCATTATCCCCAAATATGAGCTCAAGCTTACATTTTGTAGTTGTTTTCATAAAAGACCCAGGGCCCATATCCACAAGGTCCTTAGGGAAATTTTAACTAAATTTCTTAAAATTATAAAATTCCTTAAGTATCTGGCTGTTTCATTTAAAGTTTATTTTGTGTTAAATTATTTAATTCTGGTAAAGAATCAACAAAAGCTTCTAATGGTACCATATTTAAATAAGAAAATACAGATTTTCACATAGAAAATGGTGTTTGAAATTTTGACTTAAGTTAAGATTTGCCTTAGGAGCTTTGTGGATATGGGCCCAGTTCTCTGGGCTTGGTAGTTTTTAGATAGGCACAACTAAGTCAGTGCAATCGAAAAGATAAAAAAATAAATACAAAATATACATAATACTGCATGTCGTCTGGTTTTATTTGAATGTAAAAGTACATAATTAAGATGCTATAAATGGAAACTTGAAGAAAATAAAACTGAAAGATTGTTATTGGTTTATTAACTGGAACTTTTTATTCTTGACCCTATTTTAACAATTTGATACGAGGCGAGTCGTGGGAAAACCAGGCTTATTGCACAGGCTAATCTGGGATGACACTTTCCGCTTACAGTGGATTTATGTTCGAAAGAGAATTCCTTGAAACTGAAAATACCATAAAAGAGGAAATTGTCATTCCGGATCAGGCTGTGCGGACTGCACAAGCTCATCCAGGACGAGACTTCACGCACATACATTAAGCCAGGGTTTTCTACGACACGCCTCATATGTTTAATAATGTTGCTAGATAATAAATGTATTGTAATGATCATTAGTGGCAAACATTGCTTTTTGTTTGGTAATATTTGTCTAAAATTTGTGTTCTGCTTGATCATAGTGATTGTAAAAAGAAAGAATGATTTTGCCCATTAAAATAAGTGTAATGACTACCGGTAAAACGAATTTTCTAAAAACATGCACAGTGTTGATAATAATTATTGAATAGTGCATTGAATAGTGTTTTATTGGGATAATTACGTTGATTAAGGTGTGAAAGTATCAAATTACAAAATATTAGGGCTTAACAATATAAATTCATTGAAAAAATCTACATGTCTGCAAGAAAACTAACTTGTCCAAATAAAAATATAGTTTTAATTTTGGGCGTTCATAACATAATTTGTTTACACACTGTTTTATGTTGTTAAAATATGTAATTCCATTATTATAACATATTGATTAACTCCCAACCTTGTCATCATTTTCGCACACTAATATTGAGGCGCGCCGTGGGAAAAGCGGTCTTAATACATGTGGTTAAAGTGTCGTCCCGGATTAGTCTGTGCAGTCTGCACAGGCTTATCCAGGACCGCACTTTCCACTTTTATGGTATTTTCTGTTTCAAAGAAGACTGTTCTAAACATAAATGCACTGTAGGCGGAAAGTGCCGTCCTGGATTAGCCTGTGCAGACTGCACATGCTAATCCGGGATGACACTTTACGCACATGCATTAAGCCCAGTTTTCCCACGATGCGCCTCCATTGTACTTGCTCGCGGAGAACTTAAAAGGAACAGTTTACTTGTCCAACGGTAAAATTATCTATGTAAGACAAGTCGGACATGCAATTTCTGCACCACAGTGTTAATAATTATCCTTTTTAAGATATGTTTGAATCGTTACTCCCACTGATATTTTTTTTAACTGTTTTTTAGAGAAAATCAGTGCTTTTGCACTGCTAGATCCTGCAAAATATGTCGAGAAAAGCCTTGCAGCCAATCAGATCGCTGAAACGGAACGACAGAAGCTGATGGACGAAGTGTCGCCACTTAAGAACAGTGTGACCAGGAAACAAATGACAATAGTTGGCTGGTCGCCAAATCTTCTCATGAACAGCAGCGCCGAGGTAAATTATTACTTATCTTGTTACCGTGTTAGAGTTGAGGTTAGAGATTATAGAAATCAAAATTTCAGATCTAGCATCTAATCTGGTAAGTTGTGTCCACCTACTAGTTTGTGTCCTCCTACAAGTTTGTGTCCTCCTACAAGTTTGTGACTTCCTACAAGTGTGTGTCCTACAAGTTTGTGTCCTCCTACAAGTGTGTGTCCTCCTACAAGTTTGTGTCTTCCTACAAGTGTGTGTCCTCCTACAAGTTTGTGTCCTCCTACAAGTTTGTGTCCTACAAGTTTGTGTCCTCCTACAAGTGTGTGTCCTCCTACAAGTGTGTGTCCTCCTACAAGTTTGTGTCCTACAAGTTTGTGTCTTCCTACAAGTGTGTGTCCTCCTACAAGTTTGTGTCCTCCTACAAGTTTGTGTCCTACAAGTTTGTGTCCTCCTACAAGTGTGTGTCCTCCTACAAGTTTGTGTCTTCCTACAAGTGTGTATCCTCCTACAAGTTTTTGTCCTCCTACAAGTTTGTGTAAGTTTGTGTCCTCCTACAAGTTTGTGTCCTCCTACAAGTTTGTGTTTCAAGTCTGACATAATTTTTTATCAAACTGTCATCCCGACACCGAGGGCCAACAGTTTTGACTGTTTACAAAACACCGATGTGATAACTGTTTTATTACTTGATTATTTTTTTTAAGGAACTGAACTCAACATGGTCCAATAGTAAAGAACAAAATGTCACAAAACCAAGCATTCTAAAGTGATTTAAAAATATCAGTGATATTTTTCAATGTGTATCGTATTAAAATATCAATTATATAATTATGTATTTTTTACAAAATATGTTTATATAATTGAAGCTTAATTAGTACCTTTAAAAATTGAAAACTGAAAATGGACAGGAGAGAATTAGACTTGAATATGCCTTGAACATGCATGTAAATATTCCAATTTCAGTAGATGGTCATAACTGTACACTGTATTGGAAACTTCAGTATTTTATGCTGATCACGAACAATGACGGAAATTTGACAACTTTTAGATGTTTTGTCTATTAAATTTTGAAGTTTTGGGGTAATTCCCACAAAGTACAGGAAACAGTCAAAACTATTTTCTGGTAACAGTTCCTATCAACCGGGAACAGTCTTAACCATAATGAAATAGTGAAGAATGACGATATGGCACTTATATAGGCGATCACATAATAATATTAATTGACAGGAATACAAAAGTTACAAATACATTTCGTCGCAAAAAATAGATGACACTAGGGGAACACAGGTCATAGCTGCCATGGAATAAAGTGTAAAATTAGAATATTATAATGGATGAAAGAGATAATCATGCAGACACATAATTAAAACCCACATACTATTGAGAACATACTTGTAAAGGACAAAAACAAACAATTTAGTTTTCGTGGGTTTAATAACGTCCAAAGCGGCGGAAATATTTCATTACAAGATGCATGGCCAGTTTCCCTGTTACATATGCCCAACTTGAAACCATCAGCTCTCAAACTGTGGTACATTTAGTAGTGCTGCGAACAGTTATTGTAGCCTAATGCATCCAAATGCATATACCGTGCACAATGTTTTTCAGCTCGGTAATTTTAAACACTGGAACACATCGGGTGACTTCAAGATCGAAGCAGGGGGGTACGAAACAGAGCAATGTTTCATAACGACCTATTCCTGGTGCCAAAAGTATCAGGAAGTGAGCCTGCTCGAACACTTTGATGCAAAATATCTCGATACCTCACCAGAAATACAGGTCAGTAAGATGAAATTAAAAAAAGATGAGTTTGTCTTGGTTGCATTTAGAGAGGATGAGTTTGTCTTGACTGCCTTAAGAGAAGATGAGTTTGTATAGATTACATTAAGGGAATATGAGTTTGTCTGGGTAGTATAAAGAGATTACTTTGTCTTGGTTGCATTGATAGAAGATAAGTTTGTCTGGGTTGTATACAGAGAAGATGAGTTTGTCTTGGTTGCATTAAGAAAAGATGAGTACCGTAAAAGCTCTATGTTTTCGGCCACTTTAACTTTTCAAACAGCCTCTTTTAGCCAAAATAATTATTTTTGACACTATATATTTTCGTACATCCTGATTTTAACCCATAATTAATGAATCTAAATTTTCGGACATTTTATATGACAGCTGAATTTTAGCAGAATTCTAGCCAGTTTGCGTTAATCCAGTGACACATCGCACATTTGTTTTTACAACCGGATGAAGGTCATAAAACCTGGCAGATGAATGAGTGGACCGTTACATTAGCGTTATTGGGTAAAGAGCCATGTGCCATAAATAATGGGTTTACCCAATTGTGTATACCGGTAATGATATCGTATATTAACTATGCTATTAAAAAAAATAATCGTATTCAGGAACCAGTCTTAACCAGTCTTAATTATTTACCAATAAATTCTGCTTAATTTATTCACAGTTGTTGTTTTTATCTGATACCGGTTGCATTTGAAATCTATTGTAATGCCAATTAGTGCCAATTAACAATTCAGGTATCTACGGTACTATGCCCCTACTCAACACGATAAGTGTGACAAACAGGCTCCAGTTTTATCGCACCCTATAACAAGTTGCACTAATGTTTGAAGGTGTTAAAGACAATCGTTCAAGAACAAACAACAAAATCATAATTTGCATCTTTTATTGCATTAATTACAGGTAAAGAATATACGAGATGGTAATCTTTTAACTCTATCGACAAAAATGCAGTCATGGCGTAATTTTCTGTAAAACCAAATCATACATATGATATGATTTAAAATTCATTGCAAGCATCGCTAAAAATAATAATAACATGCGTCGTGGTATTAAACAGCACACGCAATCATAGCAATCGTTACTATCTGTGTATATTCGACAAAAAACATTATACACCGTACATCTCGGAACGTAAGTGCAATATTGTCACAGTGTCTATAAATAAAACATAGAGCTTTTACGGTATGTCTTCGTTGCATTAAGAGAATATGAGCTTGTCTTGGTTGCATTAAGAGAAGATTACTTTGTCTTGGTTGAATTTAGAGAAGATGGGTATGCCTTGGATGAATTTACAGAAGATGATTATGTGTTGGTTGAATTTAGAGAAAATGAGTATGTCTTGGTTGAATTTAGACAAGATGAGCATGTATTGGTTGAATTAAGAGAAGATGAGTATGTTTTGGTTGCATTTAGAGAAGATGAGTTTGTCTTGGTTGCATTTAGAGAAGATGAGTTTGTCTCGGTTAAATTTAGAGAAGATTAGTATGTCTTGGTTGCTTTAAGAGAAGGTGAGTATGTCTTGGTTGCATTTAGAGAAGATGAGTTTGTCTTGGTTGCATTAAGAGAAGATTAGTTTGTTTTGGTGGCATTTAGAGAAGATGAGTTTGCTTTGATGGCATTTAGAGAATAATAGTTTGTATTGGTTGAATTTAGAGAAAATAAGTATGTCTTGGTTGCATTTGGAGAAGATGAGTTTGTATTGGTTGAATATAGAGAAGATGAGTATGTCTTGGTTGCATTAAGAGAAGGTAAGTATGTATTGGTTGCATTTAGAGAAGTAGAGTTTGTCTTGGTTGCATTAAGAGAAGATTAGTTTGTTTTGGGGCATGTAGAGAAGATGAGTTTGCTTTGGTGTCATTTAGAGACGATGAGTGTGTCTTGGTTGCAGTTAGAGAAGATGAGTTTTGTTTTTCTAAGTTGCATTTACAGACGATGAGTTTGTATTGGATGCATTTAGCATTTAGAAAACATTAGTATGTCTTGGTTGCCTTTAGAGAAGATGAGTTTGTCTTGGTTGTATAGGGAGAAGATGAGTTTGTCTTGGTTGTATAAAGAGAAGAGTTTGTCTAGGTTGCATTTAGAGAAGATGAGTTTGTCTTGGTTGCATTAAGAGAAGATGAGTTTGTCGCGGTTGCATTAAGAGAACATGAATTTGGGTCTGTTTCATAACAAGAACTTGAGTTTGTCTCGGTTTCATAACGAGAAGATGAGTTTGTCTTTGTTTCGTGAGAGAGAAGATGAGTCTGTCTTGGTTGCAGTTAGAAAAGATTAGTGTCTTGGCTGCATTAAGAGAAGATGAGTATGACTTGGTTGTATTTAGAGAAAATGAGTTTGCCTTGGTTGCATTAACATAAGATGACTTTGTCTTGGTTGCATTAACAGAAGACAAGTACGTCTTGGTGGCATTAACAGAATATGAGTATATCTTGGTTGCATTAAGAGAACATGAGTTTGTCTCAGTTGCATTAAGAGAACATGAGTTTGTCTCGGTTTCATTAAGAGAAGATGAGTTTGTTTTGCTTGCATTAATAGAAAATGAGTATGTCTTTGTGGCATTCAGAGAAGATGAGTTTGTTTTGGTTGCATTAAGAGAAGAGGAGTATGTCTTGGTTGCATTAACAGAAGATGAGTATGTCTTCGTTGCATTGAGAGAAGATTAGTATGTCTCGGTTACATTAAGAGGAGATGTGAATGTTTTGGTGGCATAACGAGATGAGTTTGTCTTGGTTGCATTAAGAGAAGATGAGTTTGTCTCGGTTGCCTTAACAGAAGATGAGTATGTCTTGGTTGCATTAACAGAATATGAGTATATATTGGTTGCATTAAGAGGAGATTAGTATGTTGTGGTTGCATTAAGAGAAGATTAGTAGTTCTTGGTTGCATTAACAGAGGATGAGTATGTCTTGGTTGCATTAACAGAAGACGAGTATGTCTTGGTTGCATTAAGAGGAGATGAGTATGTCGTGGTTGCATTAAGAGAAGATGAGTATGTCTTGGTTGCATAAGAGAAGATGAGTATGATTGGGTTGCATTAACAGAAGATGAGTATGTCTTGGTGGCATTAACAGAAGATGAGTATGTCTTGGTGGCATTAACAGAAGACATGCAGATGTATGTCTTGGTTGCATTAAGATGAGATTAGTATGTCATGGTTGCATCAAGATGAGTATTTCTTGGTTGCATTAAGAGAGGATGAGTATGTCTTGGTTGCATTTAGAAAAGATGAGTTTGTCTAGGTTGCATTAAGAGAAGATGAGTTTGTCTTGGTTGCATTAAGAGAAGATGAGTTTGTCTTGATTGCATTTAGAGAAGTTGAGTATGTCTAAGTTATGTTGAGATGACTGAGTGTTTTTGTTATTTTCAGGTATCTGAGTGGTACAAAGAGGGGTATTGTGGAGGTGGATTCTACGAAATGAAAGTTGAGCTCCTTTCAGAGAATGGAGAGGTAACATATATGTATTTTTCTTACTATGTAATTCAGAAATCTCAGTGAATAATGGTGCTTTTTAGCTTGACTATTCGAAGAATAGGTGAGCTTTCCTACCACCCCCGGCGTCCGCGTCTGAATTTGGTTAAAGTTTTTATTCAAAAGTCTTGTAACTTCAAAACTACATAAGTTATTTACTTGAAACTTGGAATATACCTTTGTCATCAACTCCAGTGTTAGGGGCAACATTCCCCATAACTCTGTTTTGTATTTTGACAGAGTTATGCCCCTTTTTCACTTAGATTTTCTGGTTAAAGTTTATATTCAAAGTTTTGTAACTTCAAAACTCCATAATTTATTCACTTGAAACTTGTTACTTACCTTTGTCATCAACTCCAGTATCAAGGCAACATTCCGTATAACTTTGTTTTGTATTTTGACAGAGTTATGACCCTTTTTCACTTAGATTTTCTGGTTAAAGTTTATATTCAAAAGTTTTGTAACTTCAAAACTACATAAGTTATTCACTTTAAACTTGGAACTAACCTTTGTCATCAACTCCAGTATCAAGGTTAACATTCCCCATAACTCTGTTATGTATTTGACAGAGTTATGCCCCTTTTTCACATCCATTTTCTAGTTAAAGTTAATATTCAAAAGTTTTGTAACTTCAATACTACAAAAGCTGCTCACTTGAAACTTGAAATATACCTTTGTCATCAACTCCAGTATCAGGGTGAACATTCCCCATAACTCTATTTTGTATTTTAATAGAGTTATGTCCCTTTTTCACACAGATTTTATTTTTAAAGTCTATATTTAAAAGTTGTGTAACTTCAAAACTACATAAGTTATTCACTTGCAACTTGGAACTGACCTTTATCATCAACTCTAGTACCAGGGGCAACATGTCCCATAACTCTATTTTGTATTTTGACAGAGTTATGCCCCCTTTTCACTTAGATTTTCTGTTTAAAGTTTATATTCTAAAGTTTGGTTACTTCAAAACTACATAAGTTATTCACTCGAAACTTGGAACTAACCTTTGTCATCAACTCCAGTATCAAGGGCAACATTACCCATAACTCTGTTTTGTATTTTGACAGAGTTATGCCCCTTTTTCACATAGATTTTCTGGTTAAAGTTAATATTCAAAAGTTTTGTAACTTCAATACTACAAAAGCTGTTCACTTGAAACTTGGAATATACCTTTTTGTCATCAACTCCAGTATCAGGGTGAACATTACCCATAACTCTATTTTGTATTTTAATAGAGTTATGTCCCTTTTTCACACAGATTTTCTGTTTAAAGTTTATATTCAAAAGTTGTGTAACTTCAAAACTACATACGTTATTCACTTAAAACTTGGAAATAACCTTTATCATCAACTCTAGTACCAGGGGCAACATTACCCATAACTCTATTTTGTATTTTGACAGAGTTATGCCCCCTTTTCACTTAGATTTTCTGTTTAAAGTTTATATTCTAAAGTTTGGTAACTTCAAAACTACATTAAGTTCTTCACTTGAAACTTGGAACTAACCTTTGTCATCAACTCTAGTATCAGGGGCAACATTACCCATAACTATGTTTTGTATTTTGACAGAGTTATGCCCCTTTTTCACATAGATTTTCTGGTTAAAGTTTATATTCAAACGTTTTGTTATTTAAAAACTACATAAGTTATTCACTTGAAACTTGGAACGAACCTTTGTCATCAACTCTAGTATCAAGGGCAACATTACCCATAACTCTGTTTTGTATTTTGACAGAGTTAGCCAACTTTTTACATAGACTTTGTGGTTAAAGTTTTTGTCCCAAAAATTTATAAACTATACAAGGCTTCACTTAAAAATATTGTATTTTAACAAATTTATGCCCCTTTCACTATCCAAAATATGTACCAACTGAAATACTTCAAATAGTCGAGCGCGCTGTCCTCTGACAGCTCTTGTTATTTATATAGTTTTGTTATACAGGATTTAACAATTTTATAAACAATGTATCTGAAATTTGTATGATCTTGAACAAATGCTTAATTTAAGATACAACTACATAAAGAAAATACTTGGAAAATATTGAATGCAACAATTGGATATGAAGAACAAAACATGAACAACAAATCTGGTTTCAGTTCTTGTGTTAGCAGATAATACTCTGTAAATGATAGCAGTGGTGTAATGGATGTGGTGTCCATCTTGTGGGATGTAGATTGTGAGTTTGATCTTTCTCAGGTGAAAAAAAAAATGTTTGTTTCTGGCAACAGTCTCAAAACAGTTAGGTAAGGTCGGGATTGAGTTTGTTTTTTTTGTTCTTACTTTTTTTTAAAGACACATTTTGGTCATAACATTGAAAATTATCTAAAGTCTAACGACTACAGATTTCAAGCAAAACAATCATTTTTACAAACTTTAGGGTCAGGGTTTTTTCGCTAGGTAGGGTCGGGTTGCCCCCAGTATGCATTCAGTTGATCTTCTCAAGCGATGCCAAGTACTGGTTCTACCCAGGAAATACCCAGAAAATAGACTCAAAAGCACCCATAAACCCAACAGAAATAAGATTTTGGGATTCCCTGGGCTATTCTGCTTTTAGATCCATAATCATCACTATCAAGATAAGATGCAGTTTACCTTGTCGCCCGACTGATTGCACACAAAAATCCCTCAATTCTGATTGCTGCTGCATGTTAAAGATCACCTATTTTCTTCCACTTGCAGGTGCTTGCAGAATACAGCACAGGTCAGATTGGCAGCGTATACAAAGACAAGCAGTGGCAGCATGCGTGCCATACGTTCTCAGGATATGGACCAGGGGTCAGGATTGTTGGATTCTCCTCGCAAGGTATGGGAGTTGCATTATTTATGCCATCATCATTGTGCATTGATGAAATATATGGCAGTTAAGTAAACTCCATTTCAACACTGTGATAAAGATGACACCCACAGTCTGATGACACCATTTTGTTGATTTTTGTGACATCATTTTATGTTTTTTGTGTTATTTAGTGTTGTCTGTTTGTTGTTTTCCCCAAAAAATTAAATGCCAAGGCAAATGGTTCAGGCTTTCTTAGCCTGACTTGATACTGTATACTAATCTATAATACATATTGTTACTAAAAATAGTAACAAATTGACGTCGATTACGGGCCATTACGCGGCTCCGCTGAGCCGATATAATATAATTGGCCGCGGCTGATTTTTCGATAATCGAAGAGAATCCGATCGCGCGACGTCACTGACAACGAATGGCGTATTTAGTCAAAATCAAACGGTTAAATCCGAAAATGCAAATACTGAATATTAACGGAAGTTTGTAGTTAAACTGATTAAATATATATTGTAGGATCTATATGCATCCTTGAGTTTGAGAAAAAGAATCACTGAACAAAATTGAACAAATCGGAAACTTTTACTGTACCTCAACTTCAATCCATTGCTTCGAACAATAAAAATCCAACAATAAGCACTTCAATTCCCGTTTCTTGTATCCATAGGCCTTAATGTTTAACAATCATAATATTAATTGCATGTGAACCATTCTAACCAGAAACACGATTTACGAAATCGCAATGACTGGTCAGAACGTTTGATTTTATTCCTATTCAAAGTCTCAAAATAGATCTATATTATTTATCCAACTGACACATTCATCATTCAGAAAAATATTTGATTTCGTCCCTGCTCGATTTATTAAACTAATTGTAATGTATTTTACTAAAAATAAAAGCAAACACGACACAATCGTTGTCACAACAAAACTGAGAGTCCAACGAAAACTGGTTTGTTTTGTCACTGTGTTTCTGTTTATAAATTACGTCATTCGCTAGAATTGCGTCACATAAATGCGTAATTGGTTGATTGTAAATCAAAGTACGGAAGGTTGGTTTGGTGTTTTTGTTAACATTTTGTGTAATAAAGAAAGTAACATGATTGTTTTCATGTGAAATGATAATATGTATTATAAACAATAATATACGGCAGAGCTGGGCCGGGCGTCTATAATCGGCCCTAGCCGTATAACGGCCCACGGGCCAAAGGGCCTTGGGCCGTTATATCAGCAGCGGGCCGATTATAGATGCCCGGCCCAGCTCTGCCGTATATTATTGTCTAATTATTAAACAGTAATCTTGAATAGTCCATGTACAGGCTGAGGTGTGAAGATTATATAACACCCATTGTTGTGTTTAAATGGCTGATTCTAACATTATACTGGCTAATTTTTCTGTAGACAAAGAACAAAATTATCCTTGTTAAACTACCCAATAAACAACGCAAAAAGTAGTCCCAATTTTGAGTGCAGCATAGTATAATGTAGTTCTTATTACAATTGCACAATTATTTGTCAAATCATGTTAGAATCGAAATAATTTTTGATTTATCATTGTTTATTTGCCAATAAACAACTTCTTGTCATTCTGATGTGTGACTATTACACCACTAGCTCTAACGCTCTTATGGTTTATTTCCTACGCATCAGAACTCCAAGTCATTGTTTATTGGCTGATAAACAACGATAAATCGAAAATGATTTCTAAAGGAATAGTATGTCCCATTAGTTTCCTCCAGCTGAGGTATTGTGGGCTATTTCACCAGACAGGAAATTAATGTTCCTTATTAGGAAGCTCTCTGAGAGCGCAGCTGTCTGCCAAGGCAGCTCATTTAACCCATGTGTTGTTCAGTAATGAGTTATACAGTGGCATTTTGCCCGGTCGTCCAATTTTCTTTTTAATTCATGATCCAGATAGTGATCAGGATCACCACTGAAATCAAATAATTTTGTTGTTTTTCGGCCCATTTCTGACCATGCCAGAAAATTCCATTCAAGTTGGTTCATAATTTTTTTTGCTAAAAGTTGGTAGCTAACATACATTCAGCAAAAAATGACTATCTTGGCAGTAGATCATAGTTCTATATTCATTTGCTAAAGAAAATTATATTTTCAATACTTTCCAGGAAAAGATGACAAGTTCTGGGCAGGTCATTTTGGTACGGTCATATCGGGGGCGACGGTTCGGGTAAAGAGACAGTCCAAGCCTGCAGAAGGGGACAAATACGAAGATGTTATGCAGGTGGGTAAATATAGATGTTGACATGCAGGTCGGTAAATGAAGATGTTGACATGCAGGTCGGTAAATGAAGATGTTGACATGCAGGTCGGTAAATGAAGATGTTGACATGCAGTTGGGTAAATAAAGATGTGACATGCAGGTTGGTAAATGAAGATGTTGACATGCAGTTGGGTAAATAAAGATGTTGAGGGACATTGTCATTCAGAATAATGAAATTTAAAAATGAATGTACGATTCATAACAAATAGAGTTTAAATTATTATTTAAGAAATATTTTTCAATTTATAGATGTTTATCGGCTAATAAACTACGATTTGGAGCTCTGATGCGCAGGAATTAAACCACGAGGGCGTTAACAATGATAATGCGAAAACTAAATTATTTCAGTTCTAACATTATTTGACAAATTGTAATGAGAACTATATTTTACTATGCTCCGCTCAGAATATGGACTACTGTTGGCGTTGTTTATTGGGTAGTTCAACAATGATAAATTTGTTCTTTGTCTATAGAAAAATTAGCGAGTATCATGTTAGAATATTGTGTATATTAAGCCAAATTATACTAATTATATGTATTGTCTTCAGGAGATGTCTAATGAGTGGTCTATACTATTATAGCATTGACTATATTTGATTATTTGTATACATACAATAATTCTCTTATGATTTTAAATTATAATACATCGTTAACGTCTTTCGTTTAAGTACTTTATATAATGGATATATACTATTTGGCTTTTTTAATTAGTTGAGAAACATATAGCGGATCTTTGGCTTTTACATGTTATGCTCACATAAATCACGAGTAATGTGGTGATTCTGTGAATTTAGTTAGAGAAACTTTGTGATTCTGTGAATTATGTTAGAGAAACTTTGTAATTCTGTGAATTAAGTTAGAGAAACTTTGTGCTTCTGTGAATTAAGTTAGAGAAACTTTGTGCTGCTGTGAATTAAGTTAGCGTAACTTTGTGCTTCTGTGAATTAAATAAGAGTAACTTTGTTTGTGCTGCTGTGAATTAAGTAAAAGTATCTTCATGCTGTTGTGAATTAAGTAAAAGTTACTTAGTGCTTCTGTAAATTAAGTAAGAGTAACTTTGTGCTGCTGTGAATTAAGTAAAAGTATCTTCGTTCTTCTGCGAATTAAGTGAAAGTAACTTAGTGCTTCTGTGAATTAAGTGAGAGTAATTTAAGTGCTTCTGTGAGTTAAGTAAAAGTAACTTAGTGCTTCTGTGAATTAAGTGAGAGCAACTTAATGATTCTGTGAATTAAGTAAACATAACTTAGTGCTTCTGTGAATTAAGTGAGTGTAATTTAGTGCTTCTGTTAATTAAATGAGTGTAATTTAGTGCTTCTGTTAATTAAATGAGTGTAATTTAGTGCTTCTGTGAATTAAGTGAGTGTAACTTAGTGTAACTTAGTGTAATTTTGTGCTTCTGTGGATTAAGTGAGTGTAACTTAGTGTAACTTAGTGTAATTTTGTGCTTCTGTGAATTATGAGAGAGTAACATGTTGCTTCTGTGAATGAAGTAAAAGTAACTTAATGCTTCTGTGAATTTATTAAAAGTAACTAAATGCTGCTATGACTTAAGTGAGAGTAACTTTGTGCTTCTGTGAATAAAGTAAAAGTAATTAAATGCTTTTTTGAATTAAGTCAGACTAACTTAGTGCTTCTATGAATAAAGTAAATGTAACTTAGTGCTGCTGTGAATTAAGTGAGAGTAACTTAGTTCTTCTGTGAATTAAGTGAGAGGAACTTATTGCTTCTGTGAATTAAGTGAGAGGAACTTAGTGCTTCCATGAATTAAGTGAGAGGAACTTAGTGCTTCTGTGAATTAAGTGAGAGGAACTAAGTGCTTCTGTGAATTAAGTACCAGTAACTTAGTGCTTCTGTGAATTTAGTAAGAGTAACTGAGAGGTTCTGTGAATTAAATCAGGGTTAATTGCTTCTGTGAGACTAGCTAGGTCCTATCAATGATGTGAGAGTAACATAGTGCTTCTATGAATTATGTAGGAGGAATAATGGGCGAGGATGATGTAATTCATGCAAGGAATTTGGAACTTGAAGTCCATCCTAAAGTTCAGTTGCTTTAAGCGTTTTACTTTTCTCTATTAAATACAGTAGAACCTGTCTAAACCGAACGGCATCGGGACCGGGACGATTGTTCGGTTTTCAGAGGTGTTCAGTTCAACAAGGTTTTTTATTAAATGTCATTTTCCTTTAAAAATGTACACGATATTTTATATGTTAATTCGAGTATATAATAAAACAATTACTGTTCATTATTTTTATTATTTGCATGTAAACATGTATATTTGTGCATAAACCGACACTCAATCTCTAATTCAAATAAGTTCATGTATTCAACGTACAACTTAGTTACATCTGTTTAAAGAAATGACCAATTGTTGACTGTTTTGATAAGTTTAAACCTATTTATTTTAGCTAGATTGTATCGCAAGCATAGGCTTATAGAGATCAGTGATTGAAATATTGCCAGAAATTGCTGTATGTGTAAATTAATTACACTAATGTAAAATATTTAAAATTTTCCACTGTACGTAAATTTCAACATAAAACACAACAGACTAATCTGTTTTTCACAAGTTGACTATTATCACTAATTGCACTACTGCACAGTTATCACCATGGGGATTATGCCCTTCGTGTGTAATTGTGTCACCAATTATCGGGTTCACGCTTCTGCGGTAGCGCGAAGTGACACCTGACAGGATACACCGTTTGGTTTATTCAGGGTTTTTAAGGTTGAGTGAGATCAAACATGTGATAGGATCGTTAGGTATTCGGTTTGAACAGGGTTCAGTTTATTAAGGGTTTTTGATATATCAAACAAGAAGGAAAAAAATCGGGACTGATACAGCCGTTCGGTTTTGACAGGGATTCGGTTTTCACCGGGTTCGGTTTGGACAGGTTTTACTGTATTTATAAACATGTATTAATGTATACAGGGAGATGGCCAAGGGGACAAGGGCGCCATTGACAAGTTGATCACTCAAATCATCAAGGACAACAGCGATCTTGTGAAGTCATTCTTTGAGGAAGAGAGTGAGTCAAAAAACATATATGCTATGTCAGTGGACATTATGAAATTGATGTAGAAAGTTGTTGTATGTGTAAACACATTTGTCATTTTATTGTCTTATGTGTAGACCTATTTTGGGATTTGCTTTGTCCACAGGTTGCAAGAAAAAATAATGAACAACTAATGTCTTCTGTTAAAGACTATTGAAAGTACAAAAGTTAAATGCATAAGGTAGTAATTAACTTTAAACTCATATTTTCACAATTTTACAGGGATTTCAAAATATGTTGTGCTAAGTTTTAACTGCTTTAAGTAAGCTATCTTTATATTGATTTAGATTTACCTTTGGACGAGAAATTTGAAAGACAGACGATGACAAATGGCACATCTGTGCAGAAACCGTGTCTGACCAAGACCCATCAGAAGAGAACCAAGCGGGAAATACGTGTCTTTGTGTCGAGTACCTTTAGAGACTTTACTAAGGAACGAGAGGAGATTATCAAGAAAGCATTCAGAGAGGTTGGTAGCTATGTTTTGTAGTTGTTTGTAACCTGTTGTGTGTTGTATGATGTTTTGAGTGACTGTACTAGCGATACATGCTGGATTGAACACTGGGATATGTATAATACATGTATTGTAGTTTCTGTTTACCACCATGGTAAAACAGGGCTAAATGCATGTGTGTTCAGTGTGTTTTATAGGGCCAATTTGGGGCCGAAATTTGGCCCCATTTCTCTGCTAAAAGTATATATTATCCCCCTATATTTAAATTAAAATTCCCATCAGAATATAAGCTTTATTTGGAAAAAAAAAGGCCAAAATCAGACAAAAATTGACTAAAATAGAGGCATTTTCACAAACTATCCCAGCAATTTTTCATCAAAATAAGTTAGTGCATAATGTAAGTTATCATTTTTAACAAAGCAATTGATTAATGTTTTAAAACAAAGTAGAATATATACATGTAATACTGCTTTTCTAAAAAAAAAGAATTCCCCCTTTATCGTAAAAATTCCCATCTGAAGGGCCCCACCACCTGAAGAAAAACACTGGTGTTAAGTGTCGTCCCGGATCAGCCTGTGCGGACAGAATGGCACTTTCTGCCTACAGTGGATTATGTTTAGAAGAGACTTCCTTGAAACAGAAAAAAAACGTACTGCACAGGCTGATCCGGGACGACACTTTACACACATGCATTAAGCCCATTTTCCCACGACACGCCTCATATGGTAAATTTTGGAGTACTGGAATAAAGATGAAGGTCACAGAAACCAAACATAACTTCTTTCTTATATAAGGTTTGACTAAAACCAAGGTTCTACCATTTTAAATCTTATTTTGTCGAATTGTTGAAGCAACATATGCCTTAAAAAAGCAAAAACAAAACAATTGTATTAATAAGTTTCTACTAAAACCTTCCTCCTACAGGTAAATTATGACTGAAACATGTGACTTTTGTCTGTTTAGAATTTATTATGCATTGTAATAATTCAAATGCAGATAAATCGACTCTGCTCTGAACGCGGGGTATTCTTCACCTACGTTGACTTGCGATGGGGAATAACCTCAGAACAGACCAATGATGGCAAAACAATTGCTATATGTCTACAAGAGGTATGGTTAAAACATTTCTCCAAGCATCCTCAGGGATTTTTTTATTTTTTTTTAAATAAAAAAAATATATAGAAAGAATCATACCTTGTGTAATTATGCTGAAAATGAGGATGTGGAGGAGGAGCGGGAGAAAAAGGATGATGATGATGATGATGATGACAATGACAACAATGACAAGAACCATGATGATCAAACCTATAATGTTGTAATCCTGCAAGCAGCATTATGATGATGATGATCATGATGATAATGATGATGATGATCATGATTATGCCAGCAGTGGTGGTTGTGATGGTGATGATGATTGTGTTGATTGTGATCATGATGATGATGATGATGGTTGTGGTGATGATGATGATGATGATAGGTTTTAAAATAGTAAATGATCAAAATGTGTTCAGATTGAAAGATGTCGTCCATACTTCATCTGCCTCATGGGGGAGAGGTTTGGCTGGTGTCAGATGGCAGACAAGAAAGACGACGTCCTTGACATGACCTTCAACTACGCCATCGAACATCATCCCAGTCTGAAGTGGATAGAAAAGTATCGATATGACACCAGCGTTACACAGGTAGGACATGTCGTCGTAACAATATTTTATGTTCTCTCATGAACTGTGTGCATGTACTGTTAAGATATATTGCATCACACCCTTATGCATGCATAGAAATACATATATTTCTGCATCATTAAATAAAAAAAAGTATCGTCTTTATTGTCATATAGATATACTGGTAGCTATTAAAGAAAGTGATTGTCTAATGCTGTTTTAACAATGTACTAATTTGAAATATAAAATTGCTTTTTACTAAGCATTTCCACTGCTGCTATTTGTTCTAATTACGTATGTGTTTGGATGTTGCTTGTATTTTTTGTAAAAGTTAAAAACACTATAGTTGTGTAAGCGATAGACAGATGCTTCCTAGATATAACTCTGTGAAAATTTAATCCATAAATGCAGTTTCAAGCTTGCTTCGAAATAACAGTAATTCAAAAGTTAACATTCCTTAAGACCCCATGAACATTTAAGTTATGTAAAGATCAACATTGTACGATGGTGCTTGAGGTTATCCTCGAACAAATATAATGACTTGACATCGAAAAATGCTAATGATGACTAAATAAGACATTTAAATTCACTGTATATCATTGTACCGGGTATGTTCCTTGGCCATTCTGTCAAGCGCAATTACAGCGCGAAATGTTTTTATGCTAACAAATTTTTGTCTATTCAACATTTTAGCTGGAAGTTCTGCATGGGGTGTTGAACAGCCTGCAGAAAGACAAGTCCTTTTTCTACATCCGGGAGCCGGTGTCGAGAGAAAGTGTTTCTGAGGATATGTATATGGTAATGGTGATAGGTGCACAAATACTACGTTAAGAGAAAGAGTTACCAAGGAAACCTATGGGCCTGTGTCGAGAGAAAGTGTTTCTGAGGATATGTTTAAGGTAATGGTGATAGGTGCACAAATACTACGTTACGAGAAAGAGTTACCAAGGAACCTATGGGCCGGTGTCGAGAGAAAGTATCTTTGAGGATATGAAGAAGGTAATGGTGATAGGTGCACAAACACAGTGTTGAGAGAAAGCGTTACCAAGGAAACCTACGGGCCTGTGTCGAGAGAAAGTGTCTCTGAGGATATGTATAAGGTAATGGTGATAGGGGCACAAACACATTGTTGTGAGAAAGCGTTACCAAGGAAACTTATGGGCCTGTGTCGAGAGAAAATGTCTTTGAGGATCTGTACAAGGTAATGGTGATAGGTGCACAAACACATTATTGAGAGAAAGTGTTACCAAGAAAACCTATTGGCCTGTGTTGAGAGAAAGTCTCTTTGAGGATATGTAGAAGGTAATGGTGATAGGTGCACAAACACATTGTTGAGAGAAAGCGTTACCAAGGAAACCTATACGTCTGTGTCGAGAGAAAGTGTTTCTGATGACATGTATAAGGTAAGTGTGATAGTAGCACAAATACGACGTTCAGAGAAAGCATTACCAAGGAAACATATGTCGAGAGAAAGTGTCTCTGAGGACTTGTACAAGGTAATGGTGATAGGTGTACAAACACAGTGTTGAGAGAAAGGGTTACCAAGGAAACCTCTAAGCCTGTGTCGAGAGAAAGTATCTTTGAGGAAATGTTCAAGGTAAGGATGATAGGTGCACAAGCAAGCAGGGGTGGGGAATTAAATTGGCCATATTGCCCAGCTTGTCCCAGACCCTGACTGGACATGTGAAATTGTGCCAGAAGTTACTATGTAATTACTGTACAGACAAGTCCTGGTTAAAAGAGTGCAAATAATGCAATACAAGATTTTGCCATCCCTGGCCAGTGTCAACTGACAGGATCATGTCAGTTTTTATGAGTTGTATGCATGTATCTGTATCAAAAAGATCAAACAACCTGCTGCTGTGAAACATGGATAGTTAAACTGCTTTTTAGCTCACCTGAGCACAACGTGCTCATGGTGAGCTTTTGTGATTGCCCGTTGTCCATCGTGCGTGCGTCCGTCTTCAACATTTCATTAAAACGACATCTCCTTGTAAACCACTTGGCAGATTTTTACCAAACTTCACACGAATGATCATTGGGTGACCCTCTTTCAGATCGTTACGGTCTGCTGCATATGTAGTCACCAGAGCTAAAAATAGATTTAAAAAGTGTTAACTTAAAAAATCTTCTTTGAAACCACAGGGCCCAGAGGTTTCATATTTGGTATGTAACATCTTATAGTGGTCCTCTACAAAGATTGTTCAAATTATGCCCCTGGGGTCAAAACTGGCCACGCCCCGGGGGTCACATGGTTTAAAAAGAATATATAGCAAAATGACTTTAAAAATCTTCTCCTCTGAAACCAAAAGGCCCAGAGGTTTCATATTTGGTACGTAACATTCTATAGTGGTCCTCTACAAAGATTGTTCAAATTATGTCCCTGGGGTCAAAACTGGCCACGCCCCGGGGGTCACACGGTTTATATATAATATAAAGCAAAATGACTTTCAAAATCTCCTCTGAAACCGCAAGGCCCAGAGGTTTCATATTTGGTTTGTAACATCCTTTAGTGGTCCTTTACAAAGTTTGTTCAAATTATGCCCCTGGGGTCAAAACGGGACACGCCCTGGGGGTCACGTGGTTTATATAGAATATATAGCAAAATGACCTTAAAAATCTTCTCCTCTGAAACACAAGGTCCAGAGGTTTCATATTTGGTATCTAACATCCTGTAGTGGTCCTCTACAAAGATTGTTCAAAATATGCCCCTGGGGTCAAAACTGGCCTCACCCCGGGGTCACATGGTTTATATAGACTTAAATAGCACAATGTCTTTAAAAATATTTTTCTCTGAAACTGCAAGGCCCAGAGGTTTCATATTTGTTATGCAACATACTATAGTGGTCCTCTACAAATATTGTTCAACTTATGCGCCTAGGATCAAAATTGGACACGCCCTGGGGGTCACATGATTTATATACACTTAAATAGCAAAATGACTTTAAAAATCTTCTCCTCAGAAACTGCAAGGCCCAGAGGTTTCTTATTTGGTATGTAACATCATATAGTGGTCCTCTACAAAGATTGTTCAAATTATGCCCCTGGGGCCAAAACTGGCCATTCCCCAGGGGTCACATGGTTTATATAAAATTAAATAGCAAAATGTCTTTAAAAATCTTCTCCTGAAACCGCAAGGCCCAGACGTTTCGTATTTGGTATGTAACATCCTTTAGTGGTCCTCTACAAAGATTGTTCAAATTATGCCCCATGGGTCAAAACTGACCACACCCCAGGGGTCACATGGTTTAAATAAACGTATATAGCAAAATGACTTCAAAATTCTTCTCCTCTGAAACCGCAAGGCCTAGAGGTTTCATATTTGGTATTTATATGTGGTCCTCTACAAATATTGTTCAATTATGCCCCTGGGGTCAAAACTGGTCATGCCCTGGGGGTCACATGGTTTATATAGACTTAAATAACAAAATGACTCGTTTCTGAAACGGCAAGGCCCACAGCTTTCCTATATGTAGCACGTAACATTGCATAGTTGTCCTGTCCAAAGATTGTTTAAATTATGCCCCTGTGGTCAAATCTGGCCACACCCCAAGGGGTCACATGGTTTATATAGACTTAAATAGCAGAATGACTTTAAAAATCTTTACCTGGAACCGCAAGGCCCAGAGGTTTGTTCAAGATTGTTCAAATTATGCCCCTGGGATTATAATAAGCCACACCTTGGGGATGCAAATTCCAATTGGGTTACAAGGTCTCAGGTGAGCAGCCTAGGGCCCTCTTGATGTGCTTACAGTGCTTACAGGGTTAAGCCAGTCACATGTTTAACCAGATTGGTCAAACTGGTTGTATTGAATGTGATAAAACCTATCCTGCCAGACCTAATGCTCAGGTTATCACAGAAATCAATCCTTAAAATTTAAATGTCTGGAATTCAAATATATAAATATTGTACACCTATTCAGACTATCATCTCTGGCTTGGAAATTTTGAAATCTTTAAAATGTAAATTCCATGAATGTCTGGGATTCAAATATTGAACTGTTGTATACTTATTCAGTCAATCAGTCCCATCTCTGCTTTGAAATTTTGAAATGTTTTACAAATGAAAACCGGACTTAATGCATGTGCATAAATTGTCATCCCGGATTAGCCTGTGCAGTCTGCACAGGCTAATCTGGGATGGCACTTTCCGCTTTTGGTATTTTCTGTTTCAAGGAAGTCTCTTCTAAACATAAATTCACTGTAGGCGGAAAGTGCCATCTTGGATTAGCCTGTGCGGACTGCACAGGCTAATCCAGGGCGACACTGTACGCACATGCATTAAGACCGGTTTTCTCATGACGCACCACAAATATAGTATATGTTAATGTTACCGTACTCATTTTAAAGCATTGTTACCACAGACAATGAGCGCCGAGTCCGACTGGCATGAGGAGCGACAGCAGAAGCTGAAGGCGCTTGTATTGGAACAGAAATCTGACGTGAAAATTCGGAACTTCCGCGACCACAAGGAGGTGGCGGAACTTATCAAACAGGTAAATCTTAGCAATGAGGTGCGTCGTTGGAAAACCAGACTTAATGCATGTGCGTAAAGTGTCGTCCCGGATTAGCCTGTGCAGTCTGCACAGGCTAATCTGGGACGGCACTTTCCGCTTTTATGGTATTTTCTGTTTCAAGGAAGTCTCTTCTAAACATAAATCCACTTTAGGTGGAAAGTGTCGTCCCAGATTAGCCCCTTTGCGGACTGCACAGGCTAATCCGGGATGACACTTACGCACATGCATTAAGTCTGGTTTTCCCACGACGCCCCTCCAATATATCTGCAGTGTGTGTAGTGAATTTCTGTCTGAATCTATATTCACCAACCCATTCGTAGACTTAAGACAGAAGAATAAAGAATATACTTAAAACTGTTCTGTTCTAAGAATGCTTTATTCTGTGCTTTCCAGTGGTTTATAGAGAAATATCAGTGAAATAAAATTGGTAATTCACTGTTTTAAAACGGTGAAAATAAAATTGGTAATTCACAGTTTTTCAACAGTGACAATTACCACTTTGACAATAAAACTTTTTCACCAGGAAGACGGAAAATACCAATATAGGACATTTTTAAAGATAAAATAAAAAGAAATGTTTGGGTTTTGATAGAATATTGATTTTTGATTACTCGTGATCATAGAAAATAAATATTTTGTGCAGTCCGCACAGGCTAATCTGGGATGGCACTTTCCGCTTTTATGGTATTTTCTGTTTCAAGGAATTTTCTTCTAAACATAAATCCACTGTAGGCGGAAAGTGCTGTCCCGGATTAGCCTGTGCGGACTGCACAGGCTAATCTGGGACGACACTACGCACATGCATTAAGTCTGGTTTTCCCACGATGCGCCTCATATATATTTCAATGATCACTCGTTAATCGATATTCTACCCAAACCAACAAATATCCTTTATTTAATCTGAATGTTACATGGTATTGACCAACTCTAATTATAATATTCTTTATTTAGAATGATTTGTTAATTACACAAGGAACATGGTATGTAACATAATTATATGCAAATGCGCATAATTTATACATTTTTGTCAATCTAAGTCTATTCTTCATTCTTAAGTCTAAGAATGGGTTGGTGAAGTCTATTCTTTATTCTTAAGTCTAAGAATGGGTTGGTGAAGTCTATTCTTTATTCTTAAGTCTAAGAATGGGTTGGTGAAGTCTATTCTTCATTCTTAAGTCTAAGAATGGGTTGGTGAAGTCTATTCTTCATTCTTAAGTCTAAGAATGAGTTGGTGAAGTCTATTCTTCATTCTTAAGTCTAAGAATGGGTTGGTGAAGTCTATTCTTCATTCTTAAGTCTAAGAATGGGTTGGTGAAGTCTATTCTTCATTCTTAAGTCTAAGAATGGGTTGGTGAAGTCTATTCTTTATTCTGAAGTCTAAGAATGGGTTGGTGAATACATGCCCGGGTGCACTAGGATTCTCTCCCATATGGCCATCTTGTTAGTCGGGTTACAGTGGATAGTGCAAGATAAAGGAGATGTCCCGTTCCAGAGGCTACCCTGGGTCTTTTAGTGCCTAGTGTGAAGCATCTAGTACACTGCCCTTCAGTTTAATGTCTCATGCAAAATACTAGTTTATAGGTTAGGGTGTATCAAGAGCTTGAAGCCAGTGCGTTACAACTAGACCAATGATCAACTGACAGCGGCGTAGCTTCCTTAAGGCCATATAGGCCGCGGCCTACACATTTTTCTGAAAATTTGAAATAATTTAAACACGCCACATCTGAAATAAAAAGCTAACGTTTCTGGGGTGGGGGTGCGGGGAAGTGTGTGTGACATACCTCTAACAGATTAGAGCGGAGTTTTAATGTGTTCTTACATAGGATTTCAGTTAACCAAAGTAAGTATACCAAGTTTGTTAAACTAATCGATCCACGTTTATGCAGATAATGTTGTGTTATTTGACCCATTGAATGGTGTTCATGATAATACATCAAAATGATGTGATGCTACCAAATATAAACCCAAAATCATCTCCAACAACTACCGAAAAAAGAAATTGCGGGGCAACCCACTCCCTCATACATCTGGGACAACTTATAAAGTGGCCTACACATATTTAGGGACCAAGCTACACCCCCGGGGCAACCCACTCCCTCATACACTCGGGACAACTTATAAAGTGGCCTACACATATTTAGGGACCAAGCTACACCCCCGGGGCAACCCACTGCCTCATACATCCGGGACAACTTATAAAGTGGCCTACACATATTTAGGGACCAAGCTACACCCCCGGGGCAACCCACTCCCTCATACGCTCGGGACAACTTATAAAGTGGCCTACACATATTTAGGGACCAAGCTACACCCCTGACTAAATATCTGACCAGCAAACTGAAATCATAAGCAATCGGTTTGCACCAAAGTTTGTAATTCCCCGGTGTAGAGGACAAATCTGTGATACTGATGTAACACCTTTTCTTTTGTCAGGTCAATTTCACACATATGTCATTTGCCAATTAAGCAATTCAATTAAACTTCACATATTTAATAGTTTTCTTGTTATAATAATATAATGGGCTTTACAACTAATGGCAGAAAAAAGACTGGTTTGTTCAGTAAGGATAATTTGAGGCGTGTTATGGGAAAACCGGACTTAATGCATGTGCATAAAGTGTCATCCTGCATTAGCCTGTGCAGTCTGCACAGGCTAATCCGGGATGGCACTTTCCGCCTACAATGGATTCATGTTTGGAAGAGACTTGCTTGAAACCGAAAATACCATAAAAGTGGAAAGTGCCGTCCTGGATACTCAATACATCAGTAAGGATAATTTAATTAAGCGTGGTTTTCCCATAACACGCCTCAAATTATTTGGAAAATGACATATATGCACAAAATCCGAAATTGTTCCTTTCCACACCCCCACTTTTTTTTTCATCAAAATTTCTGTAAGAATATGTGCAGTGCATTTTATTACAATCAAAGATAATATATGTGTAATATAAACTACAGTTGACTCTGATGCTTCAAACTCGCTTGTCTCAAATTTTTCGTAAGTTCTAAGTTTATTCCAGGGACAGATATATTATTGCTATAACAAGGGTTGAGTGTAAAACTGTTGTATCAGCCTAACATCTCTATATCAGATACAATAGTTTCATGCTCAACCCTTAACTTATATTCTCATAAATTTATGTTCTTTGGCTCAAATTTGGGATGGTCAAAATTTCTGAGGGCTCAAAGTGTTTGTCACAGTCACAGTTACATTTTTCATAAATTCAATTGTTTGTTTGTCTCCAACAGGCTTCGATCACATTGGGTTCCTAATATATTATATGTGCTTCAAACGTTTCAAGTGTTGAGAGGTCACAGCTTTTACAAATTTAAAGTAAACATTAATATATAAAAATAAATGTTTGATGTGCATGTTAATTTCCCTTATATCTATCTGAATGCTCTTAAGTTGGAGATTCGAAAATAAGGCAGACAAATTTCCATTAGAACACATTCTTGAACTCCATTTAGCTAAACATTTTGAAGGCTTGAAGAAGTTTTCTTGCCAGTCTGCATGCCACCGGGAGTTAACTATATATATATATATATATATAGTTTTATAATCACCTACATATTGGGTCTACCCAAAATTTTTTTTTAACTATTGTGACATTAGGGTTAAGGTTAGGGTTAGTTTGTCTTAGTTACAGTTAGGGTTAGGTTAAGGGTTAGGTTTAGAGCCCCAAATGTTGCTGGTTTAAAAGTTAGCCCTATAGCTATTGGGTCCGACCCAATAAAGCATGCATGGGAGTTTATAATGGGGAAGACCCAATATATCGGCAAGTTTAAGTATAAACTTTCCGCCTACAGTGGATTTATGTTTCGAAGACAGTATACACGTATAAACTATATATATTTGCACTTATTTAACCAGGACTTGGCCCAGATCATTGAGGCAGACTTCCCCAAAGGGACAGAACTCTCCAAGCTTGAGCAGCAGCAAGAGGCCCACCACGCGTTCGCCTCGGCACGGTGTCGTGTGTACATCGGGCGCAAAGAGTATTTTGAGGCAATCAACGAAGCTCGCACTAGTGGAGTTAAACAACCTTTCGTGCTCTTGGGTGAATCAGGTACTGGCAATTTCATGTCATGTTTACATCTTTATGAAACTGCAAAATACTGAAGTATCGAAACAAAAATATGCATTGAATGATATTTGTACTTTGTTCACTATTTGCGCATTAACCTGAATGTTATATACCGGTACATATATTACAACTTCAAGTTGATCTGGAAATCTTGGAACATTGACATATGATGATAAAATCAAAAACAAAATCATAAAAATTATATAGAAATTAATTTAAATTGATGGATTAAAAAATATAATCCACCACCACATTACCCACCCACAAAAAACACACACACACACAAATGAAAATTAATGCACTTGCTAGCAGGCATTCAAACAATTTAAGTTTGAGGCGTGTCATGGGAAAACCGGGCTTATTGCATGTGTGGTAAGTGTTGTCCCGGATCAGCCTGTGCAGTTTGCACAGGCTGATCCTGGAAGACACTTTCCGCCTACAGTGGATTTATGTTTAGAAGAGACTTCCATGAAACAGAAAATAACATAAAGTGAAAAGTGCCGTCCTGGATTAGCCTGTGCAGACTGCACAGGCTTATCCGGGACGACACTTAATGCACATGCATTTACCCCGGTTTTCCCACGACATGCCTCATTTGTATTTTTGATGTTATTTGTATTTGGTTTATTTGTTACAAACAAGAACCAGTCATGCAGCTATTCATGACTTTTAATAAACGATGCTTGTGGGAGACTCTGAGATATGGTTGAGATATAGTATAATCCATCAAATGAGTAATGATCCATTAATTTCTGACTATATATAGAAAATAAATACACACAAAAACAATGATGTCACCCAACTCTGCTGTAAAAAGCATCAAAATGTCAGCAAAATATGAGGCGTGCTGTGGGAAAACAGGGCTTAATGCATGTGCCTAAAGTGTTGTCCCGGATTAATTCAGGACGGCACTTTCTGCCTAAAGTAGATTTATGTTTAGAAGACACTAAATTGAAACAAAATACCGTAAAAGCGGAAAGTTCCATGCCAGATTAGCCTGTGCGGAGTACACAGGCTGATCCAGGACGACACTTTAAGCACATGCATTAAGCCCGGTTCTCCCACGATACACCTCATATTAAATATTACATATTCTCACAGTATGTATTCTGGTTGATAGGCAGTGGCAAGTCTGCCCTGGTTGCTAACTGGGCCAAGCAGGTTGAGGAGTCTGAGCCAGAGACATTCCTGTTCCTGCATTTCATTGGCTGCTCTTCTGACAGCGCCAACTACTTGAAACTGCTGCGGCGGTAGGAGTAGCTTTTAGAATTTCATGGATGTTCTTTGGTCGAATTTGACTATATACAATGTAACAGTTGTGAAATTGGGTTCTTTTATTTAGTAATTATTCTACACTTCATTAACATTTATGAAAGGAGCTAAATCTAAAGTATTTTTCAGACCACATTACAAAGCAATGATCTGACTTAAATGATATAATGTAGTCAGTCTGCTGGTATGGATTTGAATTAGAATGTTGTTACAAGTTATTTGGTATTGTCATAACCCTGTAATCGTTCAAATTTATTTGCCCTTAGTAGCCTATTTATGTCCCTGATTTCATGAAACTATTCCTGCAGGGTGTATATTTTTGTACAAACTATAATTTTAAATTTTTGAAAATTGTTTTAAAAGGGTGTTGAATATTGATTGCTTCATGCAAGACTATACTGTTACTGCTACCTTCAACATTAGGTGTTAACCATGAACTTACACCTAGTATAACTATGAATGAAAAGCTTAGATTTATGTATACACTACAATCATAATGATTTCATGACATTTATTAACCTTTGAAACCTAGAAAACAATAAATGACATGAAATCAGGTAGCAAAACATAAATATATTACATTTATCTGAATATGCATTTTTATTACATACTTTTATAAACTTTTCTTCTGTTTTATTATAAATATATGATTTCACTGCAGCTCCGCTATACTGCGATCCTCTATTTCCCAGTAATATACAATGTATCACAAATCAACTATGAATGTAGTATATACAGTCATGTAGTTTATGTTTTACTTTGGTAAACTGTTGTGAAAAGAGAACTAAGTTTCTACATAAGGTACAGTTTTTGTATTGTGACAATAGTATTGTGCCCCACATAAGGTTGCCCCATTTAAGGTTGATTTGATCCTTTTCAGCTTGTACGAAGAACTAAAAACAAGCTTCAAGTTTGACATGGAGATTCCGTCGTCGGACAGCCAGCTGATCAACGAGCTTTCTAAATGGCTGCGCATGGCTGGGGCGCTGACTCGCGTAGTGTTGGTGTTTGACGCGCTCAATCAGATGGACGATGGCTCGGGGGATCAAGAAGGTGATTAACTGATTAAAGCATTGTGGCTTATTATTTTAATTGGTACATAGTGGGTGATTAAAATAATTGAACCATTAGAGTGTGATAAATGTGATTAAAGGCGCAGTCCATAGAATATAATTCAATACATCTTAAATTGGCATTAGTTCTTATGAACATTAATGGCATTTATTCGACTGAAAACTGGTTCTTATTTGCGAAAGGCATTTTATAATGTCTATGTTCGCTTGGTACGAACGGAATATACACTAATGTACATGCTGATTTCCTCCAGAGGAATCACCAGCTATCGCATACACATAATTGTATGATAAAAAGTTACCAAATGTTATTATTTTACCAATTTCAAGGTGTTTTTTTTGTATTTTGATCGGTATTTCTGGACTGCTGCTTTAAACCATTGTTGATGATTATGTTGATAAAAGAGGTTGATTAATTGATTTAAGTATTGTGGATGATTATGTTGATTAAAGTATTGTGAATGATTATTGTGATTAAAGAATGGTGGAAAATTAAAGCCACATAATCCGTATTGAATATAAGAAATACCACTTAACTTTTTTGTTCTAGTTAAAAGTTTCAGCAAAATGCTTTTATCCATTGGCCTTACTTGATATTGATCTTTTCCTGTTGCGCTCGTTTTCTCTGTTTATGGTAATCATCTGGATAAGTAAGAAAAAGGTTATTAATGATAGAACAGAAACTTTATTCCACACGCTGTTACATGTCTATCCCACAATGCCATTGCTGGGCCTGTGTATCTGTCCATAGTCCTGGTTCAGTATGAACACAGTGAGAGTGGAGTAGTCGCAACGCAGCGTCTTTGTCTTACCTTCGTCATGGTGCACAGAAACCGTATCCCCCTGAAATTAAAATCGAGAGTTGAGCGTGAAACAATTGTATCTGAAATACAGATGTTTAGCAGATACAACAGTTTCATGCTCAACCCTTTATTTAATTGTAGGGATTTTGTAACCGTCACAGAAACACCATTTTCATGAATCATTTAGCCTGTTCATTTATGAAAAATATTTATTATACCCCCAGAAACGAAGTTTAGGGGGGGTATATAGGAGTGAGCTTGTCGGTCCGTCAGTTTGTCGGTCCGTCGGTCTGTTGGCTTTTGGTTTCCGGATTATAACTCAAGAAACGCTTGACATATTCAAATAATTTTTGGTACACATGTGTAACATCATAGAATACAGGTCAGGTTGGATGTTGGTTACAAACCACTAAATTTTGACAGAGTTATGGCCCCTTTTTGACTTAAAATTCCCTAAAAACATTATTTCCGTATGATAACTCAAAGAAGGCTTGACATATTCAATTAATTTTTAGTACACATGTGTAATATCATAGAATACAGGTCAAGATTCATGTTGGTTACAAACCACTAAATTTTGACAGAGTTGTGGCCCCTTTTTCGAATTAAAATTCCCTAAAAACATGATTTTCGGATGATAACTCAAAAATGGCTTGACATATTCAAATAACTCTTGGTATACATGTGTAGCATCAAAGTTCGACTTTGGTCACAAACCACTAAAATTTGACAGAGTTATGGCCCTTTATTGGACTTAAATTCCCTAAAAACATGGTTTCCTGATGATAACTCAACAATGGCTTGACATATTTAAATAATTATTGGTACACATGTGTAGCATCATTAAATACAGGTAAAGTTTGACTTTGGTTACAAACCACTAAATGTTGACACAGTTATGGCCCCCCTTTTTGACTTAAATTCCAGAAAAACATGGACAATAACTCATGAAAGGCTTCACATATTTAACTTATTTTTGGTACATAGGTGTAACATCATAAAATACAGATCAAGTTCAACTTTGGTTGCTAACCACTAAATGTTCACAGAGTTATAGCTCCTACTGAAATTAAATTTTTCCAAATACACTGTTGACCAATCACAAATTAAAGCATTCTCTCTGTCCATTTCTTTTGAATGGATGCCATAGTTTTGTGACAAGGCCATATTGTGGGGGTATATCCGTCACTCATGTGACAATTCTAGTTGCAGTTCTCTTATTTGGCTATGGGAAAACTGCGTATGTAAAACAGCACTAAAAGCAAGGAGAACTGGTATAGATTGTTGTTGGCACATAACAAAACAAGTGTAACACATTAGACTCACTGTTGAACTGGCTATATGTCAACCATGACAACTTATATAGATACACTTTTTCAACATGCCATATAAATCAGCTAGGCCAACATGCCATATCATGTACATATTAACTGTACCTGATTGAGATTCCCCGCTATTAGATAATGATGTCGAAATTCCCCATTCTGAGGGCTGCAGGTGGCATTCCCCAAAACAGAAAGAGTATTGTTACATAGATACATTGTGTATATAGATCAGCTACGCTAACATGCCGTTCATATTGTTTGTTTGTTTGGATTTTTCGCCGTTTTTAACAGTATTTCAATCATGTCACGGCGGTCAGTTAACCTACTCACACTTTTCCTGGGCAAGCTTTTTTAGCCGATCTAAGCGGTGTACCAGTACTAAGTGCTCATACTTATGCCAGTAACTGACAACTGCGCTACTTGAATTAGAGGTAGGGGTAGAATGGCCATAGAAATAATTTCATAACCATGCCCACATGAGTTATGTGGCGGGGCTGGGGCTCGAACTCACAATCCCCGGATTGACAGTCCAGCGCTCTACCAAATGAGCTAGCCGGGCCATTCAACATTAACTATACCTGGTTGAAATAGTAGAGAGCCGTCTGGCTCATGGTGTCATACATGTGCTCCGATCCATACAGCTTGATGTTCGTCTGCTTCTGGTTGTTCACATACAGCCCCACGTGTGTGTCCTGGTCTCTGTCTATCGTCACAGCGGCAGCAACCACGTACAGGCCCGCTAAGGGTCCCGGAACCGCGTCGTGGTGGCGTTGTATGCGTGGCAAAAATTGGTGATGATGTTGACGAAGTGGAGGATGTCATCTTCACTGACTTGTGTATTGCTGTTTATTTTGCAATAGAAACCAACTATGTATTCATTCTCTATAGCTTGGGTGTTCTTGTATTTTCCTGGAAGAAGTAAATATACTTTTGCAAAGAAAATGCCATCCAATCTTATGTGTTGAACTGTGGATCTTCTTTTCTCAAATCAGGAATATTTCCTGTTTGGACAGTCCTTATAAATCCTTTGTTGTATGGGCAGACTTTGTTTAATCTTCAATATAATGAGAACATTTAACCCGGATGAAAGGTTCAACAAATTCTTTAAAGCTATTCATACAAAATGGAGTATTTGGACAAATTTAGCAGGCAAACAAGGGAAACAATGTAGAAAAAATACCTGGAAACATATCCACAAAGCTCCTTAGTGAAACCTTATATTTATTAAAATCACAGTCTGTAACTGGTTCATTTAAAATTCTACCACGGCTCGTGGCTAGTGGTGCATAAATAAAGAAGGAAAATAACTGTAGGTTATTCTGCAACAAATAATGGGCGGAGCCGAATGTTTTGAAAATAGTTCCAGAAATTCGAAGAAATTGTTCCGTAAAATGCACATGCTTAAACGCGTGATAGCAAATTATGACAAACAAATCATTTTCTGCATTTTGTAGGCTTTATACTTAAGTTCACAAAAACTTTTACGTTTTGTTAATATGCTTTTAATTTGCGTTTTTTAGCATCATATTTTCACTGTATTATATCGATAAGTATGACGTCATTCGCTCCATGTTTATCCATAAAGCTGACGTCATTTTCAATTGTTATGATTTATTGACGTCACTGAAACGCACGTGTGAATGCTCTTCTCGGAAAATGGGCGGAGTATAGATAAATATAGTTCTCATTCATAACCTTTAAAACTACGAATTTTATATAAGATCGTGTTAGACTCGAAATAATTAACGGGTAACAGTTGATTATTGCGGTAATAACCAACGGTTTGTCGTTCCGATGCTTGTTATCAAACAACTAGGGCTACCGCGCTCGTGGTTTAATTCCTACGCATCGGAACTCCAAACTGTTGGTTATTACCGCAATAACCAACAGTTACCCGTCAATTATTTCTTAAATATTTGCTTTGGCTTAAATGGTTTTAATCTGGTTAAGAATCAACCTCTGCTTCTGATTGTTTTGCAATTATGATATTATAGAAATAAAAAAAAAGTTGTCATTTAAATAGTATTACAACAAGTGGCAATCCAAAGTGTCTGCCAATTTTATTTGGAACTCCTCACCAGGTTTTTGTGTCACCTGAATAGGCGACATATAGGTGTTACTTTAGTTGGCGGCGGCGGTGTCGGCCCTTTTCGATTGTCCGGAGCATAACTCTAAGACTATGAAAGCTATCAACTTGAAACTTCATAGGTAGATAGATCTCATTAAGGGAAAGTGCAATGCACAAGAACCGTTACTCTGCACCTCATACTTTTGGAATAATTGCCCTTTGTATATTTTCATACTTAATTTTTGTCCGGAGCATAACTCTAAGACTATGAAAGCTATCAACTTGAAACTTCATAGGTAGATAGATCTTATTGAGGAGAAGTGCAGTGCACAAGAACCGTTACTCTGCATCATATACTTTTGGAGTTATTGCCCTTTGTTTATTTTCATACTTAATTTTTGTCCAGAGCATAACTCTAAGACTATGTTAGCTATCAACTTGAAACTTCATAGGTAGATAAATCTCATTGAGGAGAAGTGCAATGCACAAGAACCTTTACTCTGCACCTCATACTTTTGGAGTTATTGCCCTTTGTAAATTTTCTTGCTTATTTTTGTGTCACATTTTTGGTTTTAATTAGTCTTTTCTTTGCAATTAGCCAGAATGCAGTGCTTTTGAAGATTTCAATAAATCTGTTAAAAAAACATTAACCTAAAGTGCTTCTTCCTTTGGATTCACGTAAGCTATCCGGCGTCAGGCGACACATCCGACTCGCGGAGTTCTAGTATTAACAGAATAATTTCCATTGATCAACATTCACGAACATGTCACAAGCTTTAGCACTTTTGTGTAAAATAGGTCAGTCATAAAAAACATAATGTCCGAGAGCAAAAATTTTGATTAATTGATTTATTTGCGTATGATTGACATTTTTTTAAACATCTATTTTTGAACTCTGTTGGTGCCTCATCAATGTCTTTACTTCATCCTCCAGTTGGAATTGCCTTTTCTGAGTTCCTTTCAGCTCCGTCTTCAGTCTTTCAATTTCCCGCTTTTTCTGCATTTCTCGTAGTCTGCTCAGTTTGTCTTCTGCCTCCAGATTTGTGAGCCTTTGTTGCAGACTATCGAAAAGATCTTTTATTGACTTTTAGTCCTTTCCAGTAGCAAAAATTCCCGTCATTGCCAAGCGAAAATAGGGAAATAATGTTTTCACAGATCCGCCTAATTTATGTAGTTAAAAGTTTGGTTTTAATTTAGCATGATTTTGATTGTCATTTGCAGTGATTAGCAAATACTATTGGGTCCTTACATTCTATAAAGTGAGCATTTCTCTGCGGTGGTGATCTTGCATGAAATTTAGTTCAGAAATCAAACACTATCATTTTGCCTTGTTCACAATGTTTTAAAAAGCCACCAAGATTGTTTTGCTTTTAACACAGTATTTAAAACTTTCTTCGAAGTAAATAACAAATAACATACATTTTCTAATAGCTTCTTTTGTAGAAATAGAGAATCAGACATACCCTGTTTTTTTAACATGGGGCTAGTTATTACCAGGAATTTCTTGGTTACCTGTTTCAGTTTGATTTATATCTCTTTGGTAACCTGTTTCAGTTTCATTTATATCTCTTGTATACCTGTTTCAGTTTGATTAACATCTCTTGGTTACCTGTTTCAGTTTGATTAACATCTCTTGGTTACCTGTTTCAGTTTGATTTATATCTCTTGGTAACCAGTTTCAGTTTGATTTATATCTCTTTGGTAACCTGTTTCAGTTTGATTAACATCTCTTGGTTACCTGTTTCAGTTTGATTTATATCTCTTGGTAACCTGTTTCAGTTTGATTTATATCTCTTTGGTAACCTGTGTCAGTTTGATTTATATCTCTTTGGTAACCTGTTTCAGTTTGATTAACATCTCTTGGTTACCTGTTTCAGTTTGATTCACATGTCTGTCTGTGTGAGCTTGGTTTCAAATCTTGTCTGCCTGTTGATCTTGCTTACTGGTCTTAACTTTTTTTAATCTCGTCTGCCTGTGTTAGTATAATTTAAAATCATGTCTTCCCACTTCAGCTTTGTTTCATATCTCATCTGCCTGTTTTAGCTTGGTGTCAAATCTTGTCTGCCTGTTTCAGCATAATATCAAATCTTGTCTGCCTGTTTTAACTTGGTATAAAATCACATCTGCCTGTTTCAGCCGTATATAAAATCTCATCTGCCTGTTTCAGCCTTATATAAAATATCATCAACCTGTTTCAAGCTTATATAAAATCTTGTATGCCGGTTTCAGCCTAATTTTAAATCTTGTCTGCCTGTTTCACCCTAATATAAAATCTTGTCTGCTTATTTAAGCCTAATATAAAATCGTGTCTGCTTGTTTAAGCCTAATATAAAATCTTGTCTGCACGTTTCACCTTGGTATAAAATCACATCTGACTGTTTCAGCCTTGTATAAAATCGTGTCTGCATGTTTCAGCCTTGTATAAAATCTTGTCTGCCTGTTTTAACTTGGTTAAAAATCATTTCTGAATGCTTTAATTTGGTTTAAAATCTTGTCTGCCTGTTTAAACTTGGTTGGAAATCTTGTCTGCCTGTTTTAGTCTAATATGAAATCTTGTCTGCCTGTTTCAGCCTTATATAAGATCTTGTCTGTCTGTTTCAGGCTACTATAAAATCTTGTCTGCCTGTTTCAGCCTTATATAAAATCTTGTCTGCCTGTTTTAGCCTAATGTAAAATCTTGTCTGCCTGTTTAAACTTGGTTGCAAATCTTGTCTGCCTGTTTCAGCCTGATATAAAATCTTGTCTGCCTGTTTAAACTTGTTTGCAAATCTTGTCTGCCTGTTTCAGGCCCTGAGCATGATCTGCTGTGGATTCCCCAGGAACTTCCTCCCAACGTGTTCCTGCTTGTGTCAACTCTCCCGGGTGAGGTAAGTTCTGCATTCAATTTAAGGGGCTTTTCTATATTTGAGTATCATATTATTAAATGCGTCATTGTGGCTTATACATTTAAAAGCCTGTTGTGCTAGTAAATAATTATATTTGAAATGTTCTTGATGACTGGGATTTCAAAACAGGTTTTAGCTCAACTATTCAAAGAACTTAAGTTATTCACTTGAAACTTGGAATATACCTTTGTCATTAACACCAGCATCAGGTGCAACATTACCGATAACTCTGTTTTGTATTTTGGCATAGTAATGTCCCTTATCAAATAGCTTTTCAGAGTTACATTTTTATTCAAAAGTTTTATAACTTCATAACTTGATAGGTTATTCACTTGAAACTTGGAATATACCTTTGTCATAAACTACAGCATCAGGTGCCATAATCCACATAACCCATTTTTGTATTTTTTGACTGAGTTGTGCCCACTTTTCACATAGATTTTCAGTGTAAAGTTTTTGTTCAAACGTCTTATAATTTCTAAACTACATATGTTATTCACTTGAAACTTGAAATACATGTTTGTAATCAACTCCAGCATCAGGTGCAAGAATCTCGATATCTATGTTTTGTATTTTGACAGAGGTATGCCCACTTTTAATGTAGATTTTGTGATTAAAGTTTTTGTTCCAAATCTTATAATTTCTAAACTACATAAGGTATTCACTTGAAACTTGGAATAAATTGATGAAATAATTGCAACACTCAGATTTGTATTTTTACAAATCTATGCCCCTTCCACTTTCCAAAATATGTACCAAGTGAAATACTTCGAATAGTCGAGCCTGCTTGGCACTGAACGTAAATATGGTGCATGTAATGAAAACCATATGATCCATACAATTTAGGGAAGCACTTAACTGCAGGCTATATAGGTGGCTATATTGCGGGCCAAACTTGATGAATTGAATTTTTGCGCATCTTTTCTGCATTATTTATATAAAAAAATATTAGGTACATGTTTATTACAATTAATGTGTACATGAAAACATAAGTTATAGATGATGTATGTCTGTAGCAGATATAAATATAATTATGCCCCCCTTCAAAGAAGTGGGGGTTTATTGCTTTGCACCTGTCGGTTGGTCGGTCGGTCGGATGATCGGTCTGTCCGTTGACCATTTCGTTTCCGCACGATATCTAGAGAACGCTTTGACCTACGATCATTTAAGATGGTATGCTGGTTACTTGGAAGAAAAGGAAGACGCCTGTTCATTTTGAGGTCAACAGGTCAAAGGTCAAGGTCACCATTGCTAAAAATAGAAAAACAGTTTCCGCTCAATAACTTGAGAACGCATCGAGATATTTTAATGAAACTTTATACATAGATACCTTATATTGAGACCTCGCTTGGGATTGCATATGGAGTGGGTGGGGTCAAGATCAAGGTCACCGTTACTAAAAATAGAAAAACAGTTTCTGCTCAATGACTTGAGAACGCATCAAGATATTTTAATGAAACTTCATAAATAGATACCTTATATTGAAACCTCACTTGGGATTGCATATGAGATGGGTGGGGTCAAGGTCACCATTACTAGAAATAGAAACAAGGGTTTCTGCTCAATAACTTGAGAACACATCAAGATATTTTAATGAAACTTCATACATATATACCTTATATCGAGACCTCGCTTGGGATTGCACATTGGGTGGGTGGGGTCAAGGTCACTGTTACTAGAAATAGAAAAACTGTTTCCGCTCAATAACTTTAGAATCCATAAAGATATTTTAATGACACTTCATACGTAGATACTTGATATATGAAGCCTTGCTTGAGATTGCATATGGGGTGGGTGTGGTCAAGGTCAAGGTGACAGTAAGGTGACAGTTACTAAAAATAGAAAACGGTTTCCGCTTAATAACTTGAGAACGCATCAAGATATTTTAATGAAACTTCACACATAGATATTGAAGTGCCCTGCATTTTGGTGCTTTATAAGACTGTTATAATTTAATGTACTTACTTGTTGAATTCCATTTGTACATGCACAATAGCTATTGTCCAATTGTGTCTATCCATGTGTGTCCACGAATCCGTTATTTTGTAGATTTTTCACAACTCCCATATACATTTTTACCTGATGACCATTTGTTAGTAGTAATCATTCAGGCAAAATGCACTGCAAATTGCTTTTCATTCTCCAATAATTGTATTGTGTCGTGTTGACATTGTTGTTTAACATAAATTACTAAAGTTGTAGGAATCTTCGGCACTATTTGGTTGGCCGATTTAATAATCTAATGATGTTGAACATAATTGCTAAGTATTTAATGTCAAACATTGTACTGTACCCTATTTTTATCCGATTTTATTGTCAGAATATTCATTATTGCAAACATGTGTTCCACCATTTGTGTCTTGAATTCTGGGACGTAGGTTACATCATACTATAAAGTTGCTGTCTCAGAGTATCGATATATCCTTGTCAAATATGAAAAGATCCTATACAACCATGAATTTGGTATGTTTTATCATCACATGTTAATAATATATAATATTTCTCTAGATTTTTTATTGAATTCCAATATGGCGACCGTTCTTGTCCGCTTCCTACTTGTATCCATGGAGCGCGTTCCATAGATGGGTTATTTTAGGGACTCAGCGTTCTTTTATTTGGTCATTATTTGGGAGGTTTCAGGGCTGGGGCAAAAACGGGTATATAGTGGGGAATTATTTGGGCGTTTTCCCTTTAGGGTTAATTTGGGGCTTTCGCCCACCCCTGGGTATAAAAGGAGCGGTTTTTCTTATGTAAATCACTCTGTTCGCACAACATCATTGGGAGAATCGTGTGTTGGTTCAAGTTTCTGAACTAGATCTATTTTTAAAAGTAAATAAAGTTTATCTCTGCTAATCATATTAAGTAAAGAAATTGTCTTGTATTTCGTCATTATAGTGCATTAAAATACGTAACTTTTGTATAAAAGACCAGAGTCATTGCACTTCAAACAATAGTGGATTGTTGCCTTAGTTGCAGTACAAACGACGTGGACACTCAAATTTAATAAATGAACTTATTGAAAGTTGACGTTATATGGCAAGTTATGTTGTATATTTAACGCTGTTTTGCGAGTCATTAATTTGACTAGTAATTAAAACGTAAACCTTTAAACTTCTTGTCTTTATCTTATATCGACGTTTAAGAGGAAAAACAGAAGCCCCATATGCTGGGCCCAACAATATCTTATATTGAGACCTCTCTTGGGATTGCATATGTGGTGGGTGGGGTCAAAGTCAAGGTCACCGTTACTAAAAATAGAAAAACGGTTTTCGCTCAGTTACTTGATAAGCATTGAGATATTTTAATGAAACTTCATACATAGATACCTTATATCGAGACCTCGCTTGGGATTGCATATGAGGTGGGTGGGGTCAAGGTCACCTTTGCTAAAAATAGAAAAACGGTTTCCGCTCAATAACTTGAGAATGCATTGAGATATTTCAATGAAACTTCATACATAGATACCATATATCGAGACCTCGCTTGGAATTGCATATTAAAAATTTTTCTTAACAATTGCACATGTTCACAACCTGGCTGCAAGTCTGGGGGCATACATATTTTACAAACATCTCTTGTTGTATATTGAAATAAACGTATTGGCTATATATGAGGAGACAACGGTTAAATCTGGTTTAACTGAACACAAAACATGTTGTTATAGGATAATAAATACAAAATGAATTTCATTTAAACACTTTATACACCTACAGTTACCACAAAACACAAACTGGACATTAACAAAAGCACTGAGTCAGGACAAACTACGTTCAGCCCATTAAGCCAGCTGCCATAATGGGCATACTGGCCAGCATTTAAATGTTTCCGTGCAATTTACCATCTACAGTCGACTCCTGATGCTTGGAACTCCCTTGTCTCGAATTTCTTATTTGCTCAATGTTTCTTAGAGGGACTGATATTTTATTGCCAAACATTCAAATAAAAGTATGTCCTTTGGCTCGAATATGCGAGTTTTATTTAGAAGCTTTATTACTTGTTCCAGTAACCATCACACCATTCATACACCAAGTTATACTGACATATCATACTTAAACAAGGCTTTGATAGCATTGCAAGCAATACAGGAGTCCCCTACAGGTGAAAACCCCTACTAATTAAACATTGTGCAATACATCAAATCGCCCTTTATCTGTAGATGTACTAAGTTTCATATTCAAATCCCATTTGTCACTGCAGTATTAAGTTGTTTTTTTTTTCTATTTTAGTAACATTGACCAGACATTCGAGTTACTTTTCGAGTTATTGCAGTACTAAACTGACAGAGGCCAATCATATAGTCCATTCTGTGTACCAAGGTTCCTGATCATAATTATATTATGTTCTTTTCGAATTATTACAGTATTAAGTTTATTTCTATTTTAATTAACAGTCATGTGACGTTTGACCTCTGGTGGAAAATAAAGGGTCGTGTACAATCCTCACCGTGCTGTTTCTATGTATACAAAGCTTCATCAAAGTATCTTCAATACTTTATGAGTTATCGCAGGATCCAGGTTTTGGGGACAGGACAGACAGACAGAGTGAGACCAACGGACGAACAGACAGACAGGCGCACACAGGCGGAGGGCAAACCCATAGTCCAATCTGTGTACCAAGTTTCATGAAGTTTCATAATCATATCTTATGCACTTTTCAAAATATCACAGTATTAAGTGTATTTCTATTTTTAGTAACAGTCACATGACCTTTGACCTCTGGTGAAAAATAAAAGGTCATGCATAATTCTCACATTGCTGTTGCTATGTATACAAAGTTTCATCAGAGTGTCTTTAGCACTTTCCGAGTTATCACAGGATCCAGGTTTTGGGTACGTACGGACAGACAGACATACTGACAATCAGACAGAACGACACACAGACAGATGGCAAACCTATAGTTCAATCTCTGTACCAAGTTTCATGGTCATATCTTTTGTCCATTTCGAATTATTACAGTATTTAATTTATTTTTAGTAACAGTCACGTGACCTTTGACCTCTGGTGAAAAAAAAAGGTCATGCATAATCCTCACCTTGCCACATTGCCGTTTATATGTATACCCAGTTTCATCGAAATAAGTTCAGTACTTTTTTAGCTATTGCAGCAACCAGGTTTTGGGGACGGACAGACAGACGTACGTACAAACATACGGACGAACAGATAGAGAGACACACAGACGGATGGCAAAACTATACTTCAATCTTTATACCAAGTTTCATGGTCATATCTTATGTACGTTTTGAATTATAACAGTATTTAGTTTATTTCTATATTGAGGTTCACGTGACGTTTGACCTCTGGTGAAAAATAAAAGGTCCTGCATAATCTTCACATTGTCGTTTATATGTATACCAAGTTTCATCGAAATATCTTCAGTACTTTTTGAGTTATCGCAGGAACAGTATTTGCGGACGGACGGCGTGACAAACGGATGGAGGGCAAACCTATAGTCCCCTCCGGTGAAATACCGGTAGGGGACTAATAACTTGTTAATAAATAGAACCAAATGACAACCATTTCTGGTACCATTAATAATAACTAACTTTGTTTAAAAGCCTTAATTATGAATATGTTTTTTTTTTTTGGTATATCATGCAATTTCGTCGTCATAAAATTCAACACTTTTGTGATGTGAGGATTTGCATTTTAAAGTGATGTAAGGCTTCAGTGAGTTTTCCTTCCATCAGCTAAGTGCCTCCCTGTAAATGGCAAATGTAATATACAAATAATGCTAAAAGTAAAACAAAAATTAGATGTGTCGTGGGAAAACCGGTTTATTGCATGTGCGTAAAGTGTCATCCCGGATTAGCCTGTGCAGTCTGCACAGGCTAATCCACGAAGGCACTTTCCACCTACAGTGGATTTATGTTTAGAGGAGACTTCCTTGAAACAGAAAATACCATAAAAGCACAAGCTTATCTGGGATGACACTTTACGCACGTACATGAAGCCCAGTTTTTGCACGACACGCCTCAAATGCTTACATTAGTATTTTTAGGTGAAGGAGATTGGGTAAGTCATGAATTGTATAATAATAATTGCAAACTATTGTAACGTCTTTTAATGTGAACGCCATGTTGACATCACTTCTGTTGATTTTTATATATTTCATTTCAAGAAGTTTGAACTTGGAAATGCTAGGTTGTCATGGTCAAAACTTTACGACTGGTAATTTCCTCCCCTGAAATGTTTCAGAAACGACACCCTGAATGATTATCATAGATGTGGAAATGCCAAAAAATTGTATACTTGTCCATGGACATTGTTCATTGCGAAAATCTACTTGTCCGCAAGCAACAGTCACTTGTCCAAATAAAATATGTGTTTTGTTCCAAGTCTTCCTGACATTGTTCATTGCAAAAATCTACTTGTCCGCAAGCAACAGTCACTAAGTCTTGTCCAAATAAAATGTATGTTTTTTTCCAAGTCTTCCTGATATATTTTTTTCATTATACAATAAATAAAACACAATTTGTTATTCAAATACATAAGTATATAATAATATGATAATTAACTTCCAACTCCAAGGATAAATTTACTTGACGGACATTAAAATTACCTGCGCCGGACAAGTCGGGCATAGGATTTCCACACCCCTGATAATTGCTTCTACAGACGGTACACTTGTGTTGCAGGCAATGAAGGCCTGTGAGAGGTTTGGATGGCCCTCTATGAGAGTGCAGCCCCTTGAGGGGTCCCAGAAGGGACAGATAATCTCCGACTACCTGGAAGGGATTTACGGAAAGACCTTGACCCAGGATCAGAAGGATCTGATAGTGAATGCAGAGCAAACCAGCAACGCTCTGTACTTGAAATCACTCCTGGATGAGGTAGTTGGGAATGATACGGTGCCCCTAAAGTGACAGGATACGCTTGCTTTTTTATTTCGTAATTACGAAATGCATTTCGTAAAAATGCAATAATATTTTGTATAAACGTAATACTATTTCGTAATTACGAAATGTTATTGCTTTTAAACGTAATAATATGTCGTTTAAACGTAATAATATTTTGTTTAAACGTAATCATATTTCAGTTAAACGTAATAATATTTTGTTTAGACGTAATAATATTTCGTTTAAAAGTAATAATTGATCGTAATTACGAAAATATTGCATGAAAACGTAATATTAATTGGTCATAATGAAATTATATTACGTTTTTATGAAATAAGATCTCAATACATTATTGCATTTAAACAAAATACAATTCGTAATTACGAAATAGTGTTACGTTTTTACGAAATAGTATTACATTTTTACGAGATAGTATTACGTTTTTACGAAATTTATTTTGTATTAACCAAATAACAACACGTTTAAACAAAATAATGTTACGTTTTTCGAAAGAATATTACGTTTTTATGAAAGAATATTACGTTTTTAAGAAATTTATTACGTTTTTATGAAATAAGGCCATACCAATTTGATTCTATGTTAAGCGTCATCGGGCTGGTAGGTTTTTGGATGCTTGAATGAAAAAACAAAACAATTTTGACAATGTGAAAATTTGAATTGGAAAAAAATTGGAAAAAAAAATGTTTCGGTGTTTTACCAATATTTGTAAAAATACTGTGCAACTAGTCAATTTACACAGTTAAAATATTGTGTTAAAGTAGGTTCACAATATGAAAATTATATATAACAGTTTTGCTGGTAAATATTTGCTTTAGCTCGTACCACTGCCATGAATACTGGTCAAAGAAAAAGGTGGTTTTTTTTTATTGACTTGTTGTTTGTTTTTTCCTGCCTGGTTGGTAGGTTTCAAAAAATCATGGGGACGCTAAACATTGAATAAAATTTGTATGGCCTAATATTACGTTTAAATGAAATGATATTACGTTTTTACGAAATAGTATTACATTTTTACGAAAAACATTTTGTTTTTACGAAATAATATTGCGTTTTTTTTCGAAATACATTTCGTTATTATGTAATAAACGAAAATTCTTATGTTTAGAAATAAAAGTGTATAATATCACTTTAGGGGCACCGTAGAATGAGAATACTTTGATAATAGTACTTACTTCATTCTTGTGGCAAGATACCGATAAGCTGTTATTCCCATTATTAACGTCCCATTGTGTAACATACACTATCATCGTGTTTTTAGTGGACAATGTATAAATGTTTTCATCAAGATTGCTATCATGAAACATGTTGTGTTTAGTTTTAATATCTTTTATTACGACCTTCATCAAAGATGGCAGGGTGTATTGGTTTGCAAATGTCCATTGGCCTTTTTCTCTCTTTAAGTCCAACTGTAACAGTTTTCATCCGGGCTTCACCAAACTTGGTAAAAGTTTTTGTGGGCATAATATCTTAGCCAAGTTCGATCACCGGAGGAAATCGTCCGAGCAACTGCAGAGTTATGGCCCTTGAATAATCTAAAATTAGAGTTTTTTAGCCATTTCCGTTCTTTAAGTCCAACAGTTTTCATCCAGTCTTCACAACACTTGATATTTTAAAGATTGCTCAGGACCTTGGAGGAGCAGCATACTTGTTTTACAAACAGCTCATTTTAATATGATAAACATTACTTAAGGCATTATTTTTTAATAAACTTTTTAATGTATCCACCACCAAAGAATGTTACAAATCTGAAAAAAATGAAAAAAATGACATTTTGTTCATGCATAAAGGAGGCGTGTTGTGGCAAAACCGGTCTTAATGCATATGCTTAAAGTGTCGTCCAGGATTAGCCTGTGCAGTCTGCACAGGCTAATCCAGAACGGCACTTTCCGCCTACAGTGGATATATGTTTTGAAGAGACTTCCTTTAAACAGAAATTACCATAAAAGCATGCATTAAGATCGGTTAAGACCAGTTTTCTCACGACGTGCCTCAAAGCATATTAAAACAAGGAATTATGAATTGTGCAGTTAGTGTATTATATTATAAGAACTAGAACAGCAGCGAGAAGTGTACTCAAAATAAACCAAGGACAAAATACAGACAGACTTTGTAATGATAAATTGAAGATGTCATCAATGCTAAACTTTCAGTTAATGTGGTTGAATTAAATGTTGCTAGTTTTCCTTTTTCAACTATAAACCTTTTGGGGAATTTTTTCCCTACACACGTCCGAATTTTTTTGCCCAAAAATTCACATAAAATAAGGCCCTATATTCGTACACATGTAGTTCATTTAATTAACATGTTTCCGTGTTTGTTGAAAACCTAAATTCATGAACTTATTTTGTTTTTTTCTGAAATGAGAATTTATAGGTAAAAACCGGTGCATATTTTAATGCCCACCGATCTGTAAAAAATTTGAAGTTATGTAAATACTATACAATGAACACTACATTATCAGTGTATGGTACACTAAACACATTGATTTTTGTTTTGTTGTCCTTGAAATTTATGAGCAGTGAGAGTTTAAGTAAATTACATTTAGTTCATTTCTGTACGAATAAAACTTCATGGCAAATATGGTGACACTAGGTTCGGATGTATGGATCGTTCCGCACTCTCACGTCCAAGATTCAGGACTACCTGACGGCTGGTAACCCTGGCGATCTGTTTGCGAAAATTCTCTCCAGACACGAAGCTGACTTCGAAAGTGGGGAAAATGCAAGGTACTTGGGCTAATTATTTTTTTTTTTAAATTGTGTTTGTTTCAGGTTACCCGACCTACCCTAAAAAAATGCCCCGACCCTAGAACATTTTATTTAGTTTGTCAGATATTTTTTGTTTTATTTATCTTTTTCCAAAAAATAAATGTTTTTTGGATAAATAATTGTTTTGTTTTGATAGCATCCGCTTCTAAACAATGTTTAAGGATATTACCGATACATTTGAAAATTAATTTAGTTTTAGAATCTTAAAGTTGACCATTTACCAAATAAAATAAAAAATATTTACCTATCTACCGTAATTTTTTGGGGCATGTAACCTGTAACAAACTGTTTTTTTTACGCCTTACGGCACGAATGAACCTATGACAGCCCGTTAGAAGCACAAAGTGAAAACTGTCAAAGGAGTTTATAAAATGTCTGTAATTTATAAACAATCTCAGACTGCAGGTGGTATAATTTAAATACTTTTTATTGCCAAAAAAAATTAAAAAAATAATCATAAAAGAAAGCTTAATTTACATGTGAAATAGCATGGCAACTTAACCTGCCATATTTTAACCTTTAAGTAAGTTTTGCAATAGTCTTACTTCTAATATTCTAATTTCCTCAAGTAAAAAATATTAACAATTACTTCTAATATTCTAATTTCCTCACGTAAACGCTAACAATTAGAAAGCTGAAAATCAAATTTACAAGTATAGTATGAATAACCAATGTTTGAAGGTAACTTTAAACATGAATTGTTTATTTCAAAATTTATTAGTTTATTTATCTGTCAACTCTAAACAAATTTGTTGTTCTTTTTTATCACATGCTTTTAAACGAAAAAAAAAAAAACTTACAATTTTACAAAAAGGTGTTTATAATCCTAAAAGTTTTGTACTGACGTGTCGTCATTTCATGTTGACGACATCATTTCACCAAAGCAACGTCATGCGATTGGTCAGTCAAAGAATATGCAGCCAATGAAAACGCTTAAAATTTTATCTTACACATGTGTAAGATGAAAATATTCGTAATGGCTGTATTACACGGAAAACAAGGTATAACATGTGATCATTATACATATCAGTGGTGTTGTTGTTGCTTGACCTAAAAATCAAGTCAGCTTGATTCTTCTTTATGCAGAAAAAACCTTGTTCGAGATGCCACTAGCGGCATCTGGTGTTCAAACAGAGGAATGTCGGAGGCGGAACTGACAGAGCTCCTTGATGTAAGTTCAGTTGTTAAAAGTGCATTGTGGGTAATCAGGTTAGACATAACCAATTGTTATTGTGAGGCGTGTCGTTGAAAAGCTGGGCTTAATGGATCTGCGTAAAGTGTCATCCCGGATAAGCATGTGCATTCCGCACATGCTAATCCAGGACGACACTTTCCGTTTTTATGGTATTGTCTATTTCAAAGAAGTCTCTTCTACACATAAATCCACTGTAGGTGGAAAGTGTCATCCCTGATTAGCCCCTTTGCAGACTGCACAGGCTAATCCGTGACTACATTTTACGCACATGCATTAAGCCCGAATTTCCCACGACACGCCTCATATATACAATTTTTTTCAAATTTCGTTGTACAATTCATATTTTATAAGCATCATTAGGATTTATCATCTACTGAATTATTTTATCATGAGTTACAAAAACTACAACAGACTGAACAGAGACTCAAAACTACAAAATCAAACTTAGACCTAGAAACAGAAATCAGGCAAATGATAATAGTCCATTCTTTTCTAATGTCACAGGTCAAGAGCGCACTCTGGTCTCCCTTCTACCTCTCGCTGTACGAGAACCTGATCAATCGTGACGGCATTCTGAACTTCTGCCATGACCATCTTCGCCAAGCGGTGGAGAAAAAGTACCTCGCTACTGCGGAAGCAAAGCGTCTCGCGTATCTGAAGCTAGCTGATTACTATTCTAAACAAGAAACCAATCACCGAACGGTAAATTTTTGTTCTAAACAAGAGACTAATCACCAAATGGTTAAATTGTTTAGCAGTGTTGGTATGTATAAAGAATCCATGTTTGAAGTTAATTAAGCAGTTATGAAAGGAAGACGCCTATCAATTTTGAGGTCAACAGATCAACGGTCAAGGTCACAGGGGCTTGTAACATGAAAACTATTTTCTCCGTAGACCATTTTATTTCCGCAGGATATCTAGAGATGTAAAATATCTCTTAACAATTGCACATATTGACGACTTGGCTGCAAGTCGGGGGGCATACATGTTTTACAAACATCTCTTGTTTTTTACTTATTTTCATCTCAAGTTAAGAATAACAGTACTTACAAATCTGTTTACTGAATACTGCATAAAAATGTAACTGATTCAGGGGAGATAACTTTCAGGTTGAAGAGTTGCCATTCCTGTTAGCCAAAGCGGGGGAGAAAGAACGTCTGAAGGCGACTGTCAGCGATCTTCAAGTGTTCCACATCCTGTCAGCGAGTGAAAACGGTATATTCGAACTGGTGAAAGCATGGCGCTTTGTAAGTAGAGACTTTTGTATTACTTACCTCTAGTATCTAGTGTCAGGGGCAACATTTCCTATAACTCTGTTTTGTATTTTGTCAGAGTTTTGCCCCTTTTTCACGTAGATTTTCTGGTTAAAGTTTATATTAAAAGCTGTTGTAACTTCAGAACTGCATAAGTTATATACACTTTAAAACAGTAACATTCCTTTGTCATCAATTCCAGTATCAGGGGCAACCTCCCTATAAATCTGTTTTGCATTTTGACAGAGTTATGCCCCTTTTCACATAGATTTTCTGGTTATAGTTTATATTCAAAACTCTTATAACTTCAAAACTACACAAGTAATAAACTACGTCAGGTTGAAACTTGGAATAATTTGATGAAATAATTGCCATAACTCAGTTTTGTATTTTAACTAATTTATGCCCCTTCCACTTTCCAAAATATACACAAACTAAAATACTTACAGCTCTTGTTGTTGATTTAAATGTTGAATTTATCATAATTTTAAAATATTTGGCCAATGAAATTCTCATTTGTAATGTAACAACCATTGTCTTAGATCTTCATGAATCATACACTTGTATTGCTTCATGAAACATACATTTTATTGCATTTTTCCTTGAATCATACATTTGTATTGCTTTTGTTCAAGAAGTATTCATTTGTATTGCTTTTGTTCATGGATCATAAACTTGTATTGGTTTTGTTCATGGATCATATACTTGTGTTGCTTTTGTTCATGGATCATAAACTCGTATTACTTCTGTACATGGATCATACACTTATATTGCTTTTTTTGTTCGTGATTGTACATTTGCATTGTATTTGTTCATGGATCATACACTTGCATTGTTTTTATTCAGGAATCATACACTTGTACTGTTTTTATTCAGGAATCATACAATTGTATTGCTTTTGTTCATGGATCATACACTTGTATTGCTTTTGTTCATGGATCATACACTTGTATTGATTTTGTTCATGGATGATACACTTCTATTGCTTTTGTTCCTGAAATTCATACATTTGTACTGGTTTGGTTCAGGAATCATACACTTGTATTGCTTTTGTTCATGGATCATACACTTGTATTGCTTTTGTTCATGAAATTCATACACTTGTACTGGTTTTGTTCAGGAATCATACACTTGTATTTATTTTTCATTAATCATAAATTTTTTATATTTTTGTTCAAGGAGCACACATTTGTATTACTTTTGATCACGAATAATACATTTGTATTGCTTTTGTTCATGATTCATAGATTTGATTTGCATGTGTTCATGGATCATACACATGTATTGGTTTTGTTCATGGATCATACACTTGTTTTGCTTTGTCCATGAATCATACACTTGAATTGCTTTTATCCATGAATCATACACTTGTTTTGAGTTTGTCCATTAATCATACACTTGTATTGCTTTTGTCCATGAATCATACATTTGTATTGCTTCTGTCCATGAATCATACACTTGTTTTGATTTTGTCCATGAATCATACACTTGTATTGCTTCTGTCCATGAATCATACACTTGTATTGTTTCTGTCCATGAATCATACACTTGTTTTGATTTTGTCCATGAATCATACACTTGTATTGATTTTGTCCATGAATAATACACTTGTATTGCTTCTGTCCATGAATCATACACTTGTATTGATTTTGTCCATGAATAATACACTTGTATTGATTTTGTCCATGAATAATACACTTGTATTGCTTCTGTCCATGAATCATACACTTGTATTGATTTTGTCCATGAATAATACACTTGTTTTGATTTTGTCCATGAATCATACAATTGTATTGCTTCTGTCCATGAATCATACACTTGTTTTGATTTTGTCCATGAATCATACACTTGTTTTGTTTTGTCTATGAATCATGTTTGTATTACTTGAATGTTTAGCTGGGTGATTTCACATTGGCTGCTGAGGCGTACCTTGAGAAACTAGACAAAATTCCAATGGAGGAACAGTTCCAGCAGTTTGAATACTACTGCAGCATCTATGGGTAGGTGGATAATTCTGTTGCCTTGATCTCCATCATATTCATAGTTGCAGTTCAGGGTTTCCCGCAGGCCTGTTTCGCTTGTCGGGCCCGACATGCCTTGAAAGCAGTTAGTCATTTGCCGACATGCTTAAATAACGCTGACATGCTTTAATTTTCAAAGCGACAACCCTTCATCCTTTTATCTATTACACCGATCAGGACCATAAACTAACGCCGTATTGATCAATAATGTCTAATTTCCAACAGTGTTATGGACAAGTGACTGAACTGTGTAGTCCCGCCCTTACCGATCTCATTAGCCAACCAAATACAGCGATTTTCAGAGCGGAGTTTATACCTTACTAGTTAACAACTAAAAACATGTTTGACAACAAATACTACCATTGCCGGAAAAAGTGAACAGGCATTTTAAAACATTTGATTATTAAATTTAATTTCCTTATTCATTTCTCAAATTAACAAATATATGGACACGAATTATGTAATATAGAGCCTCATGTTAAAACACAATTTAACGTCGTCAAACGTAATTTTGTTCACATAAACTCTGCAATTAAGCATGTGACCAGTACACGCACGGTTTTCATGAGAAATTCGTGACCTTGTGCATGACAACATAATTTTTGCGCGCTTTGTAGCAAAACATGACTTTTACATGGAGATACAGGACCATATTGTATGTCGATTAGGAACCGCATATTCAAGTATTTAAAAGCAATGGTGATTTTTCGGCTTTAAATTTCCGCATGTCGTATAACTGATATTAACAATTGATTTCTTTTGCATCCGAAAACAATTATTGAAAAAAAAAGTTTTTGAATAAAAAACGAGCGGTCATGACAGAATTTCAAGGCAGAAAAAGGCTAGGCTTTTCAACAAATCTGAATACCTTGTAGTGATGTATGATCAAAAATCTATTCCATAAAAAATGCACCCTAGTATTTTGATGTACACTGCCTCCAAAGATGTTAGGTCAACACGTTTATATTCAATTAAGAAAACCGCTGTAATTGCGATTTAAGTAGGAGAAATAGTTTTAATAGTTTCAGTTTTATAAAAGTAAGAATTCCCAAATGAAAGATAATGCAAAGAGAGGTGCATTTTGAACGTCGCAGCCGATTTAGAAAGGTCGCGCGATGCACCCGATTTCGGGGGTGGGGGTAGCTCGTTGCAGATGAATTCGGAGATCTGGGTTCAAGCGATGCGGTCGATTTCGAGGAGGTGGGGGTCAATCGGAGCTTCGGGGGGGGGCTAAGGGATCGAATTGGAACGATCGGGGGGGGGGGGGGTCGAGCCGACTTTTGTCGCGGGGATGGGGGGTGTAGGGTATGCCGACATGCTTTCAAGAAATCCTGCAGGAAACCCTGCAGTTATATGTAAGCATGTGATAATGTTTGTTTACTGTGTTTCCCTTGTAACTAAGAATCTTTCTTATGTAGTCTAGGTAACAAGCTTATGAGTAACGCATGGTTCCTTCTTCAAATTGTTCTCCCAAGTTTGTATATTTCTTCTGTGATGACCGACACGCCGATATTTATCTAAAAAAAACAACCAGTCAACATTGTTATATTTGCAGAAGTCATGTGTGGCAAAATTATGTGCTTTTCTGTGTAGCCTGCTTTTCTTGTATCACGTATAACATATGTTTATTCATAATATGATATACCCAAAATATGTTCATTGACAGCCTTTGCAATGAAATTGCACACTATAAATGTCTTTTGAAAATTTCATACGCACTGTGTTATTGCAGGCGACTCGGAAGCTTCTTTCTGACCCTGGGTCTGATTCGTCCTGCACAAAGTGTCTACGAGATCTTGATTGGGGAGCTTGAACACGTGTATGGCAAGTCACACGGCACGATCGTATACTCGTCTCATTCCCAGAGCTACAAGTACTGCTGCAAACATCCCGCCGTCATTCAGGTTGGTGGTTTTTTTGTACTCTTGGGTCATGATTAGTCATATAAAGCAGTGCAACGAATTTAGTGTTACATTTTATGTAGAGCTAAATTCACTTTATAGGGCTAAATTCCTATCGGGTATCATATTGCCTTTTACAAACAGTAGCTCACTATTCATCCTGTACCTAACAAGTTACACTAGGTGGTCAGATTTTACGATTTTGAAAAATGCCTGTCGTTTTGACATATCTCCCCCTAATTGTTGAAATATGCCTTTTGTATGCCCTCCATCAAAGATGGCGGGGTATATTGATTTGCTAATCAAGTTCTATAATCAGCCAAATCACCCAGGAATTGTGGAGTTATGGTCCTTGAATTATCTAAAATTTGCCTTTTTAGCCATTTCCGCTAAGTCCAACAGTTTTCTTCCAATCTTCACCAGACTTCAGGAAAATGTTTGTAATAATAATATCTATTTCAAGTTCAATAATCAGCCAAATCGCACCAGGAATTATGGTGTTATTGCCCTTGAATTATCTAAAATTAACCTTTCTATCAGTTTCCGTTCTCTAAGTCCAACAATTTTCATCCGATCTTCACCAAAATTTAATAAAATGTTTGTTATAATAATATCTCATCCAAGTTTGATAACCAGTTAAATCAGCCAATGAATTGCGAAGATATTACCCTTGAATTATCTGAAATCGGCCTTTTTAGCAGTTTCTGCTCTCTAAGCCCAACAATGTTCATCCAGTCTTCACTTAACTTCATGAACACGTTTGTGGGCATAATATCTTGGCCAAGATTAATAATCAGCCAAATCACCCCAGGAATAGTGGAGTAATGGCCCATGAATTATCTAAAAATTGGCCTTCGTAGCCGTTTCCACTCTTTAAGTCCAACAGTTCATAGCCGATCTTCACCAAACTTGGTGAAAATCTTTGTGGGTGTATTATCTCGGTTAAGTTTGATAATTAACCAAATTGTCCCAGTAACTGTGGAGTTATGGCCCTTGATTATCTAAAATTAGGCATTTTAGCTATTTAGCCTAGAGGGGGCATAACTGTTTTACAAACAGCTATTGTCTTCAAATAATGTCAAAAATATTTGTAGCTATTGACTGTCTTGGCTGTTTGTAATGCTAAAACAAAGATACTGAAGAATTGATGAGACAATGGCATCATTGGATGTTTACAAGACCTGTGGCAAGGGACAATATTTAAAGACAAACTTACAGTGTTTCTGAAATATGGCCCCAGGCTCTACAATGAATGTTCCAGGGCTTAAAGATAAAATTAGGATGATTCTGGACAATGGCCCTGATGCCCTGCAATAAATGTTTCATGCCTTGCAAGACCTGGGGCAAGTAAAAATATCCAATGACCAACCTAAGATGTTTCTGGACAATAGCCCCATGCCCAACACTGAATGTTCCAGGGCTTTTACAAGACCTGGGCAAGTGAAAATATTTTAAGACAAACTTAAGATGTTTCTGGAAAATGGCCCCAGGTCCTACAATGAATGTTTCAGTCCTCCTAAGACTTGGGGCAAGTAAAAATATTTAAGAGAAACTTGAGATGTTCTGGACAATGGCCCCAGGCCCTACAATGAATGTTTCAGGCCCTACAAGACTTGGGACAGGTACATTTTAAGCTGGGCAACCTGGACCAGGCCATTGAGATCTACAGCGACGCCATTAACAGACAGAACAGGATTGAAACAGCTGCTGAGAAACAACAGGTGGCAGTCATGTGATGGTTTCTTGTGTCTCCTGTATTTATATGTAGATTTTTGTTATTTCTATGTTTCTAAGATTTATAGTTTCTGAGTATTTCGTATGATGCAGTAGAATATAACTTCTAAAATTAATCAAAAATCTAAAAATAAATTAAAATATACTTTACATTTAGAATGTAAAGAAAAGAAAACATGTTGCAGTAGAATATAACTTCTAAAATTATTCAAAAATCTAAAAATAAATTAAAATATACTTTAATACCAAGTACACTTTAACTTTAAAACACTATTTTTGGAATTTATTTGAGGTGCGTTGTGGGAAAACTGGGCTTAATGTATGTGCGTAAAGTGTCGTCCCGGATTAGCCTCTGCAGTCTGCACAGGCTTATCCAGGACAGCACTTTCTGCCTACAGTGGATTTATATTTAGAAGAGACTTCCTTGAAACTGGAAATACCATAAAAGTGGAAAGTGCTGTCCTGGATTAGCAGGACGCACATGCATTAAGACCGGTTTTCCCACGCCACGCCTCAATTATGTAATTTTTGTTTAGAACAATTTGTTGGTGACATAAATGACATTGGTACCAAGAATATTTGCGAATGCACATGCATTTTTTCTTAATCTAAGTATTATCTTATTTATTCTTTAGCCTAAGAATGTTTGGTGAATACGGACGCTGTTCTTCAATAAAACATAGGGGATATTTGTTTGTTTTCAGTGTGATAACGCATTATATGATCACTGTAAAAGGAGACAATTAATGTTTTCATGAGCACTTGCGCGAATGAAAATATGTAAATTGTCTCCCTTTCCAGTGATGATATTGAGTGTTTATTTTCTTTTTATTTTATGCTATTGACTATATTTTACATTTAAAAAAAGTATTCCAGCACAGTGAGTGATGTAAGGAATTATCTTGCTGATATTTATATATATTTAACTACATAGCATAAAATGAAGTAAAGTATTATGTATATGCTTGATGCATGTGATCTCATTCATCCAGTTATGCGAGGGATTGGTGGGGGTGGCCTCTGTGGAAGTGGCGAAGGCAAACATGGCAGTGGCAAAGAAGCTGTTGACCCGCGCCCTTGAACTAGCGACAGACTTACTGGGGAAGAGGCACCATTTTGTTGCTGCCATTTTCACAAGGGTACCTGACTTTTATACATTCGGCCACATAACGTGTGTGGGGATTGGTCATGAAATAATTTCTGCGGCCATTCTCCCCCTACCTCTTATTCAAGTAGGGCAGTCATCAGTTACTGGCATAAGTATGTGCACTCGGTACTGGTAAACCGCTTAGATCGGCTAAGCTTCCCTAGGCAAAGTGTGAGTAGGTTAACTGACCGCCGTTATATCACTGAAATACTGGTACTGTTAAATATGGCAAAAAATCCAAACAAACAAACAAAACTTTTATACATTATTAGGCGTTGTATTTTTTACTTTGTAGTGTGCAGGCTTTGGTTTCGTAACATAGCTAGAAAAAAGTGCTTGTTATCATAGTATAATTGATGTGACAGGCAGATGAATGTGACCAATCAGAAAGTCAGAACCTCTGCGTTTTCAAAGATGTCCCATAGTCTTACAAAATATGTTCTATGTTCATATTAAAAATGTAAAAAAAATAATTTGCAAAGCACAGCCATTTCATGAAACTAAATTTGGTTTGAATAACATTTTGTATATACGAGTATGCTAATGATATAATCCAAAATTCTAACATACTCTGTTAGTGAACTTCTCTCCTGCATTACAGCTAGGACAGTTGTCGTACAAACAAGGTCGTAAAGATGAGTCAAAAGCATAAATAAAATCAATTGCATAGCGTAGCCTTATGCACTGGTAAATCTAATTTGCATAGAAACATTTTTCTAGAATAATGGCATAGTCTAAAACTATGACTTGCTATATGAATCAACTTCTCTTCTGCATTACAGGGCAGTTGTCAAACAAACAAGGTCATATAGAATCATAGGCCTTCTTAAATGAAATTGCTAAGCCTAGCCTTATACACTGTTGAACCTAATATTCATGAATTTAATTTCTATAAAAATTTGACACAGTGCTAATGCACCTATCAATATTTTCTCCCAGTGGGAGCGGCGGCATATACTGGACTTTAGACTGAAAGCAGTTTCCAACAGGTGGGAATTTGACATGCAAAATGATTCCGGGTCCCAGGAAATAGACTTTGGTCAGATTATAGATCCCAATAATATTGGCCTCCCGGCCATTTGATACACCAAACATCGCTCCCCTGCTGTGGGGATTTAGACAAAAATGCTTGGCTCTAAGGTGGGGAATTAGACCCCCAAAAATCAAATTAGTCAAATTCCCCTGGGTTTGCCCGCTGTTCACCCCCTGGGGGAAAATATTGATAGGTGGATAACATCTGACTAACTTTGTGATTTACCTCTGCATTACAGCTAGGGCAGTTGTCGTACAAGCAAGGTCGTATAGACGAGGCGCAGGCCTACTTCCTGCAGGACCTCAAGGTCACACGCAGTGAGGTCGGGTCCTCGCACCCCCGTACGGCCATCGTTCTCAATGAAATCGCCCTCGTGTACGATGACAAGAGCGAGAAATTGGCGGGAGAACTGTATGAGGCTGCTCTCCAGATTTATATGGATACATACGGAAATAATTACATTGGAACTGGGATTATAAGGTTTGTGACAAAATTTGGCGCATTTATGTAATATTCCCACTTTTAATCCAGGGTCCGTATTCACAAAGCTCCCTAGGGAAAACTTGAGGAAATTTCTTAAATTCATAAACCTTCCAATATTCTGTAGTTGTTTCATATATAGGTCATTTTACATTACATTCAAATGGTCCAATCTAGCAAATATTATTAATGTCTTTCATATTTTATCAATTGGTAAACATATATCATTGGATTACACATAGAAATTTTGATATAAAATTTTCACTTAAGTTCACCTTACGTTAAGATTTTCCTTAGGAGCTTTGTGAATACCAGCCCTGGGGTGGTATGCATGAAACATCTTACGTAATTTCTAAAATATTGTTAGCTCACCTCAGCACAATGTTTTTAGGATCACTTTTTGTCTGTCATGAATTGTGCGTCGTGCGTCAACATTTTCATTCAAAGAACATCTCCTCCTAAACTGCTTTGCAGATTTTCACCAAACTTCACAGGAATTATCCTTGGGTGACCATCTTTCAAAATTGTTCAAATCATTCCAGTCCGCTGCATATGTAGGTCACAAGAGCTAAAAATAGATTAAAAAACTGAAAACTTTAAAAATCTTCTCTGAAACCACAAGGCTTGGAGCTTTCATATTTGATATGTGACATCCTCTAGTGGTCCTCTACAAGGATTGTTCAAATTATGCCCATGGGGTCAAAACTGGACACACCCCGGGGGTCACATGGTTTGTATAGCAAAATGACTTTAAAAATCTTCTTCTCTGAAACCGCAAGGCCCAGAGGTTTCATATTTGGTATGTAACATTGTATAGTGGTCCTCTACAAAGATTGTTCAAATGATGCCCCAGGGGTCAAAACTGGCCACACCCTGGGGCTTACATGGTTTATATAGACTTAAATAGCAAAATGACTTTAAAAATCTTCTTCTCTGAAACTGCAAGGCCTAGAGGTTTTATATTTGGTATGTAACATTGTATAGTGGTCCTCTACAAAGATTGTTCAAATGATGCCCCTGAGGTCAAAAGTGGCCACTACCTGGGGGTCACATGATTTATATTAGACTTGAATAGTAAAATGAATTTTAAAATCTTCTCCTCTGAAACTGCAAATTCCAGAGGTTTCATATTTGGTATGTAACATTGTATAGTGGTCCTCTACAAAGATTGTTCAAATGATGCCCCTGGGGTCAAAACTGGCCACACCCCGGGGTCACATGGTTTCTATAGACTTAAATAGCAAAATGACTTTTAAAATCTTCTATTCTGAAACCGCAAGGCCCAGAGGTTTCATATTTGGTATGTAATATTTTATGGTGGTCCTCTACAAAGATTGTTCAAATGATGCCCATGGGGTAAAATATGGCTACACCCCGGGGCTCACATGGTTTATATAGACGTAAATGGAAAAATGATGTAAAAAGACTTATCCTCTGAAACCACAAGGCCCAGAGGTTTCATATTTGGTTGGAAACATTGTATAGTGGTCCCCTACAAAGATTGTTCAAAAGATGCCCCTGGGGTCAAAACTGGACACGCCCTTGGGTCACTTGGTTTGTAACTCGAGAACGGATTGAGATATTTTAATGAAACTTCATACATAGATACCTTATAGCGAGACCTCGCTTGGGATTGCTAATGGGAAGGGTGGGGTCAAGGTCACTGTTACTAAAAATCGAAAAACAGTTTCAGCTCAATAACTTGAGAATGCATTGAGATATTTTAATGAAACTTAAAACATAGGTACCTTATTATGAGACCTCGCTTGGGATTGCATATGGGGTGGGTGGGATCAAGGTCAAGGTCACTGTTATTAAAAATAAAAAAACGGTTTCCACTCAATAACTTGAGAACGCATTGAGATATTTTAATGAAACTTAATACAAAGATACCTTATATCGAGACCTCGCTTGTGATTGCATATGGGGTGGGTGGGGTCCAGGTCACATATTTGTTATGTAATATTGTATAGTGGTCCTCTACAAATATTGTTCAAATTATACCACTGAGGTAGAAAGTGGCCACGCCCTGTGGGTCACATGGTTTATATAGACTGTACAAATCTTCTCCTGAAACTGCAAGGCCCATATCTTTATACTCAGGTAAGTGCTTTAGTGCCATTTGGCGCTCTTGTTATAAGCCATTATGATGCCTTTAACTCAGGTGAGCGACCTAGGGCCATCGTGGCACTCTTGTTTATATATTTAGTGTAAAACTTTAATATATTGTATTTGTTTACTAAATTCACACATTTGTATGTTGCTGATATATAGCAAATAACCTTTTAATACTGATGTCGTTTTAAAATGTTATTTCGTTCCGCATAATTTTTATACCGAGTGATACAGTTAAGGAAATATATTTTGTTAGAACGTCTTTAATGGGTATGTACGATCTCATCAAATTTTTATATAAACATGTGCAAGTAAAATTTAACTGATAAAACGTTGATGAATAACAAACTAGAAAAAAAGTTCAGAAGAACTGATATTAAAAAATCCTTGAAATGAGAGCTTTACACCATTTAAATACTGTTCGTCTTCCAGTCGAAAACTTATTCATGTACATTAGACATGTACAATATTGGGAAATCCCCAATATTTGTTGCATGTTGACTTAAGTTCTGTGTTCTGCCACAAATACGATTAAACATGTCAATTTCGGTGTGGCGCTAGGAATAAATTTGTCGTTATGAAGAAGTTCATTTTTAAAAAAAGCATGACATAAGGTACATATAACTGTTTATTTTTATTTTATTTTAACTTTCCTCGATCATATTCGTCCTCTCATTTGTGTTGTTCAAAATACGAAAAACTAAAATGTTGATACTGAAATCATATATATCCCCTTTAAGTCAGACCTGTGATGCCCTAATTTCTCAAAAATTCTTAAGTATGTTTTAACAAATGCAGTACAAAATCCCCTTGCCCAAAAGCCCCTTGGTCTAAAAATGCACATATGGACATAAGCCCCTCGGTATATTTCTCAGAGTGGACATAAGCCCCTTGGTAGATTTAACAGGGTGGACAAAAGCCCCTTGATGATATTGTGTATGAAGTTCAATAGAACATTCCATCCTATCAAAGGAAAAAATTTCATTATTGCAAAGAACAAATTGATAACTGCATTTAAGTACAAATAAACTTCAAACAACAACATTTTATTCCATCTGTTTATTTGAAGATGCCTTTAATATTAATAAATATATACTGTATATTTCAAAGAAAATACAAGGGATGTAAGCACAACTTAAAATCATCAAGGGGCTTTTGTCCACTCTGCCATATCTACCAAGGGGCTTATGTCCACTCTGTCAATTATACCAAGGGGCTTATGTCCACTCTGTCAATTATACCAAGGGGCTTATGTCCATGTTTGCATTTTTATACCAAGGGGCTTTTGGACAATAGGCTTTTGTCCGGATACCGTTTTAACAGAGTTACCTTGAGCTCACTAGTTTTATATTGCAATATAGTGTGCATAAATCATATTGTAAAGACATATTGCATGTTGATTGAAAATTGTCACTTTAATCAGAAAAACTTACATTTTGTGTTGTAACATTGGTTTTGAAATAATAATTTTCACTGATAAAATATTAAAGAGACTTTAACCTGTTATTCCATAAGAAAATTCCACTATTTGGACCTACCTGTAGTGCTTAAATATGCTACGCTAGTGTCAAAATCTCTTGAATTGTGCTCTATTCTATAGACAAGGGATTTTAAACTAGTGATTGAGTCAGTTAAGTAGAAGTAAGTGGTTAAGTCTGTTGAACAATCATCTAAGTCTGTAAAACAAGTGTGCATATCAGTTTAGCTAGTGCTTAAGTCAGACTAGAGGTGTCTGTTAGACCAGAGGTGTCGGTTAGACTAGCAATTGGGTCGGTTAGACCAGAGGTGTCTGTTAGACCAGAGGTGTCTGTTAGACCAGAGGTGTCTGTTAGACTAGAGATGTCGGTTAGACCAGAGGTGTCTGTTAGACCAGAGGTGTCAGTTAGACCAGAGGTGCCTGTTAGACTAGAGATGTCGGTTAGACCAGAGGTGTCTGTTAGACCAGAGGTGTCAGTCAGACCAGAGGTGTCGGTTATACCAGAGGTGTCTGTTAGACTAGAGGTGCCTGTTAGACTAAATATGTCTGTTAGACCAGAGATGTCAGTTAGACCAGACGTGTCCATTAGACCAGAGATGTCTGCTAGACCAGAGGTATCTGTTAGACCAGAGATGTCTGTTAGACCAGAGGTGTCTGTTAGACCAGAGATGTCTGCAGGGTTTGACCTTAACTTTTGGGTAGTGGTGGTCCACAGGACCGGCTACATTCAAATCCTACTGGTCCCATACTGAATGAATTGGTCCCGATAATCATAATACATCGAACTGCATAGTGCATACAATAGATTGAAAAACAAAATGATTCTCAGAATTGAAATCAGAAGATATATGGAGACACATGAAAATCTATTATTCATTAAATAATATAGCATAATATGTCATGAACATGGTTGTTTAAATAAATATGAGATATCAACTTCTTGAACTTAACATAAATTTGACATCCACGCGTTTTTTTTTTCATGTGCTAAGCAATCGAATTGCACATAGAGCAATTAAAAAGATAAGAATTTAACGTTATTTGATTGGGCTATCCGTTCCGTAACGTTTTGAATCATTCCCACAATGCGGAATCCAAGATTTGAATTTTGTTTACTTCGATTGTTTTTAATAGAGATACAATTTAAAACAATAATAAATTATTGCTATGTTGAAAAGAGAATATGTTGTTCAAATAGTATTGAGCCAGGAGTAATTTTAATGATATCCATGTACAAAGTATTTAGCCAAACTTAGGAATTTTTAGTCTACGAAACCTGTGAACAATTTAATTGACACTGCTAGTGTTGCACATTATAATTTAAAAAGAAAATATTATTTACTTGAATTATTTTATACAATATTATTATGAATATATGTTAAAATAATAAAAGGTTGTTAAATGACTATAGTTAATTATAATAAATGGAAATTACTTCTCTAAAATGCGACTACAATGTCCGTCAGACGTAATTTCTTAATGCAAAATTGAGTAAAGTTGAACATTTAACGTATAAAACGTTGTTATAACATAATTATTGGAAAGCTGAGGAATCAGAAAAGGTGCGATTTATACATGAGAGCTTGTGGTAAAATAACAGTAAACAATATTATATAGGACAGTTCCCTTTATTCTTGATCACAAATAATAATTCACAAATTACACAGTTGGAACTAGTCCAAAAACAACTGGTCGCCGGATCGGTCGTCCTTCGAAGACAACCGGCCCGAGCAAAAATTCACAGGTCACGGACCGCCGGACACGCGTTAAGGTAAAACCCTGGTCTGTTAGACCAGAGGTGTCTGTTAGACAGGAGGTGTCTATCTGTTAGACCAGAGGTGTCTGTTAGACCAGAGGTGTCTGTCTGTTAGACCAGAGGTGTCTGTTAGACCAGAGGTATCTGTTAGACCAGACGTGTCCGTTAGACCAGAGATTGGTACAAAATACTTGAATGTTGTTATGTTTGCAGGTACAACCTTGGCGCCTATTATTTCGGTGCCAACTATTTCTCGAGGGCGTGCTTCCAATTTGAGGAGTCATACAGAGTGCTGAAGAGTTTCCTTGGAGACGAGCACGAGGACACCATGGCGGCCTGTGAGGCACTGCAGAACTTACGGGCCATGCTGTAGGGAGAGAGTGCTTGACAGCCACCAGATATGGCTGGGAAGTCACATTGCCTGGCTTGAAAGCCACCAGATATGGCTGGGCAACCACATTACCACAGCTAACACTTGGTTCATTCATACTTGTTTATGCGTACTTGTGCATTTATAGATTACTTATTTTTGTTCATAAGTATCAGTCATACGAATGTTATAAATATTATATTGATTTGCTCTTTATTATACATTTTTATGCATTTCTAGTTTACTTATTTTTATTCACAGGTATCTGCCATAATAATATGTGGGATATATAGGTTCGCTTTTTTTAGCTCACCTGAGCACAATGTGGACGAATTTGAAACTGGGTCACGTGTAGTCAAAAACTAAGGCACCTGGCCAAATTGAAGAAAAAGCTTGTGAACACTCTAGAGGCCACATTTGTAGCCCAATCATCATGAAAATCGCTCAGAACATTTGTAACAATGATATATCGGATTAGTTCAAAACTGGGGCACGTGGGGTCAAAAACTGGGTCAAAAGGGCAAACTGAAGAAACAGCTTGTGAACACTCTAGAAGTCACATATTTTTTACCAATCTTCTTGAAAACTGATCAGAACATTTGTTTCAGTGATATCTTGGACATGTTCGAATCTGGCTCATGTGGGGTAAAAAACTGGGTCACCAGGCCACATTGAACAAAAAGCTTGTAAACACTCTAGAGGCCACATTTAAAGGCCAATCATCACGAATCAGTCATCACGAAACTTGCTTTGAACATTTGTCCCAATGATATCTGGGACAAGTTCAAAAAACTAGGTCACCAGGCCAATATTGAGAAAAAAAGCGCTGAACACTGTAGAGGCCACATTTTTAGCCGAATCTTCGTGAAACTTGCTCAGAACAGTTTAGTTCCTTAGTAGTCCCTAAGGTGAGCGACCTAGGGCCTTGTTGCTCTCTTGTTTATACATTCTTATAAATTTATAGTTTTCATTTTTTTGGTACAAAGTATCTGTCATTAGCTGTACATACATGTATACATTTGCTCAATGTATTCAGAAAGAACTAATGGGTTTTATAGATTTGCCCTTGATTATACATATTTTTGCAATTATAATTTTCTGATTTTTGTTCTGAACTGTCTCTGAAATCGGTCGATCTGCCAATATTTTGTCCGAGTTATACTACATGCATATTTTTTAGCCTGTAGGATTTGGAATGATAGTACAAATGTATTTTATTGACATCACACAAAAACAGTGGTGGCCCTTAAGTAATTTAAATGTCTTGTCTTTGTAAAATCAGCTCTTGTTTAAGGTTAAAAATAATAGCATTGGTGTAAATTTGGTTCAGGCATTTATTACCACCTGAAAAAATGTTTTAATTGTGTACATACAATTCTGAATTATTGAATGTGCATTTTTTTTTATCATAGATCTATGTAGATTCTATATATTGGGTTGAAAAAAAAGCAACATATGCTCATGGTGAGCTTTTGTGATCACCTTTTGTCCGTGCGCCATCAATATTTGCCTTGTTAAACACTCTATAGACCACATTTATTACCAAATATTTTTGAAACTTGCCCAGAACATTTGTTCCAAAGATATATCGGACGAGTTCGAAACTGAGTCATGTGGTGTTCAAAACTAGGTCACTAGGTGAAATGGAAGAAAAAGCTTGTTAACACTCTAAAGGCCACATTTGCTCATAACATTTATTTTTATCATATCTCAGTTGAGTTCAAAAATGGTTCCGCTCCTTTAAATAACATGGCCACCAAGGGGCGGGACAGTTTTCCTTTTATGTCTATATTGAAAACTTTAAAAATATTCTTGGCTGGATTTTGAAATAATTTCATAGAAATGTTCCTTGGCTAACCATAAACCTAATTTCTCTAAATTATTTTGATTCATTAAAAAACATGGGCGCTAGGGGCGAGGCAGTTTTCCTTATATGGCTATATCGAAAACTTTGAAAATCATCTTGTCAGAAACAGCATGCTGGATTTCAAACTTATTTCACAGAAAAGGTCCTTGGGTAACACTCCACTAAATTCAGCCTTTTGTCCATCGAATGTCGTGCGTCGTTCTTTGTTTGTCATTAATATTCACCTTGTGAACACTCTTTAGACCACATTTATTGCCCAATCTTCATGAAACTTTCCCAGAAAATGTGTACTAATGATATTTCAGATGAGTTCAAATCTGGGTCATGTGTTGTCAAAAACTAGGTCACTAGGTCAAATTGAAGAAAAAGCTTGTGAATTTTCTAAAAGCCACATTTTTACCCAATCTTCTTGAAACTTGCTTTGAACATTATGTTTTAATAATATCTCGGACGAGTTTGAAACTGGGTCTTGTGGGGTCAAAAACTAGGTCACCAGGTCAAATTAAAGAAAAAGCTTGTGAAAACTCTAGAGGCCACATTTTTTGCCTAATCCACAAGAAACTTGCTCCTCAGGTGAGCAACCTAGGGCTTTAAGACCCTCTTGTTTAATATTATCTCCAGCATTAGATTCGTGTAGACATGTAATTATTTTTTAGGTGAGCTATTGGTATAAATTATGTTAACAGTCCTGCATCATCCATGTTTTGTCAACATCTGGCTTGCATTCAATTTGGAAGTTTGAAAATGGACCAGATTGGGCCAGATACAGAGTCATTACCCCTTTTTCTTTAAAAAAACAACAACAACAAACTGTAATTTTTGCAAGACAGAAGCTTCATTTTTAGCTCGACTATTCGAAGAATAGGTGAGCTATCCTACTACCCCCGGCGTCGGCGTCCGCGTCCACGTCTGAATTTGGTTAAGGTTTTTATTCAAAAGTCTTGTAACTTCAAAACTACATAAATTATTCACTTGAAACTTGGAATATACCTTTGTCATCAACTCCAGTGTCAGGGGCAACATTCCCCATAACTCTATTTTGTATTTTGACAGAGTTATGCCCCTTTTTCACTTAGATTTTCTGGTTAAAGTTTATATTCAAAAGTTTTGTAACTTCAAGACTACATAAGTTATTCACTTGAAACTTGGAACTAACCTTTGTCATCTACCCAGTATCAAGGGCAACATTCCCTATAACACTGTTTTGTGTTTTGACAGAGTTATGCCTCTTTTTCACATAGATTTTCAGGTTAAAGTTTATATTCAAACGTTTTGTAACTTCAATACTACAAAAGCTATTCACTTGAAACTTGGAATATACCTTTGTCATCAACTCCAGTATCAGGGTGAACATTCCCCATAACCCTATTTTGTATTTTGACAGAGTTATGCCCCTTTTTCACATAGATTTTCTGGTTAAAGTTTATATTCAAAAATTTTGTAACTTCAAAACTACATAAGTTATTCACCTGAAACTTGGAACTAACCTTTGTCATCAACTCTAGTATTAGGGGCAAGATTACACATAACTCTATTTTGTATTTTTACAGAGTTATGCCCCCTTTTTGCTTAGATTTTCTGTTTAAAGTTTATATTCAAAAGTTTTGTAACTTCAATACTACATAAAATATTCACTTGAAACTTGGAAATAACCTTTGTCATCAACGCCAGTATCAAGGGCAACATTCCCTATAACACTGTTTTGTATTTTGACAGAGTTATGCCCCTTTTTCACTTAGATTTTATGGTTAAAGTTTATATTCAAAAGTTGTGTAACTTTAATACTACAAAAGCTATTCACTTGAAACTTGAAATATGCCTTTGTCATCAACTTCAGTATCAGGGTGAATATTGCCCATAACTCTATTTTGTATATTGACAGAGTTATGCCCCTTTTTCACATTGATTTTCTGGTTAAAGTTTATATTCAAACGTTTTGTAACTTCAAAACTACATAAGTTAATCACTTGAAACTTGGAACTAACGTTTGTCATCCACTCTAGAATAGAGTGGCAACATTACACATAACTCTATTTTGTATTTTGACAGAGTTATGCCCCCTTTTCACTTAGATTTTCTGGTTATAGTTTTTTGTTACTTCAAAACTACATAAGTTATTCGCTTGAAACTTGGAACTTACCTTTGTCATCAACTCTAGTATCAGGGTCAACATTACCCATAACTCTGTTTTGTATTTTGACAGAGTTATGCCCCCTTTTCACTTAGATTTTCTGGTTAAAGTTTATATTCAAAAGTTGTGTAACTTCAAAACTAGATAAGTTATTCACTTGAAACTTGGAACTAACCTTTGTCATCAACTCTAGTATCAGGGGCAACATTACCCATATCTCTGTTTTGTAGTTTGACAGAGTTAGCCCACTGTTTACATAGACTTTGTTGTTAAAGTTTTTGTTCCAAAAATGTATAAACTATACAAGGCTTCACTTAAAAAGTTTCGTATTTTAACAAATTTATGCCCCTTCCAAAATCCAAAATATGTACCAACTGAAATACTTTGAATAGTCGAGCGCGCTGTCCTCTGACAGTTCTTGTTCATCGAACTTGTCGAAAACGACACAGCTTGTGCATGTCCATAAGATTTTGGAAGAAACAAATAATTTACCAGAGTGGGCCACACACAGTCCTTATTTCATCAAATACATTTAAACATTGGCATTTGTGCAGTATTAAGACTAAATTTGTCATCCAATCTTGACCAATCTTGAATAGTTTGAGTATGACCACAAGATCTTGGTTGAATGCAACATTGTGCCAAATTAGGCCACAAACACCAGGGTTATTGCCCCTTGTGAAAAATTTAAAAATGGACTGTGTGCAAGATAGATAGACTTCTTGTTTCATCCAGTATTGGCCAAACTTGCAGAGTTTGTGTGTGGCCATACTATTCAGTTTTGGTAAGCAAAGGTATATAAAGAAGTTAAAGGCCTAGTATAAGGAATGTCTGGCCTGTCCATTGGGTATTCCACTCTGTGTATTGATCCACCATAAAATATCTTATAATTATCTGCAATATTTTCTCCCAGCTGATTGAGCAATGTGTGAGTGCTCTGTTTCAATTGCAGCAGTGCATTGATCTCAGCTGATAAGGGTCGCAACACTGTGCCCACAGCAGGGTGCAAATACACAGGTGTACAATACCCCAGATTGTGGGGGGGGGGCTCAAATAAAGAAGGATAAAACTAGGCCTTTAAATAAGTTTGCCAATGAAACAGGAAGAAGAATGATACAATGCAGACAATTATGGAACTTATGCTTAATTACCGGTACATTTGTTCAAACTTGCCTATATCTCAGTACCTATTACCATAGCAAGGTCTCCCTCAGTACTCAGGTGAGCACTTTGTTGATGTGTGTGTTGTTTGTTTTCAATCCCTGAGTTATTTATATTAACATTCTAATTCTCTGAATCAAATTATGCTTGTGTAAGAGCAATAGTGTGTTGTTGTTGCTTTTGTTGTTTTTGTTGTAGCCAACATTGTTTCATGTATCAATGTCAATTTAATATCTTGGACTAAGGTTTGCCTTTAAACTACTTGATAATCAGATGAAATAGTTGAAAAAAGATTAATAGTTCAGAATGGATTTCACTTATTTCATGTATTCAGAATGATACACAGTGTACTCGCGGTTCGTATGAGCCAAGCTTTTGAAAGGTGTATATTATATAGGTAGGATAGATTTTTCTATTTGTTCTTTCTATACTGACCTCTATTATTGAATTGTCCTAAGCAATATTGAAGTATGCATTCATGCTTATTCTTCTTAATAATCCTACAGCAATGACAAATGTACGTATAGCTGTAAGGTCTAGCAAAACAAATTGTGCTGTAAAGTAATTGTGTTGGATTATCATTACTATTAGGCCATACCAATTTGATTCTATGTTTAGCGTCCTCTGGCTGGTAGGTTTTTGGATGCCAGAACGAAAAAAACAACAATTTTGACAATGTGAAAACTTAAGTTGGAAAATACATAACAATTTGGAAAAAAAAAGACCTTTAGGTGTTTTTACCAATATTTGTAACAACAGTGTGCAACTAGTCAATTGCCACAGTTAAAATACTGTGTTAAAGTTGGTCCGAATATGAAGATCATACTTTGAAACATTTTGCAGTTCAGCATTTGCTTTAGCTTGGACCACTGCCATGAATAAGTTGTAAAAGAAAAATGTTTTTTTATCCACTCGTTGTTTGTTTCTTCCTGCCTCCTTGGTAGGTTTCGAAAAATCATGGGGACGCTAAACATAGAATCCAATTTGCATGGCCTTAGTGAAAACAGCGATGCATAAATTTGTTTGTAGGTAAAGCGTACTCAGCAAGCAAGCCTTTATAGGCCCATAATGCGTTATACCTGGGCAAATATACAATATCATTATTATCCCTCTGTGGGACCCATATGATGTTTTATTCTGTCCATATAGGACCCAGCAAGTAAGCCCGTACATGTCTTCAGCAAGAATATATATGTATACTCAGGTGAGCGCTTTGCGCCATCATGGCCCTCTTGTTTCAACAATGGGTGTACTATGCATGTTATTTATTGGGACTTCTTTGTTGATTTGTATGTTGTTTATTTTCTATCCCTTTAATTATTTATATTAACATTTTTATTCTCTAAATAAAATTATGCTGGTTTCAAAGCAATAGTGTGTTGTTGTTGATTTTTAAACTTTTTGTTGTTTTATACAGTATTGTTCCATGTATCAAAGCCGACTTTTCAATATCTTGGACAAGGTTAACGATATAGTTAGGATAGATGTCGTAGTTCTTTATATGATGACCTCTATTATTGTCATGAATATTGATTTGTCCTAAACAATATTGAAGTAATGGAATGCATTCATGCTTATTCTTCTTGCAGCATTGACAAATGTACGTAGAGCTGTAAAGTCTAGCAAAACAAATTGTGCTGTTACCTAAATGCGTCGGATTATCATTATCATAAGTGAAAACGGCAATGCATTAATCTGTTGTTTGTACGCAAAGCGTACCCGGCAAGGTAGCCTATATACGGACCCAAAATGGGTTATACATGGGCAAATATATACAATGTGCGCCCCATATGTGGGACCCATATAATGTGTTTTCTGTCTGTATAGGACGTAGCAAGTAAGCCCATATGTGTCTACAGCAAGTATATACATGTATACAACTCTGAATACTGTTATAATTAAGAAATAATGTTCGATTTTAACATGATTTGACATATATTTTTTGTAATTGTAACTACTTTTTACTATGCTCCGCTCAGAATCGGGACTTTGTTTCGCGTTGTTTATTGGGTAGTTTAACAACGATAATTTTGTTCTTTGTCTATAGAAAAATTAGCAAGTATCATGTTAAAATCATAGTTGCGTTTGTTATTTAATTTTAATTAATTCATATTTAATTTAATGTATTACCATTTTGCGTGAGCGTCGAGTTTTAATGGACAATAGCATAACTGTTTCTTGTTCAAGCAGGTCAAGATTTGTTTGAACAAGTACAGACATTTAAAGGTCTAGTTTAATCCTTCTTTATTTGACACCCCCCAAACAAAAATCATTCGGGGTATTGTGCTCCTGTGTATTGACACCGTGCTGTGGTCACAGTGTGACAACCATTATCAGCTGAGATCAATACACTGCCGCAATTGAAACAGTGCACTCAGCCATTGCTCAGTCATTGGAGAGAAAAAATTGCAGATAATGATAATAGATTTTGTGGTGGACCGATACACAGAGTGGAATATCCCTATCGAGAGGCCAGACATTCCTTAAAGGCCTAGTTTAAGGAATGTCTGACGTCTCCGTGGGGTATTCCACTCTGTGTATTGGTCCATAATACAATATCTTATAATTATCTGCAGTCTTTTCTCTCAACTGATTGAGCAATGGCTAAATGCACTGTTTCCTCTGCAGCAGTGCATTGATATCAGCTGATCAGAGTCGCCACACTGTGTTCACACTGTGACCACAGCAGGGTGCCAATACACAGGGGCACAATACCCCAGATTTGGTGGTGGTGGGGGGGGGGGGGGTTAAATAAAGAAGGATTAAAACTAGGCCTTTAAACTAGGCTTTTAAAGACAATCGTCTCCGCCTTCAAACGTTGGATTGGCGTGTATATGGTTGACTCTTTATTTTATCCTAAATATGCATTTAATGTTCTATTGCATGACCCATATTTAGTAACGTATGTCATTCAGCACGTTCCTCTTTTGAGACAAAAGTCATAAGTATATTATAACAGTGCAGATGAGCATATAAATAGTCCTGTAATAGGCTCTTATATATGTGCGAAATGTGTGTACAACCTCTGAACGTGTATCCTTTTATGTTGGCGCTATAAAATAAAAATTAGTTGCCAGAATTTTAGATTTTGCAAAAATACCTGTCATCTTGATGTCATTTTCTGAGAAAATGTGAAAATACGCCTAATTTTCTAATATTTTCCGACATTTCAGAAGCCCATAGCTACCGTATTTGGCGCCTGGTGACACTAATTAGCATAGTATTGAAAACAAAACAACATATAAAATATAATAACTGACTAAGACCTTCCAACGACAGGAATGGTACAACCAACATCTGAGACTGATACCAATTGTATACTTTCTTTTTTATGCTAATTAGTTACAAGAGAAGTTAAGTTGTCAAATCGACATTTTTTTGGTATTACAGGTATAAAACTTAAAATCATGAAAAAAAAGCAAATCAACTTGTTGTTAGGAGTGCTTTTAAAATTAAAATTAATCAGATGATTCTGTTTTTTTTTCTGTTTTGTTATAATAAGGCCAAAAAAATGTGTGTTTCGAGCTCAACAAAGTTACGTAGGAACGGGATTGAGTTGGGGGTTTTAAAACTTGTGAAAGGCACATTCCTGTCAAAAACATTGAAAATTATCTTAAATCTGAGGAATACGGATTTCAAGGAAACAATCATCGTTAAAAACTTTAAGGCACTAGCGACTCCAGGGGGGGGGGGGGGGGCGCGCACCCGGCGCGCGCCCCTCTAAAATTTTCGGATCATACATATATGGGTATATGTATATAAAACGGTCTACAATATATAGACGTAGACGATGGGAATACCTTTATTTGTGGATGATATTGTTTCTTTTATAAATTCGTATAATATATAAAGATGTCAGATGCAATACACCATTGGCACGTGATACCACGTAAAAGAAATACTTTTCGAATAAATGTGATTTAAAGCCGAAATTCAAGTCAGATTAATGACTACTTTCGAGTTTAAACAATTTTGTCTCAACAAATAGTCAAGTTCCCAAAAATCTAAATTGACGCAATTTTTGTTCAATCTTCCCCTAGCAATCACACCAATGTTCATATTGTTTTATGCGTTCATAAGGAAGATATAACGTGATAAATTTGACGGGTGTCCACAACGTTGGCTCCAATCCCGAGGCTGGCTATTTCATATTTTTCCCGGCACAATAAATTATGTCAACGAAATTGACACAAAGTCGGCATTACTTGCCTTATTAGTTCACAACGCAATCATACGAGTATCTTTCACAATATTTCGTGTAAAACATGTTCGTCTCTCTGTCCGTTATTTCGTTTCGATGGAAAAACGAGATGCATAGCACATTTGAGGACAAGATGAGCATGACTGTGAACATGTGAGTTATTTCATGGCATTCACCTCGAAAAAAGAAATAATACAAATAATTCTTGATACGTGTGTTTTTGAATGTAGTCAGCTCGGGATTTTACATGTATAAAGATGTTCCTGATATATATCATTGAATGTCAAATACGTATTTATTGGACAGCAGTGGCGTAGCTACATGAAGGCCTTGTAGGCCCGGGCCTACAACTTTTTCTCAAAAGTGAAAAAAATAAATGGCCTAACAATGCACTAAAAATCGAATGCTAAGGGGGGTTAAAGGTAGAACGATTTAATTCCTTATTAAGAGATCGATCATAAGACGATCTAAATATAAAACATTTTCATTTACGAAATGTGCCTTTTGACACAAATAGAAATAGACTTAAGCGGATTATTAAAGTAAGTATCTCAATATTTTAGCATTCTTGGGATCGCAAAACGGTACACTGGATCAATATGCTAATTTTTGTCGTTCGCTTCGCTCGGTCATATTCGTAGAATACAAACATGTGAAACATACCCGTTCTAGCTCGCTACCAATTCTGAAGTAAATAAATCCACACCGTAGTACCTGCGCCAAGATTCAGTGAAAATGATAAAATATAGACAGTGGGTATATATACCTTTGTTCGGGTATGCTAAATTATTGTTTTGTTTTATAAATATTTCAGATTATATACGTAAAGAAGTCAACAGCACAGGAAATACCACATTTATAAATACTAAATATATGTGATTTAAAGTTGAAATTAAAGTCAAATCAATGACTACTTTCGACATTAAACAGAATTGTTCCAATAGATAGTTTAGTTTCCAAAGATCTAAACTGACAAAAATTTTGTTAAATGTTACATTAGCAATCACACCAAATTTCATTTTGTTTTATACATTTATAAGAAAGATATTTAATACGTGATAAAGTAGAAGGGTGCCCAAAACGTTGGGACCATTTGCGAGTGATTTAATACTTTCCAGGCACCACATGTCAGCGAAACGTAAGTGACACAATGTCGGCATCACTTGCCTTATTGGTTCGCAACGCGATCATAAGAGTGTCTTTCACAATAGTTGGTGTAAAAGACATGTTCGTCTGTTCGTCCGTTCGTTCGTATTAATGGAGAAAATAAACAGTGCATAGTACATTTAAAAATGCAACCGATAAGCATGTGTGAGTTATTTAATGACATTCACGTAAAAAGGAGACAATTACACTTTGGCAAATAACTAATATATATATAATTCTTGTTGTGAATGTGTGTTTGTTTGAATGTAGTCTGCTATGAATTTCACACGTTTAAAGAATTTTCTTAAATATATACCGGTAACATTGAATAGTGGCATGCACATCAAACAACGCCAACATGCAACGTGCGAGCGGTCGTTCCGCTGCATGAAGAGGCTGAAAACGTACCTGCGATCAACCATACAAACAGGCTTTCCAGCCTTGCAATGATGCACATACATAGGGAGAAAGCTATTGACATTGAAAAAGTCATTTATACATTTTCGGCCGTCATAAGTTGTAAAATGGAGTTCTATTTCAAGTGATGACAGACCTAATTGAAACTTAAACTATCTTGCAGTAAGCCACTTTTAGCAACGGACGTGAAGGCATATAGTTAAAGCGCATGTTATTTGTTTATTACTATTTTGTTTGAAGGACCTGTAAAGTAAATGAATTTGATGAAGGTTAGAGCAAGAACGTGTTGTTTTAAATTTATCGGTTTATACTTTCACATATATCCGCATAATTCATATAGCCATATAAATTTATAAATGTTAAAGCATAAATGTCTTTGATAAACGTCTAACTTCGTATCTTACCCTATGCCCGGGCCTACAACACGAAAATGGCCTAGCTACGCCACTGTTGGACAGGAACATCAAACAAGGGCAATGTATTTCCACAACTGGTACATGACATACAGATGAATTAATATGTCTTTCGACCAAATACGGTGAAGTGTTAATTTATTCTGTGAAACAAAGTGCATTTGACGACGATGATGATGATCATGATGGTGTTGATGATGATGACGATGATGATGTGCAAGACATTATTTCATAAGGATCTATAACTGATCACTGCTGATCCACAGACAACATAAAGGGGTTATAACTGAACGATCAAAAGTTTACGCCCACCCCAACCCGAAATCCTGGACCGCCCCTGTAAGGTAGGGTTTTTTCGCTAGGTAGAGTCGGGTTGCCCGAAACACAGATTTTTTTTTTGGCCTAATGTTATGTTATATAATAACTGAGATGGCTGTTTTACACTTACGCCAAAAATGTCCGTTAAACGATTTATTGAAATAATTGGCCTTGTAAAACGTACGTATTTCAACATCTCGTGAGCGGCTTTGATCAGCGTAAAGCATGTCCTGATATAGTACTTGTATTACATTATTATCTTCTGACAGTCGTTGGAGTGATGAACTTTATTGTAGAACACTCAACCCAAATTCGACCCTAATTCACATTTATTCGAATGAATCGTGACGCGGAGTTACTAATTAGTATTATAATGAATAACATATAACGTTCTGCGCCGTTTTCATCTTTTGATGTTACTCCTAGCTCATCTGGGCTAAACATTCGGCTTTGGTTTGGTATGTTTGATGTTTGCTCATGTTTTCTGTTTCGGGTACCGCGTTTTCGTCAAAAGGCAGTGCATTTTATTTTATAGGTCAGTAGCCTTTAATCGAGAAACTTGAGTTTGAATACCCCCACTTTCAACGGGATGGGAGGGCATATAGATTTGCCCTTGTCCGTCGCGTCCCGTCCGTCCATCGGATTTTTGTGTCGCGCGTACCTCAAAAAGTATAACAGCTTAAGTGATGAAACTTGATAAACATATTCATCAGCATTTGAACTTGTGCACCTAAGTATTTTGGTGCAGATAAGTCAGCCCCGTGATCACCAAGGATTAACTGCAGGATCAAGATCAATCTTAGCTGATCTTGATCTTACAGCTCAACTGAGCCGAATATAAAAAATATTTCATTTTCGAACTAACTTTTCTTCTAGATTAAATACACATGAATGTTTGTTACGTTTTGATTAAAATCTTCAAATCAAATAGAAAATGTACGCTAAAAGGAGTTCATAATCATGTATAATGTATTTTTGACCAACAGTTATAATTGATCCAGATTTTTAGTGAACGCCTTTGTGAGCCTGATCTTGAAATATCTGACTCAAGTTCATCTTTAACCTGCTAATCAGGCTCAACTTGTTTTGTGAACATGGGGCCAGCGGAGCTATTGTCATTCTTAGCAAAAAACGAAATTTGTGGACTTGTGTCGCGTGTTACTAAAAAATATAACTGCTAGAGTGATGACTGTTTATGAACATATTCATCGGGTATTTTGGTGCAGATTTGTCAGTCATCACCGGAGTTATGGCCCTTTTGAAAAGCAAAAATTGACATGTTTGGACGTGTGTCGCGTGTAACTCTAAAAGTATAATTGCTAGAATGATGAAACTTTGTAGACATATTCATCAGCATGTGAACTTGTGCACCTGGGTATAGTAACTTCAGTGTTTTGTGACAACCAGCGGAATGTGGGGGCACCCTTGTCCTTTGGACATATGTCTAGCTGCATATGAATGTCTTTATGGCTTGTGCAGATGGCGTTTCAAAAGCTTTGTAGTCTAAATACACGTATCTATTGGTTACGGGTACGTACATATTACGCTTAATAAACTTGTCGCCACTTCTGTAAATTTGTGCTCAAGAAATATTATTTTGTTTGATCTCGACAATTTAGTGAATGCCTACATTTGCCATCATTTACTTATATTGCGCCGTATTCTATATAAATCTACGTTAGCATTGCTTCATTGAAATGACTGTGTTGCAAATGACATAAACCCATATTATGTTTGTACGTAAAAGCATTTTAATTTCGAATCTGTTTTTAATTAGACGACAGCATATGTTCTGTGCGTGAATACACGTTCAGAAATGTTAGTTAAAAATTAAATAAAAAGCGATTAACTCGTCCATCAGTTGTTCGTTGGGAAGTACAAACAACATGCTTCTATTTCGTGCTAATTAATCTTTAAACTCTTCCAGCTCAATTATTTCGAAAGTGTGATGTAAACTGAGATACTGTCGCGTCCGTTGCCTATGTGGGGTCAGTGGTTATTGTCAGTGTCTGTGTGAAAGATCCGTTGAACGATCCCTGTATAAGATTCAAACTTGCAACCTCGTGCTCCCAAAGCTACTAGTATTTCAATGACACCACTGCAATCTCTCGTACAAAATTGAGCGAAAAGTTACCTTTACCCCTCTTGGATTCCGTCACACAAAAATCCAGTTTTAACTGGTTTCAAACTTATCTCTGTGCATAAAAGGCCACAGCAGTTTATAAGCGACACAATCGTTCAAAACAAGCCAGAAGCAACACGTACAGAGACGCAGAATGCTGTCTAAGAAAACCATATGTGCGCTGATCCTCGCTGTGGCATACACTTATGTAAGTATTAGTGCTTCATTTCTTAGTAAGGAAGCGCATTTACGTCATGCATGTCCCCGTGCTGTACGTGTACTAGAGTCTCATATATGTAATGTAAATTCTCTCGACTGTATCTTTTATGTTCTTTTGATGACACGGATCCAACATTACGGTTAAATCATGATTTGCAATGTATTAATTTTCTTGATTTTTGTCATATACTAGTACATTATAATATTTATACGTAATCAGGTTACCTGACGTACAATGTTCAAGTTACGGTATTATAAACTGAGATAAAGTGTTCGAAATTGTTTGAAACCGTAACGTGAGTACACTATTTGGCGTTATCCCCACCATTTTTACATTTGCATATTGTTTCGTTGCTTATGAGTTGAGATCTACTTTATTTACCCAAGGCCGCAACAGTGTTCCCCACCCACACGACGCATGCGCATCGCCCGACACAGGAACATAATGAACGCGAGCAATGGCAATTTGTGTACGAATCCAATACGGTAAGATAAACAGTTGTTATGCGCATTGATATACTGCCATCATATTAGGGCGATACATAGCGACATAGCTGGGTGTTCAACCCTCGTCCTTTGACATAGCTGGGTGTTCAACCCTCGTCCTTTTTGGTTCCTCCCTGCTGCCTCTCTGAGCTCGTTGACAAAGAAACACTTAACTTCTTTTGAATATGCAATGACAAATAAGGCGACCAATGATTAAAAACCTTAATTAGAAGCATTCAGATATGAATACTAGTATTGTGTAATAATCAAGTTATTAGAAAATGTAAAGCACCACTCATGCTTTCAGCAGAACACTTGTACCCTTTCTGCGTCTAGATCTTTCTCTACATAATATATTATATAACACATTGTTTACTCACTCTGTAGTTAACTTTTAGTATGTACGCGTTGTTTATTCATTTGCGACAACTCCATTTGTTGCTAATATATATGGTTTTACTATGCCTTCTGATGTTCTTACCTTTCAGTACGTATTTCAGGTCAGTTGGTATCAACCCTTGCATTGCAGCATAAAACAATTATGCATCGTTTACACCAGTTTTACATCTCCCCACAATGTTGTTACAGCATAAAATGGCGATGTATCGTTTACACAAGTGTTACATTTTCACCAATTGTTATTGCAGCATAAAATGGTGCTACAATTTTTACACCAGAGTTATATTTTCACCCATTGTTGTACCAGCATAAAATGGGGATGCATCGTTATACCAGTGTTTCATCTTTACCCATTGTTGTTACAGAATACAATGGTGACGCATCGTTAACCCAGTGTTACATCTTCAGCCATTGATGTTACAACATAAAATGGTGATGCATCGTTACACCAGTGTTACATCTTCACCCATTGCTGTTACACCATAAAATGGTGACGCATCGCTACCCCAGTGTTGCATCTTCACCCACTGGTGTTACAGCACAAAATAGTGATGTATCGTTACACCAGTGTTACATCTTCACCAATTGCGCAATATGGTGATGCATCGTTACACCAGTGTTACGTCTTCACCCATTGTTGTTAAAGCATAAAATAGTGATGCATCGTTACACCAGTGTTACATCTTCACCGATTGTTGTTACAGCACAAAATAGTGATGCATCATTAGACCAGTGTTACATCTTCACCAATTGCGTAATATGGTGATGCATCGTTACACCAGTGTTACGTCTTCACCCATTGTTGTTACAGCATAAAATAGTGATGCATCGTTACACCAGTGTTACATCTTCACCGATTGTTGTTACAGCATAAAATAGTGATGCATCGTTAGACCAGTGTTACGTCTTCACCCATTGTTGTTACAGCATAAAATAGTGATGCATCGTTACACCAGTGTTACATCTTCACCGATTGTTGTTACAGCATAAAATAGTGATGCATCGTTAGACCAGTGTTACATCTTCACCAATTGCGTAATATGGTGATGCATCGTTACACCAGTGTTACATCTTCACCGATTGTTGTTACAGCATAAAATAGTGATGCATCGTTAGACCAGTGTTACATCTTCACCGATTGTTGTTACAGCATAAAATAGTGATGCATCGTTACACCAGTGTTACATCTTCACCGATTGTTGTTACAGCATAAAATAGTGATGCATCGTTAGACCAGTGTTACATCTTCACCAATTGCGTAATATGGTGATGCATCGTTACACCAGTGTTATATTTTCACCTATCGTTGTTACGGCATAAAATGGTGATGCATCGTTACACCAGTGTTACATCTTCACCCATTGTTGTTACAGCATAAAATGGTGATGCATCGTTACACCAGTGTTACATCTTCACCAATTGCGTAATATGGTGATGCATCGTTACACCAGTGTTATATTTTCACCTATTGTTGTTACGGCATAAAATGGTGATGCATCACTTTACACCAGTGTTACAGTTTCACCTATTGTGTTGCAGCATACAATTGTGATGAATCGCTTACACCAGTGTAACATCTTCATCCATTATTGTTACAGCATAAAATGGTGATGCATCGCTTACACCAGTGTTACATCTACACGTATTGTTATTTCAGCATCAAATGGTGATGCATCGCTTACACCAGTGTTACATCTTCACACTGACACCAGAGCAACAGGCGACAGTGCACACCAATCAGGGTATTCTGACCCTCGAGGTAAATCGAAAATATTGTATCAATCGTATTGTGTTTACAAACGGTTCTTTCAAATTTCAAATGAAAACTTTACGGGTGCTGCAGTAAAAAATACCGTATAAATATTATAAATTTACAATAGTTCTGTTTGGTTTCCTCGACATGAGACATTGCCTAAAATCATAGTATATCTATATTATATATTCATAGTTACTTGGCATTGCGTGAACTTACAGAACTTACTGAAAAAACTACAAAGTACCTAGTTCCATTGTTCAGGCCCCATTTAATGAGAAACGATAAATTTAATCGACGTCATATTCGGCTTCAGATCCAGCTGATCGGCATGTTGTCGACGGGAACGCTGACCAATGTGACCGCGATCAGCCTTGACTCTCACATCAGGACAGCCTGCGGAACTAACATCCACAGATACATTGTTGTCTCGTAACAAGGTGTACAGGCCTAATTAGTGTGTTTGTTTTTCTCAATAAAATGATGTGAATTTGGACATATGTTGTTGTGGCTCTTCCTGTACTAATATAAATAATTTCGGTATCAGGGGAGTACCATGACCGAATTTCAGTATACGCAGAAGTAAACGTTTCAACTTAGGTGCGCAATGTTTAAGTAACAACTTTTAATTTTAGAAAAGTTATTAAATAAGCTAAATAAAAGTATAATTCACGTTTGTCATCCCCTCTAATTGCCCACATATTCAATGATAACGTGTCGGGTATTTCATTTGAAAGTTATTATATGGTAATTAAGTTGCCGTATACAGTTTATTTTGATTTACTAGCTCTAATATACCAGTTTAATACTACTGTATATTCAACATATTTGCGAAACAGTCTGCAAAACATATCATAACGGGTCTTATGTGCCAATATGAATAAGTTATTTGGACGAATCCATAAGTTTCATAAATCACTACTAATGAATGTTAAAAAAAAGTAACTGATATATTAAAACCTGTTTACAGATTTTAATTTAGACAAAATCTTAGCAACATCTTTCGAAACTGCTCTGTTAAATTTAAATTTCTGTTGCTACTTGAAGACTGGGTAGTGCATAGTGTTACGCAATAGGGTGCAGTGCCTTCAGCGCTTTGATTGTGTTGTAGTTTTTGTCAACACTGATTGTTTCTGTCCCTGCAAATATACGGGTAGCTGGGAATCCACAGAGTACCTCTAATTATTAGGACTAATCCTTGTACATACGCTAGACTAGCGAAAACTCTTATAAAAAATAGATGATAGATTAAATACCACATAATGCTTATATGCCATTACAAGTCAAAATAATGCGTTGTTTATACATATAAATAAATAAACACAAATACACGTGTTGCTGTATAATATAGTAGTACATGCTTGCGAACTCTCATCGGCATAACAACTACAATAACACTGGAGCATTGTCATTATCATTGTGAAATTTATCTGCTTTATATCCAACGGGACAATATGTATAGATTATTTCTATATGATCAAACTTGTATCGAGATGCACATTACTGTATTTGTTTTTCTCAGCATCTAGCAGATTTAAGATATTAAGAAAATATAATTTCATAGAATTTATATAAAAACGTTAAAATATTAAGTCGATTAATAAACGTACATTAATGAATACCAAAATTATTTTAGGTTATTGTATCTGTGAGAAGAAATTTAATGTTCTTTATAAATATTGGCCCTGTATACTTCACAACTTTTCCGGGAATGGGTCCGTGTCAGTAAAAATCGTGCACTGCGCGATTCGTCACGGATGCGGACACAAACATGGGAGTATATATGCGGACACGGATAAATGGAAATGCTCCTACATATTCCAACCAGAGCGATATTTTATGTGACGCACACGGACGCGGATCACGAATACATTCAAAAGCGGCCTTATGCCGATTTTCCATGTGCGCGTGATCCGTTATCCGTGAACGTGCACGTATCCGTCGTCCGCACGGGGCTTTTCCATCTGTGCGTATCCGTAATGCGTTATATACACACTTATATGTTATTCATTACTTACAAACGGTAAAATAACTATCTTTGACTAAAACTTGAAACGTTAAAAGAAAGAAAATGTAATCTTAGATCATTGTGTAAAGTTTGAACATAATTCAAGTTGATAAAACTTTAAAACACTAGATTATCTTCAATAGAAGTAGATCTATGTGCTATTTATACCAAAAAAAAAAAAAAAGAGGATTTTCATGCTTTTGCATCATGTCTTCGTTGTCTTCTATACGCACCATACTGGAATAGCAGGTGACAGCACCATTTTGGCAACTTGTAATATTTTTCCTTCAGTAGAATTTTCATTTTAGGTTTCTAAATCTTCATAGTTTTAAGTTACGTTGGGGTCTGAGAATTTTAAAATTCTTAACTTTGTAAAGATACTGTCCAATATATCTGCACGTCCATAATAGTATACAGTCAACCCTCGGCCGGTTTATTTTCAGAGTCTATTAGATTATATTAGAAAAAATTATATATATTAAAAAAGCTTTTCAATATTTCTGAAGTCAATTTATAAATGCTTATTAAGTCGTTGGACAATTTTTAAATGAAAATTATGTAGGTAATCATATCATATTGTAATACGATATCTAATATAATAAAAGAAAATACAACATGTATATAATTTATTTTATATATATAATATATATATATTAAGAAAACATTTAATATAAGCCGAGAAAATACGGACACAGATGTATACGGACACAGACATATGGAAACGATCTTGCATATTTTAACTGGAGCGATATTTCATTTTACGGATGCGGATCACGCGTACATGGAAAAGCGGCCTTACTACCAGGCCTTCACAAAAGATTAAATGCATGACCTCCTAGCTCAAAATGAGCAGAATCTCAAAATATTTCATTTTTGAAATACCTTTTCTTCTATATAAAATAACATGATTTTTTTTAGGTTTTGATTAAAATCTTCAAAGCAGATAGAAGGCATATGTTCATAATAAGGTATAATACATGTCAATTAAAATTGATAGAGATTTTAGCAATCGCCATTTTTGAGCTCGAGTCTGAAATATTAATCTCCCTTTCATCTTGAACCTGAAAATAAGACTCAACATGCTTTGCGAAAATGGGGTCACATGTTAATTATAGTTTTAAAAACCTTCATGGAAGGAAAATAACCTAAACCCAAGTTTACAGAAACTCTTTGTTTCAAATTTATGCATAATTTGCCCCCTACCCCACCCTTAAAGAGGTTACCAAAACCATTCGTTGCCAAATAGATGCAGCGAATTTATGCATAATTTGCATATTTTGTTTGAAATGCTATAGTTTGGCAGTCAAAAGAAGAGAATCAGCCGAAAGGAGGAAGAAACGCTATAGTTGCTATAGTTTGGCAGTCAAAAGAAGGGAGTCAGCTGAAGGGAGGAAGAAACGCTATAGTTTGGCAGTCAAAAGAAGGGAGTCAGCTAAAAGGCGGAAGAAATGCTATAGTTTGGCAGTCAAAAAAAGGGAATCAGCTGAAAGAAAGAAGAAACGCTATAGTTTGGCAGTCAACAGAGGGGAGTCAGCTGAAAACCTATAGTTTGGCAGTCTTAAGAAGGGAATCAACTGAAAGAAGGAAGAAACGCTATGGTTTGGCAGTCAAAAGAAGGGAATCAGCTGAAAGAAGGAAGAAAGCCTATAGTTTGGCGGTCTAAAGAAGGGAATCAGCTGAAAGGAAGAAACGCTATGGTTTGGCAGTCAAAAGAAGGGAATCAGCTGAAAGAATGGAAGAAACGCAACAGTTTGGCAGTCAAAAGAAGGGAGTCAGCTGAAAGGAGGAAGAAACGCTATAGTTTGGCAGTCAAAAGAAGGGAATCAGCTGAAAGAAGGAAGAAACACTATAGTTTGGCAGTGAAAAGGGAATCAGCTGAAAGAAGGAAGAAACGCTATATTTTGGCAGTCAAAAGAAGGGAATCAGTTGAAAGAAGGAAGAAACGCTACAGTTTGGCAGTCAAAAGAAGGGAATAACCTAAAATTAGAAGAAACACACCCTGTCTAGGTAAGGTGTTCTTCCAAGACAACACAAAACCAGCTCAAAATTCAAATTTTTTTTCCAGATGTATACTAAATAAACATAGTATGCATTGGTGGAAAAATATTGAATAAAACCAAATTAAACGTTGACTTTTCAATGAGCATTTTATTGGATCAACAAGTAAATATACAAATGGTTTGAAAATACTGCGTAACTATTATTTTGGTCATGCACATATGAACAATCATTGATAATAACCGTACAGCTATGCTTTACTCTTATAAATAAAAATCCAAATTCATTGGGTATTCGTTTCTCTGTTAAGAAACAAAACGTTTTCATTAAAAATTACAATAGACGAACATGTACAATTACTGTTTAAGCATTCATGAATTATAGGTTATTAGACAAACTTATTTCTGAAAACCTTTTAGTTACTTGTAACAGTTAGGTAGTATATGTATTCAATACAAGAGCTGTCAGAGGACAGCGCGCTCGACTATTCAAAGTATTTCAGTTGGTACATATTTGGATAGTGGAAGCGTCATACATTTGTTAAAATACAAAACTTTTCAGTGAAGCCTTGTATTGTTTTTTAATTTTTCGAACAAAAACTGTAACCACAAAGTCTATGTAAAAAGTGGGCTAACTCTATCAAAATACAAAACAGAGTTATGGGTAATGTTGCCCTTGATACTGGAGTTGATGACAAAGGTTAGTTCCAAGTTTCAAGTGAATAACTTATGTAGTTTTGAAGTTACAAACTTTTGAATATACACTTTAACCCAGAAAATCTATGTGAAAAGGGGGCATAACTCTGTGAAATTACAAAATAGAGTTATGGGTAATGTTGCCCCTGATACTAGAGCCGATGACAAAGGTATATTCCAAGTTTCAAGTGAATAACTTACGTAGTTTTGAAGTTACCAAACTTTTGAATATAAACTTTAAAAGGAATATCTAAATGAAAAGGGGGCATAACTCTGTCAAAATACAAAATAGAGTTAGGGGTAATGCTGCCCCAGATACTACAGTTGATGACAAAGGTTAGTTCAAAGTTTAAAGTTAATAACTTATGTAGTTTTGAAGTTACAAAACTTTTGAATATTAACTTTAACCAGAAAATCTATGTGAAAAGGGGGCATAACTCTGTCAAAATACAATCATGGGGAATGTTCACCCTGATACTGGAGTCGATGACAAAGGTATATTCCAAGTTTCAAGTGAAAAGCTTTTGTAGTATTGAAGTTAAAAAACTTTTGAATATAAACTTTTACCAGAAAATCAATGTGAAAAAGGGGCATAACTCTGTCAAAATACAAAACAGAGTTATAGAGAATGTTGCCTTTGATACTGGAGTTGATGACAAAGGTTAGTTCCAAGTTTTAAGTGAATAACTTATGTAGTTTTGAAATTACAAGACTTTTGAATATAAACTTTAACCAGAAAATCTAACTGAAAAAGGAGCATAATACATATTACAAAACAGAGTTATGGGAAATGTTGCCCCTGACACTGGAGTTGATGACAAAGGTATATTCCAAGTTTCAAGTGAATAACTTGTGTAGTTTTAAAGTTACAAGGCTTCTGAATAAAAACTTTAACCAAATTCAGACGTGGACGCGGACGCCGACGGTAGTAGGAAAGCTCACGTATTCTTCGAATAGTTGAGCTAATAAACAATCTTAATGTAGACATACTAAGTACATGTAGGAAATATCATAACATTCTGATTTAGATACAATGTACATAAACAAACTGCAGTTAGGTGTACAAAAAAAATATGTTTGTTTCAGGTTACAAAAAGTTCAACTAATTCTTGATATTACTATCAAAGCAAGTATCATATTAATGTCAGTGGAAAAATTATTGACAGAACAATTTTCAATGTCTTTTACACAAATTATCATCTTTTACTTGTGCACTGAAGATTTAAATATGCCTTACATAAGCAGATTCCACTATGGGAAAATATGAATTTTATAAGGTCTGTTACAATATTGTAATGAACATACCAATGTCTACCTCTCGTATATTCATTAAAGGATACAACCGTTTTCTCACTATGTACTAATCTCACACATATTTCACCAAACTTCTCACGGTGGTCTCCCCTGCTGTGCTCCTTTAACCACTGCCGCCACAAGTTGCTCATCCAAATTTGTAATAATCATTAATTTTTATTCAATACATTGTATTCAATTAAAATAAAATTGTTTGTAACAGCAGAATTGTGTTTTTTACTACAAACTTTAAAATATTTTACTTGTGCATTCAAACAAGAGAAAGTGAAAGTAGCGAGCAGTTTGGAGGAATATCCAGTAAATGTTCATGTTTAAACCTAAAACACTGATTTCTGTTCTATATAATTATTTCTATTATCTGAAAGTGATAACTGTTAAAGATAATAAACATACTAATTCTTCGCTAATAGATAATATAAGGTGATATCTATTTATAAAGCCACTATGGTCACTAGATATTTGTTCCGGTAGTGATTATCAGTAATCCCCAAAGAGGGGAGAGCACTGTGAGGAGTTTTAATATTTCACACCGTATGTTGTAAAATATAATCACTTTATACAAGAAAAAATGTACATCTCAACATCACACACATTGCATATTACCCATTAACAACATTTTGTTTGCTATATTAAATGTTGTATGTTTTAACATAAAAAAACAACAACATGCTAATGGATATGTACTGTTGGGTAAACAAGAAATAGATCCTTTCCATGATTTACGAGCGAGTTCTAGGTCATACTGTGTTCGAAGAGGAAGTGAATCCATCAAGCAATACTTGCTCACAGGTGTACCAGTCAACTTTTCTTAAAACAAATACTCCAATGTTTTTTGGCAAATGTAATGCATTCTTTAAGGGCAATAACTCTGAAAGCATACTGGTACATCACATCAGGCAATACCATTGCAAGAAAGAGCCTTTACTTCTACAAGTATGCATGTTTTCCAACAGGCTGTCAGGTGATTACAGTCAACTCTCAGTAAATGAGACTGCGTTCAATAACTGTCTGCCTAATGCATACTGGCCCAAGGGCAATAACTCTGAACATGTTAATCTTGCAAAAACCAATTTCTTCAAGCATGGGCATGTTTTCCAGCTAGTTGTGGCTACAGTCAATTCTCAATAAACTACATTGCCCTTTTGGAATGTCCGGTGCATACTTATCCAAGTTTAGAAACTATGAACTCAAAAACCTTGCAATACAGGGCCCATAGTGAAACGTAAGTTGTTTTTTAATTCATAACATCCTTCAATCTGTGGCTGGTTCATTTAAAGTTCATTTTATCTTAAACGGTTTTATTCTGGTAAAGAATCATTATGTGCTTCTTATTTAACCATTTTTCAAATATTCAAAAATAGATTTTCGAAAAGAAATGTTGTATTTGAATTTTTTTATATTAAAGTATGCCTTACATTAAGATTTTCCTGAGGAGCTTTGTGGATATGTGTCCCTGGTGAGAATTGTTTCTAGTTCTTCAATCATTGGCATGTTTTCGAGCTGGCCATTGAGTGGCAGCAGTCACCTCTCTGTACATAGGACTACATTTGAGGCACGTCGCGGGAAAACCGAACTTAATGCATGTGCGTAAAGTGTCGTCCCGGGATGGCACTTGCCGCTTTTATGGTATTTTCTGTTTCAAGGAGGTCTCTTCTAAACATAAATCCACTGTAGGCGGAAAGTGCTTTCCCGGATTAGCCTGACGACACTTTATGCACATGCATTAAGTCCGGTTTTCCCACGACGTGCCTCAAATTTGCCATTTTTCCCACGACGTGCCATTTTGGCCTGTCAAGTCCATACTTATCCACCGGCTGTAACTATGAAGACATTAACCTTGCAATACTGGTGACAATTGTTTCTAGTTCTTCTATCATGTCAAGTTTTCTAGCCGGCTGTAAGGTGGCTACAGTCAACTCTCAGTACACAGGACTACTTTCCCGTTTTGGCCTGTCCAGTGCATACTGGTCTAAGGGCAGTAGCTTGTGACCAGTAATAGAGTCTGAAAACACAAAGGAGAACACTTACTATCATGGCAATATATATATATTCTCAATGTACTGTAGGACCACATAATATCATTACTAGTAAATATCAGTTAGGGTTTTGAATAAAAACTGAAATAACACATGACAACTTTCAATTTCAGTGATGGTCCCATGTAAACGTAAGGATAAAACACCAAAACTACTATTGTTGTTCAAAAATCATATATATGAACTTGTTATTTGCTCCAAAATTCATTACTCATTTTAAATCCAAAGAAAGTTATTGAATTTGACTAACTGAGCATAAACTTTTCATCAAAACCTGACTACGAAAAAAGCACTTTTTTAATATTTATCTCTAAACAATAGAAAAAGTTGCAGGCAGCATACATGAAAAATTAGGCAAATGTAAAACTAAACCATCCTGATTTTGAATGTGTACCTAGTATCCAGCTCGGTTTCACACAGGTGAGTCCGGGATGAAAGTCACTGCCCACATAGAGGTTGGCCTTGTCCCGTAGACCAGTCACCTGATAACATGTGGAAAACAATTAAATATGTATCACTAGTAGTTTAAATTCATGTCATCATACGGCTAATGAATAACTGCAGAAAGATACATCAGGGGATCCACGTTTATAGCAAAAGGAACTTACCCAAGCCATTAAGACCGACTAAGGTATTCTAAAAAAGCAAAAACATTGGTCTATATAGCTCAAAAATCCACAATTATCGGGCCATGGACAAACAAAACAATTGCAAGATGAAATAAATATGCCACCAAAAACATCATTTAGCATTTTATAATAATTATGTCAGAACTGTGTATTACTGTCACAAAAAAATGAGTACCTGGATCTTTCCGTTAAATTAGGGATGGCATCGAATACCAAAATCAATATTCGAATATTCGCTTTTTCATACAACGAATATTCTCATACATTTTTATTACCTACTGTGAACTTTGTGGCCTACTAGACACAGTAATTGTTTTTATGATATGTTAGTACCGAATAGCCAGTACCGTCGTTTCTTCATTTTTAAATTGCGCTTTCTAAATAATGCATAAATTGCACAGTACAAAAGCATTAACAATGGCAGGACCCAATTAAATTATTATTTTAAACAAAAAAAGTTTTCAAAATGTCATACATTGTTAACAGTTTGGAAACGCTGTGATGAGCATTAGTTTATTAGCAAATTTGAGCAACGTTTATCAGCTAAAAATGACTGGTAAATGTGTGATCGCACTTCTTTAATTTTGCATTTGTATCTTTTAATATTAACAGATATTGTTTCCTACTGTCGGATGCAGTTGTGTTTTACTGTCGACTAGACACGCGAAGACTGACACCGACCCGTATATTCAATATCTTTCAGTCTGACACGTGACACGGAGCTATTTTAGTGAAAACATTATTTTCATCTGCAGAAAATGAATGTTTTTTAAACAGCAATAAAAATTTGCGAATATTCAAATGGTATAAACTACCGGTATTAGAGTGGTGACTATTCAATCGAATATTCGAATAGTTTTGCCATCCCTACCTTAAATACAAAGGACACTAGGGCTGACTCTGTCATTCGCCAAATTAGCCAATACCCACACATTTCAACATTTGGCTTAGAAAATGTCAACAATTTCTTCATAAAACCATATAAGATACCCAAAATGAGTAGGATTTCAATTAGCCGGGGGGGGGGGGGCCTAAGCACATATCCCCACCTGTCCGCCACAGAGTTTCAGCAGCTGCACCAGGTGTTGTCTAGGTGGACAGGCCCGCCCCGATATGTACACCTGGCCTACACTGGAGAAGATTGTCTGGCGATAGAACTCAGGCGTCTTCTCTCGCTCTAAACGGGACACCTGTCAACAGAATACAAGCTGGTGAAATGTGAATACCGCGGTACCCAGTTTTCGCCCCCTTAGGATTACAAGGGCCTATTTAACATGCGTGAAATGTGAATACCCCTGTACCCAGTTTTCACCACCTTAGGATTACAAGGGCCTATTTAACATGCATGAAATGTGAATACCCCGGTACCCAGTTTTCACCCCCTTAGGATTACAAGGGCCTATTTAACATGCGTGAAATGTGAATACCCCGGTATCCAGTTTTCACCCCCTTAGGATTACAAGGGCCTATTTAACATGCGTGAAAGGGGCAGATTGGCCCTTGTAATTATACTAAGGAAGCGCCATATTTCCTGATGCATTATAACATATTTACAGTAGTTTCATTGTAATGTTTATTATGTAGTGTTACCAGTAGCTAAAATAGTCGATGGCTATGAAAATTTCTTAAATTACTAGGTAATCGGGCAGATTCAAATAACGTTTCAAAAAAGAATTCGATACCCCGTAAATTTCTTAGTGTAAACCTAGGTTACTGCTATGAAGAACAGAAGAAATTTAATAATTATGGATGAATGTACCCTGCAAATAGGAAAGAACTGATGGGCTTCAAATTCGTCCTCTGGTATCCAACCACTTTCATCCAGTGACCTTAACACCTGCAATTTAACACAGTACAACACATTATAAATCAGCCATATGTACAAGCTTACATTTAATAAACAGAGTTAAGTAATTTATTACAGATGGGAATTTCCTTTGTTTTATGTAAATGACACATCTTGATCACCAATTACAACCGTGTAAAAGTTGTACTTGTGGTATCAATAATGATATTATTCACTGTTCTGATGATGATTTTTTAGAATCTTGAAGATCGATTTCATAATTATGACCCCACTTGCTGAAATTTCTGCACTTATCCATTGTCTGGTAACAAACAATGAACTATCCTTTGATACCCAGACATAACCCAGACATAATAAAGTATTCTTTGATAACCAGACATAACAATGAACTACTCTTTGATAACCAGTCACAATAATGAACTACTCTTTGATAACCATTTGATAACCAGACATAACAATCAACCGCTCTTTGATAAGTAGACATAACAATGAACTGCTCTTTGATAACCAGACATAACAATGAACTACTCTTTGATAACAAGACATAACAATGAACAACTCTTTGATAACCAGACATAACAATGAACTACTCTTTGATAACCAGACATTACAATGAACTACTCTTTGATAACTAGACATAACAATGAACAACTCTTTGATAACCAGTCATAACAATAAATAAATCTTTGATAACCAGACATAACAATGAACTACTCTTTGATAACCAGACATAACAAGTCAAAGCAACCAATCAACCATTCTTTGGTAACAAGTCAATGACAGTATTTACACACACAATCTAGGTATGTCACTAATGCGTGTTGTAATAGAAATCTTGAATTCTTTAAGTAACAAACCATCTTCCTGCATCCAGTAACACAAACACTGGTCACAAGCTAAACATGCACAGTACCAGTCTTCACGCTAACCACTAGTCCGACAGCCCGGGGCTAGTGAAATGTAATTCGGGCTAAGAGAAATTCAGTAATGTATATAGTCGGAATGGATAGCAAACTTCCAGGAGCAGTAGTTGATTCCCACCATAAAATAATGCGCCATTACTCGAGAGTGTGTTTGGTTACATGATGTCTAGTGGCAAAACTTTGAGATGTTGATCAGTCTACTCAGAGTCAGCTCACATCTGACACGACCACCCAAACTTTTTGTACTAAATACATATGAGGCGTGTCGTGGGAAAACCGGGTTTAATGCATGTGCGAAAAGTGTTATCCCGGATTAATCCAGGACGACACTTTCTGCCTACAGTGGATTCATGTTTAGAAGATACTTCCTTGAAACAGAAAAAACCATAAAAGCGGAAAGTGTCGTCCTGGATTAGCCTGTTCGTACGGCACAGGCTAATTCGGGACGACACTTTACGCACATGCATTAAGCCCTGTTTTCCCACGAAATGCCTCATATATGTTTTGTTTTGCCAGAGTCGTACTGTATATGACTCTGTTCTCACTCACCCATTCCTTGGTGACCAGCCATATCCCTCTAGCCAGGCACTGCAGCACGTTAAGTGTTCTACGAGGCTCTCCGCAAATCACGTGGGTCGTTGTCTCGTTAACGTTCTCTGACATAACAAAGCCTCCAAGCTTCTTGACAACAGATATCACCACATCCTGCTCACTACAAATAGGGTTCCATCAGAATGGTCATAACCTCCCTTGAGTAGAACTTGCGTATCCTATCATTCTTATAGACTCAAGGTTAATTTGAGAAACAAGACGGCCATAAGGCCCTTGGTCGCTCACCTGAGGGCAAAGGAATTAAACTGATCTGAGCAAGTTACATGAAGATTTGGTTAAAAATGTGGCCTCTAGATTGTTCGCAAGCTTTTTTTTTTTCAATTTGGCCTGGTGACCTAGTATTTTACCATATGTGACCTGGGGTTCGAACTTGTTTGAGATATCATTGCGACAAATGTTCTGACAAAGTTTCATGATGATTGCGATACAAATGTTGCCTCTAGAGTGTTCACAAGCTTTGAAAAATGTTCAATATATCCATATACGGAAAACTGAACCGGGGAGCTCGGGTCATTTTCTACTCGTCCAAGATATCATATGAACGAATGTTCTGAGCAAGTTTCATGTTGATTGGGCAAAAAATGTGACTTCCAGAGTGTTCACAAGCTTTTTCTATAGCTCAATTAGGAAAACTGCCCCCCCCCCCCCCCCCCCGTACCCCTGGCGGCCATGTTTTTCAACGGAGCAAAACCATTTTCAAACTCGGCCGAGATATCATTAGGACAGAGGTTCTGAGCAAGTTTTATGTTGTTTGGGCAAAAAATGTGACTTCTAGAGTGTTCACAAGCTTTTTCTATAGCCATATAAGGAAAACTGCCCCACCCCTTGGCGGCTATGTCTTTCAACGGACCGGAACCATTTTCTAACTGGGCTGAGATATCATAAGAACAAATGTTCTGAACAATTTTCATGTTGATTGGGCAAAAAATGTGACTTCTAGAGTGTTTTTTCTTCAATTTGACAAAGTTTTTGACCCCACATGATCCAGTTTCCAACTAGGCCGAGATATCATTGGGATAAATGTTCTTACCAAGTTTCATGAAGATTGGCTAATAAATGTTGCCTCTAGAGTGTTCACAAGGTAAATGTTGACGACGCACGACGGACAAAACGCGATCACAAAAGCTCACCATGTGCTCAGGTGAGTTAAAAACAAGACACTGTGTTTGATAAACACACATGCCCCCGGTAAGTGCTGGGCAGCCCATTTCAATTATTCTAAGTCCAAATTAGTTCAAGGTCAAAGTATAGTTGGGTAATATGGGTGGATTGGGAATGGTCATAAGAAACAACTGTGTATCCAAGTGCTGTAGTAAGCATTGCTGGTTTTAGACGAAATAGTAAAATCTAGTTAACAAAGAAATAGCCCATTTGAATTAGGTCAAGGTCAAAGTGAGGTTGGGTGATATGGGCAATTGGGAACGGTCATTAGCAGCGTTTTTCCTCATTACTTTTGGAATGGTACCAGTACCAGTGGAATTGGGAAAATTAGTGTAGTTTTCAACAAATTTGGGAATTTTATCACTTCCATCAAACACTGCCAAAAAGGATGTAAAAACAAGAATAAGTTACAAAAAAATAAACTCAAAAACAACTTGTTTCATTGATTCTAACACTTGTATTTATTGTTTGGAGGTGGTAAACTGAAAGATAAATGTTTACAGGAACAACAACAATCTTTTCTAGATGTTTTTTATTTTGTTAGATTTGGGAATTTTTTAACTCCACATTAAGAAAATTAGTACGTAAATCTGATTGAGAATGGTACCGTTTTCCGGTACCAAATTTACATAGAGGAAAAACGCTGCCGAAGTAACAACTGTGTAAATATCCAAGTGTTGTAGAAAGCAATGTTAGTGCTAGACGAAACCGTAAAATCTAGTTAAACCAATAAATGGCACTTTTGATTTATTATAAGTCCAAATTAGTTCAAGGTCAAAGCGAGGTTGGGTGTTAGTGCTAGACAAAATGGTAAAATCTAGTTAACCAAGAAACAGCGCATTTGAATTAATCTAAGTGCAAATTAGGTCAAGGTCAAAGGGAGGTTGGGTGATATTGGTGGATAGTGGATGGTCATAAGCAACAGCTGTGTAAGTATCCAAGTGTTGTAGTAAGCGGTGTTGGTGCTAGACAAAACGGTAAAATCTACTTAACCTTGTCACGGACGAATGGACGGTAGGACAATCACTATATGCCTCCCGCATCAAGATGCCGGGGGCATAAACAGTTAATTCTAACATGACATGCATAAAGTTTTCTATAGACAAAGAACAAAATTCACCATTGTTAACTTCCCATAAACCCCCCAAAAATAGTTCTAAACTGTAAAATATAGTTCGCATTGTAACGGCAGAAAATGTTGTGAGGTCATGTTAGAACCAAAATAATTTTTGCATTATTGTTGTTTATCGGCTAATAAACACCGATTTGTTGTTCTGATGCGGTATATTAAACTCCAAATTGTTGTTTATTAAGCAATAAACAACTCTTAATCAAAATTATTTCTCAATTATAACTTTGTATGTAAAAAAGCATGCACACATCATTAACAGACAAGTCAAGGTTTGACTACACGTTTAACTTACAGATCTATGATATAACTCTCTTGGATAATTATGGTAAATTATGATTACATTTTTGACAAATAATAGTTAACAACTACCGGTAAATCATATACTGATAGACACGTCCTCAGTGACAATGATACAATTTGAAACAAGAGGGCCACGATGGCCCAAAGCGCTCACCTGAGAACTGGTACAGATGAAGACCATACTGTTGTGACAGGTTTGAAAATAAAGGTATTTGAACAATACGCAAAGGAGGATCGGATCAATTTGATTTAAAACATCGGTTAGTGCAATGGGCTAACTAAAGTACAAGTTGGGTAGTGGATGTGCGGTGTTTTTGCTAAATTAAATAAATGGTTCTCAAATCATTTTTTTCTATATTCTTACCTGACCTTTTTTCATTAAGTCAGTGACAATTCTGGAAAATGCACAAACAGTTTATTGTCATCACTGATGTCTTTTTCGCAGACAGTTTTAGAGAACTAGTTGCATGCGATAATTGCAATGGCTGTGCTATAAGGTAATTTTGCTTTTTCTTTGATAATTTTCTGTCCAATGATGATAAATGATGTTAATGCAGGCTCGGAAGACATCCATGTTGCATGTACAAATAACTGCATGCAAGGTTTGCAACTGTTGGAAATCAAATTTTATCAATAAATTCGTATGGTCATACGCGAACTGTGTAAGTTTGGTCAACATTGAATAAAAAATTGTGTGTGCAAGCCAATCATTGATAACTTGTTGATTTTTTTTTCCAAACACAAGGGGCAATAACTCCGGTGTTTCTGGCCTAATCATGCTTATATTCAACTTCACCTGTAGTCTTACGTTTATAGACAAACTGTGCACGATTGGTGAAGATGAAGTCTCTATCCTGAATGATGTCCATTTTTGTATATTTTTTTACTAAACAAAGGACAATAACTCTGGTGTTTGAAAAACGATCAGGCCCATTTTTGGCATCTGCTGAGATCTGATGGTCATACACAAACTGTAAAAGTTTGGTTAAGATTGGATGGAAAATAAAGTCTATATGTTGGAAAAAGGCATTTTTGCACTTTTTTTGCATGAATAAGGGGCAATAATTGTTGGCGGCACACGGATGACAGACGACGGACGATGCAGGAGAGGTCCACTAAACCTTCTAGGTTAAAAGCAATCTTAAAAATATTAAGTTTGGTTAAGATAAAATGAAAACTGTTGGACCGACCTACCGACCGACATAAGCAAACCAACATACCGTGCCATCTTTGATGGGGGATGGGGGGATAAAAAGACTACCGGGCACATACAATAAGGTTGTGATGTCACACTGATGTGATTCCCCAGCATATGTATAATTAAATGTTTCTGAAGCCAAACAAAAAAGGTACCTACGCAAAAGGTACTTACTGTGAATGCAGACTTGTCATAACAATGGAAGGTCGTATAAGTTTTCGGCTGTCGGAACTGTTCAGTCGAGCTTTCCTTGCAAGCACACTGGAATCTGATTCAGATGAAGACTGGTTCGACCCCGATTCAGAGACAGCCTTCAGAACTGACCTCTTTTTCCCCCGAGTTTTCTTTCTTTGTTGCGTCATGTTAAATTCATCTACACTTTTACGACTGGGCTGAAGGATGGATGGCATGTTCGAATCCGTATAAGCCCGTGACATAGACATGGAAAGTGTCGTTTCTCGGACTGAACAAACAAGACTGTTGTTCTTGGTGAGGTTCAGTTGTGTCGTTATGTCTTGAATTTTTGTTATCTGACCATGTTTTGGAATTTTTATTTCTCCTGATGTTGTATCTTGCTCAATGCAGGTATCATTGACTAGAGTTTTCTTTCCTTTCATTGATTGTTCCTTTTGTGAAGTTTTGTTTTTTGCTCCCTTCCCTGACCCAATTTCAATATCACCCGTACAATTTGTTGTTCTTTGTTTCTTTATATTATTACCAGTCCTATCCATATTTTCTTTGCCTTTTTTATCCACAACATCTTTAGATACAACTTTGGACTGCCTTTTTCCTTTAGTCATACCTTTTGCCACACTATAAGAATCTTCAATTTGGGTCTTATGTTTAACATCTACCTTTGTTTCTTTTGTCTTTTCTGCATACTTTTGCGTTACAGCCTTCTTACCCAGACTGGGCTGCAGCTGACGTCTTTCTACATCTGAACACTTTGTTGGCTCCACCAGCACCGAATGTTGATCATTTAGATCAGTCAAAGACATTAACTTTTTTTTCAAGGTCTTGTTGCCAGTCTTTGAGACATCTGGATCCGCAATTTTATTTCCTTTAATTTCTTTATTAATTGCCTGTGCATTTACAACAGCTATGCTTCGCCGTCCTTTAGTAGGTTTCTTCACTGGCTCCTGTGATAGATCAGAAGATGATTTTGATCGACTGCTTTTCAAACCTTTAGCATTCTTAATTGTTTCTGTATCAACACTAACATTTTTACTAGTATTCCCAAATGTATTGTCTGCTGCAGAAGACACATCCATGTGGTCTACAAACTCACTGCTAGTTCCTGGCTTTGGTGCACATTTGTTATTCTGTGGATCAAGGTCCACATTATCTACCTGACTGGCTGTTACCAAATTTGTCTCATCCAATTCATCAACCACCTGTTTTATGGACATTCGTCGGGTTGACCGTCTTCGATTTGTCTTAGAAGGTTTTCCAACATTCTCTTTACCTTCCTTAGTTTGGTCGTCACTTGCTTCACTGTCCCTATTTTCTAAAGAATTATCAGATTCCACAGAATGTTTTAAGCTCTTAGACCTGTTCTTCACAACATGAGAATCTGATTTCTTGTCTTTCGGTTCCATCATTGACTTTCTTCTTGGTACTCGTTTTGGCTTTTCCTTTGAAATGTCTTGTGCTTCAGTTACTGCACCTTCAGAGGGACCACTAGGCTCACAGAGCGTGGCAGCTTCCCTATTGTCTACATTTTCCACTATGTCCATAGGTAGCTCAAGCTTTCTATCAATCTGTGTGCTAGACATTCGCCCTGTAGTACAACTACCAGAGTCGCCAGCAATCGGGATAATAGGAGAAATATCAGAAAAATCTTTGACTGTTCTTTCACCTCTCACATCTTCATCAGCTTTTTTGTTCTTGAGAATTGTAAGAATTTCATCATCGTCAGTTTCAATTTTTTCATCAATGCTTTTGTTTGTATCTAAGCCCAGTTTGACAAAGTGGTCAGAGAAGGGGTTTTCAGACCTCATGAAATTATAATCTACACTTGACTTTGCGACTTTTTTAATATCCTGAGTGTTGATTAAATGACCACTCGAGTTTCCAAAGCTGCCGGGGCTAGAGGCAATACTATCATTGAGTGTGGAGGTAATATTTTCAGCAAGCTGCAGAATATCTTTATCCACTGAAGCATCGCTGACGGGCTCTTCAACTGCAAGAGGACTCAACAAATAATTTCATGGGCAACATCTCAAAGAGAATTATACTACAAAATCTGTTTTACTTGTTTTCTTCAAATTCTTTTTTAGTTCTTTATGTTTTCCCAATAATCAAGCAAAGTATTCACTTATCTGGGCTTGCATAGCCAAGATGGTACTGTGGGCCTGTTTACAAGTTGAAAGATCACCCATTTTAAGTAATGAATTGATTTTGTGAAGAAAAGGTTCCAAAACGAAATTTCTGTAGCCAAATTGTTCAAATTTACTTCCATTATTATATTTAGTTTGGCAGATTGCTGAGAGAGCTTGCCTAGTAAAGGGCAAGAATTTCAGGATGTCCATAATAAGCCTATGATTTGTGCTAAAATTCTATGCTTGAATAGTTAAGATTTGCTGCTTGTTTTTATTCATATATACTGCTCTGTCGAGTGTATCATGTACATATTTATCTCTCTCAACATTTACGATGTCTGCTTAATGCATTTATCTCATTTGTCCTAAAACTTGTTTTTAACTTTTTTATAATTTTATCTGATTTATTATTACTTATTAATTCTGAGGTTGTAGTCTTATTATGTTTTAGTCTGCAATATTCATGTCTTTTATAGAATTTTTTTAGTTTATATTACAATATCATTTTATTTTCAGAGCTTAACTTATTACATTTTATTTTTCAGCTGAACAACTATTTGTTAAGCTTTGTTATATGTCGGTAAATAACTCATCGAGCTAATGTTATTTGTTGTATTATATCCGGTTTGAAATAACGTGTATCTTGTATTTCAAAACAAAATGCTACAACAAATTCTAAGCCACAATGGCACAAAGTTATGAACACATATACTAACAGAACAGATTTTTTTGCAGCTGTTTCAAGTAGGTATGTCTCTCCTCTGCCTCTAGATCAACATCAGCTTCATCTGCAGCTCCACTTTCCGCTGAAATAACATGGTAAAAATATGTCTACATTTATTCATACTTATTGAGCAAAAAGAAGTATTAAAATGCCATAATTTATTCAAAAAAGTATCTTTGGAAAGTCTAACAAAAGAAAACCCTCACTTTTGTAGAAACAGAACGGTAAATTTAAACTGATTTGATAGTCATGTTCATTAGATACATACTATTAAGATGTGATATTTGGTAGAGCTCTGAATAGCATTTTCTACAGACATGTAACATAGAGAAATATCTAAGATCAGAAAAAGGTACATGCGAAGGGTGAAAAGCAAGAAAAATTCTTAGACGTGAGTAAATAATAGGACCATTCCTGCGTTTCAGTCATTTTTAAAATTTAACTTTAGGTTTCCAAACATTGTTTCTTTATATACTATTGAATGTTAACAAATATATATGAAATATTTAAAGATATTTAACATTCCTTTATTGACCAACCCAGAGGGGCTGAATGGCGGTATCATAAAGCAGCACTCTGCTTTTACACTCCGGATCTTTCCATATTAATGTCCCATTATCATCTTAAACATGATACCTTGTTTAGCCAGCTTCAGCTTTTTCAGCTTCTCCCTCATACTTGGAGGGGTGTCAGGGATAGTGAGTCGTATAGGTGTGAGAACGAACCCTTCCTCCTGCAACCATTAAATCACACCAAAATGTATTGGTTATTCTGCTACATGTATCACTATAAAAACACAGCTAAATCATACAAACAAAACTGTTCACAACATTCAACATCTGAAATGTATATGTCATGATCAATGTCCTCCATGTTTGGTTACCTTGACAATGACATAAGCAAGGTAAGCACAGCTGACACTTAAATAGTCCCTAAAATAATGTGTACTGTGTCATGATCAATGTCCTCCATGTTTGGTTACCTTGACAATGACATAAGCAAGGTAATCACAGCTGACACTTAAATAGTCCCTAAAATAATGTGTACTGTGTCATGATCAATGTCCTCCATGTTTGGTTACCTTGACAATGACATAAGCAAGGTAATCACAGCTGACACTTAAATAGTCCCTAAAATAATGTGTACTGTGTCATGATCAATGTCCTCCATGTTTGGTTACCTTGACAATGACAAAAGCAAGGTAATCACAGCTGACACTTAAATAGTCCCTAAAATAATGTGTACTGTGTCATGATCAATGTCCTCCATGTTTGGTTACCTTGACAATGACATAAGCAAGGTAATCACAGCTGACACTTAAATAGTCCCTAAAATAATGTGTACTGTGTCATGATCAATGTCCTTCATGTTTGGTTACCTTGACAATGACATAAGCAAGGTAAGCACAGCTGACACTTAAATAGTCCCTAAAATAATGTGTACTGTGTCATGATCAATGTCCTCCATGTTTGGTTACCTTGACAATGACATAAGCAAGGTAATCACAGCTGACACTTAAATAGTCCCTAAAATAATGTGTACTGTGTCATGATCAATGTCCTCCATGTTTGGTTACCTTGACAATGACAACAGCAAGGTAATCACAGCTGACACTTAAATAGCCCCTAAAACAATGTATACTGTGTCATGATCAATGGCCTCCATGTTCGGTTACCTTGACAATGACATAAGCAAGGTAATCACAGCTGACACTTAAATAGTCCCTAAAACAATGTATATTGCAAGAGCATCTTTATGATAATTATAAAGCTTTGTTACAGTATCATGCTAATTTAACAATATGTGATAGTTCTGGTTTGAAAAAGGTTGCTTAATGTACAATCCATATACATGTTAGATTTTTTTCTACATTTAAAGGTTGACAAGACAAACATTTGTGCTCACCCTCAAAAGGGCTCTTATATCAGGGCTTTCCTACACTTTGAATTTCAAGAGTCAATGACTCTTGGAGTCAAATTTTCAAGAGTCAAAATCAAATTCCCCTTGAGTCGGATATAAACCTTCAAGATTCGATGCTTTATGGGTAGTTCCATTTGTTTGCCTTCTTTTTATTATTATTTGTATTAATTTATTATTTTTATTTTATAAATTAATATTATTTTAATTTATTAATTATCATTTTTTATTAACTTATTATTTTCTTTTTAATTTATATAATTTTATCTTCTTATTATTATTGTTATATTATTATGTATTATTAATATTATTATTAGATCTATTATTATTATTATGTATTACTATTATTATTTATTATTATTTATGGAATTATTAAGACGATTTTAGCTTATTCGTAACATACTAAAAATACCACTGAATTTTTTTATACAAAATCGCATAAATCTATCATGTACAACGATAAAACATAGGCTTTCCTTCCTAAAAAAATATACGTAGGTACGGTCCGCAAATATTGTTTTACTGTAACAACGTGTATTAATAAACTGCAAGAAAATAATTTATCAAATGCTAAAGATCGCAAAGTTTTGCACTACGAAAGTTTTATACAAAAATGCATTTATGACACTCAAACACTAAAATTGAATGTTGGATATTTCGGATATCAGAAATGTAACGTAAGAGTCAGATTTTTCGCTGAAATTGGATTCCAAATTTTGGAAAGATATTACTAATTTTGCCTGAAATATAAACGAAAGTACTTTAAAACAATGCCTTTATATTGAGGAACTAAACTACATGTAAATGTGGATATTATCAGCAACGGAAGTGGTGAGTAAATTGTGTTTTAAACGTTTAATGGTCGGGAAAAACATACTATAACAGACTCATGTACATTAACTAAAGTGTAATGCATGTATATTATGTCGAAAGGTCACTTGTTCACGTGATTGGAAGCGTATATAACTGTGCATTTTAATTGGTCGTAATAGATTTTTCTGAGCGACAAAACTCCGCCCAATGAGCGGAGCTACACGGTAACTTGACCGCGGATGGACAGCTTCTATTCAACGATTGACTCCGCCTCCAACCAATAATCGCCGTGTTTCATCAAATTTGACATCGCTGTTAGACTGATTGGGATAATCAGCCAGCCGAGTTATACTGTATCACGCGAGTCCGGAAATTGCCCCGGGTCAAATGTGACGCATGAATAATTACCTCGCGAGTCAAACAAGCGTATTTTCTATTTTCCACGCGTCAAAACCCGGGAGCTCGGGTCAAAGGAAAGCCCTGTTATATGCTAAGGCGAGTTTTTTTATTTCTTGGTTCTCAGATCCGCCGACCCAATTTTTTCCAAAAAGCCAAAAAATAAAAATGTAGAATGTAACCGATATCGTAAAAATGACCTTGTGAAATGGTTTCAACCTTTTACACGGAATGCAAAAAAAATATATTAGTGTCATGGTGATCATGTAGTGATTAAGTTAATGTTGTGTAATATGATTTTTGTAAGTAATAAAGTATTAAGATTTTAAATTTCACTGCCCATTTCTATTTGTGAATTCTAGTCATTAATTTACTCAATTCTGTGTTGTTGTTGTTGTTTTTTATTGTTTTTTTTCCCTCCTCCAACCAGACACTTTTCCAAAAATGTCCGAGAACCAAGAAATATAAAATCTCTAGCCTAATTTAGCGACATTAAACGTTTCTTCAGAGTAAAACTAATAATTTCATAACATAATTCCCAAATGAACAATTGTTACAAAACAACCATCACACAACACACGACACTATAACCCTCACGTACCGGTGACCTTGGCTGCGTATCCATGACAAGCACAGCCGACCTTGATGCACTGGAGGGCGTCTGCTCCTGGGACGACAGGTACTTGCTGATGGCCTCCAGCTTCCTACGTTTGCGTTTCAACCGCTCCGTGCTGCTGGCCAGCTCTTCCTCGAAGTCCAGAGGCTGCATCGACTTAGCTTTCTGAACAAGCAAATAACCAGTTAATTAACCAGTAGCAAAAACACAGATCACTCTGCCTTTCTGTTTGTCTAAGGTTGTTTGTCCAACGATTTGATGTAAATTGATTGGATTAAGCAACATGTGCTATTATTTACTGCTGTAATATAAACCCATAATTGGTCAACTCAATCCTTGACAAGCATCTATTGGTCAATACACTGAACTACTTAGTTTCTACTTGCATAACAGTAAAATTTTATTTAATTTACATAAATTCAGTATTATTATGGTATTTAATCTTTACTTGTAAGGCTAAGATTTTTTTGTTCTATTTTTTTCTGTTATTACATCATAATTAAGCGATATTCTGAAGAACAGAAAAACCATCCAGAATAAGTGTGCCAATTCTATAGTCTTTTATCCAGAACTAATCAGCGCCGCGCCATGCCACGCCCCTTTATTGATCTGCCACCCTGCCCTTTTCCAAGGCCATTAGCGTCTCATGCTCTCTTACATGTATCTATAGACTGTGTTGCCCTTAACTTGGGCCCTTTGTGATGACATGCTATGGTATATAAATATGTGATCAACTGATAAGATCAGCTGGAGGGGCAGTCAGATTACCAGTTTGTGTCCAGATGCAATAAAAACATGCTGATTTTGTTTTAAAAATGAGTGTAAATTGTCTGCTTGTAACGGCCTCGTTTTCATATGAAATTTCTAATGATTGTGTTTCTTCAATTTTTATGATAAACGTGACAAGAAGGGCAGAATGCATATAAATGTAGACTTAGTGTGGTCTTTAATAATTAATTATGAACAAAATTACATGTGTATACAATATTTCTTCCAATCATAAACAAAAATCTGTGAAAAAAAAGATTTGCAGAACTAGCTATAATTTTGGACTAACATATTTGGATAAATCATTTAAATCCAAATTTCAATGTTTGTTTTCTAAATTATCAATCTTGAACTTAGCTTTTCATCATTAATCAAAATATTAGTAGCAACATCAGCATCAACTGCAACAACACCATAATGGATAAAATAAAAAATATTTCCTACAATAAAAAAGATGAAAAATAACAAAAATTCCAGGGTATAAGTATTTTACCATTAATAAGCATGATTTTAACTTTCCATTATAAGTTTTAGTTAGACAGTTGTCATGTTTGATTGCCCATTGGAAATACTTATGAATAATAAATAAATAATTTTTCTGATCTTTGCAATAATATAACTTAATAATAAGTAGAAGCTATAATATTGGAAAATTAAAATTTGTCAATAATTTGACTTAAACCTAATGTGCCCTTTTTAACAGTGTTACCGTGCACAAAATGCCCCATTTCCAAGACAAGTGCCATGCCCCTCTGCCCTTCTAGATTAAACAATAATCTAAAATAAATTTATATTCAAGTAATATAGTCCTATTTTAACTACAGTAAGTAAAATGTTTAATCTGTTATAATTATTAAAAGTTGGATAACATAGAACACTTTTTAAACAAATGAATAAACTGGTTAATTCACAATAATTAAGTGAAGTGAAGACAACCTATAACGCCAGGCTTTCATAACAAGCAGATCAAACCTTAAGTTTTGTCATAAGCAGTGGGGTCCCCTTCAGGTTAGGCACCACGGCAGGATACATCCTCTCTGAGACCCTCTCTTGGTTCATCTTGCAACTGTAGAGCAAAAATTGATACCGCTCAGAAACAGGGTTGGCACCAATTACCCACCCCCGGGTTTTCCCGCCCCGGTCAATACTCTGAATGTGGGTAATACTGGGCAATACTATTTTTTCTTCAGTTAATTTGCAGTTTTAATTGTTTCTATAAATCTAAATGCTCAGTCAAATTATGTCATTAAGAAAATGACTTGTTTAGTTTTGCAGATCCAGTATATGCATAGCTACAGTATTTTTGTAAGTGCCTGCACATATCCACTGGTTCATTCATTCATTTTTTATGGCAACGCTTATCATATATTTTCTATAATGTTTGTGAAATGATTCTGCTTGATATTGAAATATGTCTACACTTATTTAAATTATTCAGCCATAAACAATAAAACTTAGGGAGGCCTTCTCTGTCTGGACAATAACGCCAGCCAGGTCAATATTATTATAATCTGATATTGGGCAATACTGGGGATTACTGGACAAATCACTTATCTTCTATTTTCATTACTTACTTTCATTTTTTTCACTTTAAAAACAGGATAATGATAATGATGAAGCAAAGAATAAATATAATTATTTTTATACTGATGCACAATTAACAGCAGGAATCGGTCATTTAAGGTGCCAATCAATGCATGTTTTCACGGTTTGGAGAAGGCCTCTACTTGACATGGGCCTTTGCCTGACCCCTCATTGAGATAGGTCTAATGTTTATTCAAGGGGTCCAGTTTAATTGTTTTTTAGCACTTGCATCTGTCAATTCAATCAATGTTTGTGTTTGTTTAAGAGGGTGTACATATTGTGGATGGGTCATTAATGATACCACGATATTATGTCATTAATTTAATGTACTGCATGGGGCTGCAATAGGGTCTTGTTGCAACATGATATTGACTAAAATATTTTATAATATAAAAATATGTTAGAATTGTCAAATTTCTCTTTGACATTCATCTCTTGTTTTTTTTTCATAAACATAATTCATAAACATTATACACTAGTATATATGAGAAAAATAAAATGAATGTGAGTAAACCACAGATGCCAAGTAATACTCAGTATTGTCCAGACTGACCAAAAAATCCAACTTAAATTTTGTGAAAAGGAAAAGAAATTATCAATATGTTTCCACATTAAACAGAAATAAACGATGTAACTTACAGTATATAATTGTTAATCGATATGTGTTTATAATGTAGAAACTCAGTATTAGTATGTAATGATAATTGTGCAATATCTTTTTTCCCCAGTATTGCCCACTAATACCCTGTAAAACCCCGTTTTTCCCAGTATTACCCGCCCTGGCCGGTCAATACTATAAAACCCGGGTTTTATGCCAACCCTGCTCAGAAATCACACATCACTGACCATTAAATTAAGGGTGATTATACATTACAAAATTGAGTACAATGAATTTCTACAAATCTGTATATGTGTTATGAACACACCTGACTTTTCAGTGATTTATTTCCACATTTATACATGTACTAATAACATTTAAGTTATACAATCTAACACAACGGCTCCGCCTTTAGCCATTCCTCCAAAAAAGCAAGATAACTACGAATGATGACACTGTCACTCACAGTGGTCGAAATTCGCACAAGCCAGCAAGCTCTGCACTGGTAAATTTTGAACACGGCTTGCTGCCTTGCCCAGATTATCAGTTTTATGTAAAATAAGAATTTAGGCTCGCTTGGCCAAACTGCTAATTTCGAAGACTGCACTCACTTCTCCACCCAAAGCACAGACACAAGGTGGACCCCTTTCTTCTTGGCCTTGTTAAGGGTCCTCTTGCTGCCCTCCTTGAACACGACATGGGTCACGTTGTCCTCAAACTTCCTGACCACTGTTGCTCCCAGCTGTTCTAGTTCTCGCCTCACAGACTCGGAGCGATTGTCATTACCAGACCGGACCTCCGCATATGCCACTACGTCTGTAAAGACACTTCTAGGGTTGAACGCGAATCTATTGTATCTGATATAGAAATGTTATGCAGATACAATAATTTCACGCTCAGCCCTCGATTTTCAAGACCGAGAATGTAGTTTTTAGCATTACTTGTTAGGCTCTGGTCTCAAATACTCAGCTACCTATTAAATGGGCAATATTTGTCTCATGAGCCTTACAGCTGAAGGGCCATTTATGTAATGGAATTTTTTTGAATAATATACAGCTAAGATTGTTGGAAGTAATTGCAATTTATAACAAGAGCACTGCCTACGGGTGCTGGACGCACGACTTTCTTGTATTTGATATTATTCTGGCCTTTTGTTAATAGAATGGGTTCATCACTGTGATGAAGTGTGTTGAAATTCAAGTCAGTAACTCTTATAGATCATGAGAAATATGACCTTAAGCTAAATTCTAAGTTGGAAAAAGGGCAATAACTCCCCAAAAATCCTTGATATAGTTACCTCATCTTGTCTACAGAATGGGTTCATAACTGTGATCAAGTATTTTGAGTTTCAAGTCAATACCTCTTATAGTTAGTGTAAAATTTTACCTAAAGCGAAAATTATAAGTTGAAAAAAGGTCAATAACTCAAACGAAATCCTTGATAGAGTTATCTCCTCTTGTCTACAGAATAAATTCATCACTGTGATCAAGTACTTTGAGTTTCAAGTCAATACCTCATACAGGTATTGAGAAATTTGACCTAAAGCAAAAATTGTAAGTTGAAAAAAGGGCAATAACTCCTACAAAATCATTGAAAGAGTTACCTCCTCATGTCTGCAGAATGGGGTCAGCACCATAAACAAGTATCTTGAGTTTCAATTTAATGTCTTTGATAGTTATTGAGAAATTTTATACAAAAAAGTCAAAATATTCTAATTTGTAAGTCTAAAAAAGGGCAGATAACTCTGGAAATAAAAATAACAAGGTTACCTGCCTTGTTGTAATGAATTACCATTTTGATAGTGAACAAGTATTGAAAGTTTCAAATGGATACCTTTGATAGTTTTTGAGGAATGGACAAAAAACTTAACAAAAAAACTCAACTAACGTAGATGCTGACGCAGATGACAGAGCGACAACAATAACTTGATATGGTTCACTGCAACATACGTAGTTAAATGGTAATGGGACCATTCACCCCAAAACATGTTTCACCCTGGAATTTTTCGCGCTGGGACGTTTTGCCCTAATTATTGCGAATAAACATACAATGGGGCCAGTATGTGCATCAAGTCACAGCAGGATGTTTGTACAACACTATGCCAAAACACCTATTTGATGGGTGTTAGTGTGTTATGTGTCACCCCTATTTGCATTTTGTCAACGTGAAAAGTCGTGATCTGTTTAAACTAATCGAGCAGATAACTGTGAGATATGTGTTAATTATGAGACAGCACTCATGTTGTTGTTTTTTTTACGGTATTTTGCAAAAAGATGAACTAAACACAATAGGCAGGTGTTATCATATTCCTATACTTGAAATATTCTAATAAACATGAATAAATAAGGATGCCAGATTTTTTTTCGTTTTTTATTTATTTAAAAAAATGTTTCATTACAGAGGGTATGTACGATCTCATCACATTTTTATAGAAACATATGAAAGTAAAATTAAACTCATACAACGTTGATGAAAAACAAACAAGAATAAAAGTTCAAAAGAACTGATATTCGAAAATCCTTGAAATTACAGCTTTACACCGTTAAAATACTTTCGTCTTCCAGTAGAAAACTCATTCATGTGCATTAGACATGTACAATAGTGGGAAATCCCCAATATTTGTTGAGTGTTGTCTTAAGTTCCAGTGTTCTGCCGTGAATTTGGACTATTGGGGACAAGGGCCCTCTTGGGTTTAAAAAGTGGGGACAAATAACAAAAATGTAGGGACACAGACAAACAAGTTGTTCACCTCATTAATATTCCCAATGCAGATTTTTTTGTTTTGAAAAGTACGTACTAGCTGTTTTCATTCATGTTTTTTGTTTTTTCTGTTCAAAAAATGATTAATACCGGTACATAATACTGTGTTCTTAATAAATTCATAACGTTCTGTTGATCAATGTTACACTGCATTCTTAAATACCGTATAACCTTGCATTATTAATTTTAATTTGAACAAACAATAAAATCCGTTATAAACACAAGGCGTTAATAATGAAACCTGTTAAAACTACAAAGTGTAACAGTGTTACATCATCAATTAGCCGGGCTTCCAAAACTGTAAGCCATTAGCAACACTCATTATGAGTGCTATGACATAGCAACGGTGTCGGTAATTCAACTTCAAACATCTTTGATGTTTCTGCCGAAATGCGGCTGTCGTCCAGCAGTTTATCGCTGAAAAGCGTGTTTCACGCTTAGCATGTGGACCGTGTGTACAATTATCGATTGATACTACTGTATCTGAACTGTTCAAGCACTGCCGATAAAACTTTAATGAATTAGTGTTCTAGTGAAAAAATTGTTATAAATTGACGTGACGTCAATGATATACATTTTACTAAATACGCCGAATGATTAACTTGTAAATTGTGTGCACCCGCAGACCTGCTACGAAAATTTTGTGGGGACAAATCATTTATTTTTGCGCCAATGGCGCAAGGCCACATCCACGGCAGAACACTGAAGTTCTGTGCAGATTGTTCATACGACACATGGACACGTTTTTTGTTTCTCCACATAATACGATTAAACGTGTCGACATCGGAGTAGCGCCAGGAATACATTTGTCGTTATGAAGAAGTTCATTAAAAAAAACATATGCAATATGGTACATATAACTGTGTATATTTTATTTTATTTTAACTTTCCTCGATCATATTCGTACTCTCATTTGTGTTGTTCAAAATACGAAAAAAATGAGATGTTGATATTGAAATTGTATCTATCCCCTAATATATATGCATGTATTATCATATTTAGTTTTGTTAAATTTGTTAAATGTGCTGATAAAGATAAATGAATAAATGTCAGCTTTTCGTCCTCATCTTGCAATACAGTACCATGTATATGAAAGAGTTTTCACTGGAGAATCCGGGACGATTCGCCCCGAAAAACCTTTCGCCCTGGGACGATTTGCGCCGAAATAGGTGTCGTCCTTAGATGTTTCGCACCAAATATCAACACATTTAACAAAACTAAATATGAAAATACATGCATATATATGAAAGCAACATTTTGTTAAAAAAAAAAAAGGAAAACAAAATCAGGCATACTTAAAACTTATTTATTAATGTTTATTAAAATAGTATAAAATAAAATATAGGAATATGATAACAATGGCCTATTATTTTAAGTTAATCTTTTTGCAAAATACGGTTTAGAAAAAAAACATGAGTGCTGTCTTATTAACATACATCTCACAATTATTCGCTCGATTAGTTTAAACAGATGTTGCAAGAACACAAAGAGGGGCGACTTTGACAGGTTGACAGTGACACACTAACACCCCTCAAATAGGTCTTGGGGCAAAGTGTTGTACAAAAATCCTGCCAAGACATGAAGCTCCCAATTGTATGTTTACTCCCAGTAATTAGGGCGAAACATCCCAGCACGAAAAGTCCCAAGGCAAAACATGTTTTGGGGCGAATGGTCCTGTTACCCACTAATCTTTTTTAAAATAAGTGAATATGGTATATCATTATTCCATGTTAAATTTAATTCAATTCACATTATTGATTCACATTATTGCAAATTTCGGCGCGAATCATCCCAGGGCGAAAGTGTTTCGAGGTGTAGCGTTCTGCCGTGGATGCGGCCTTGCGCCATAGGCGCAAAAATAAATGATCTGTCCCCACTAAATTTTCGTAAGCGGATCCGCGGGCGCACACAATTTACAAGTTGATCATTCGGCGTATTTAGTAAAATTTATATCATTGAGCGTGACGTCAATTTATAACCAATTTTTTCACTAGAACACTAATTCATTAACGCTTTATCGGCAGCGCTTGAACAGTTCAGATACAGTAGTATCAATCGATAATTGTACACACGGTCCACATGCTAAGCGTGAAACACGCTTTTCAGCGATAAACTGCTGGACGACAGCCGCATTTCGGCAGAAACATCAAAGCCTTGTTGAATTACCGACACCGTTGCTATGAGTGTTGCTAATGGCTTACAGTTTTGGAAGCCTGGCTAATTGATGATGTAACACTGTTACACTTTGTAGTTTTAACAGGTTTCATTATTAACGCCTTGTGTTTATAACGGATTTTATTGTTTGTTCAAATTAAAATTAATAATACAAGGTTATACGGTATTTAAGAATGCAGTGTAACATTGATCAACAGAACGTTATGAATTAATTAAGAAGACAGTATTATGTATTAATCATTTTTTGAACAGAAAAAAAAAACGTGAATGAAAACAGCTAGTACGTACTTTTCAAAACAAAAATCTGCTTTGGGAATATTAATGAGGTGAACAACTTTTTTGTCTGTGTCCCTACATGTTTGTAATTTGTCCCCACTTTTTAAACCCAAGAGGGCCCTTGTCCCCAATAGTCCAAATTCACGGCAGAACACTGGAGGTGAATGGTCCCGGATTCAGTTAAATAACTTCGTACCTAATAAGACTAGATTTACTTGCCTTTTAGAATGCGATCATCTAACATTTGTGTTCCAGGCAGATCGCAGTCTTCATCGTTATCTATGGCATTGGTAGCAGATGTATCCATCTCTTGAAAATGTAACGATAAGTTCTAAACTTTAAACTACAGTCGACTGAGACGTCGCGAATACATATTGCATTCAGAATAAAACGATATGTAAACATCAGAAGTTCACCATCTCCCCATGGTAATAAAGCCTAAATATAAAATTACATATTGCACGTGGTGTTCTATTGGTAAATCAGCATATTTTATGGCATCATTGTTTAAATTTCCCGGAACAAGTCGATGTTGACATTTTTACGAATTATTTTATTGATTCCAGCCACGAGGTTACTTTTCACTAATCTGGTTCCCAGCGTACTGTATCTGTGGTCATTATGAACAGTTTATGAACAGTTTAAATACAGTTTCGTTATTTGCGAGTAACCATATCAGGCCCTTTTTATTGTGGAAATTTTTTAATTCAATGCATAGTTTACTAGACTTTATTTTGCATACCTATATGTGATGCAAAACAAATCCAACACAATAAACAGGTATTCCCTATTGTATATTGCATCCACTTTCTACGCCAGTTTTTTACGTTCATTTAACGGTTGTCAGACTTTGCTTTAACAAATTCCTCTTCATGTTATAGGTTACTTACAGGACGTGTTGCTTCTCAATGGATTAACAGATGGTCGATGCATGTTATTCAACATTCTTGGAAATGGCAGTGATACATAATGATTATTTAATCTTTTTACATGGTGTTGCTATCAGGTAGGCAAAGAAACCCAGATGTTAAAAGTTGCCTATATTTTTTAACACAAGACGGACAATTTCTGAGCGACAGCTAAAAGGGGCATACTTTTGGCACATTGGAACTGAGATGCGGGTGGGATGTGCTCCTAACCCTTGACAAATTACATTTGGATACTGACTCTCAAATCTAGACCAAACGAGGAAAAGAAAGGACATAAACTGCCTAACTAGGCTTCATAGCTTTTGTGAAAGAAGAAGAAAGGCCCAGTTATTACCTTAAAACTGGAACTGTTGGAACCACAGACTCATGGAAGATGATGGCTGGCCTTAATACGAAACCAGTTCCCCGAGGTTGGCCGCACCACCCGTTTTGCGTATGATTAGCGTTGTCATAAAACTAATTGATCCCTGTTGAAGAGAGGTGTAAGGAGTCAATTTAAAGGAATGTTGAACATGCTTTGCTTTTGGATGAGGATTTCAGACAGAAAAAGATAGAGTGCTTTGCTGTCTCTATTGGAAGTGGGATGTAGATTATTCACTGTATCATCGATGTGGAAGATATTCAAATTCGAAACTTTAGTGATAAAAGATGTCGCAACTAAAACAGGTCATCTTGACTGTGCACACTGCAGCTGATTTGTTGATTCAGTCCTGTTATCCTGGGTTATTGTCAAATTGACGATATTTTTTTCTGATTCACGTTTATTTAGTGTTTTTTTTTTCATTTTTTTTTTTTTTTTAATATTTTCATATTTATACGCATAAGTAAAATCATTTACTTAATTAACTTAGATCTATAATGTCAGTTATAATATTAGTATTCCAGTTTTAAAGGGCGAAACATAATATATTCGTGGTCTTCAGCTTCTAAACCATGGTGGCTTAAGAAGCACAACTACGGCTGTGCCCTTAAACTTCAACAAAATCTACGTGTCCAATTTAACATGGAATTACATGTATTGTGTTACACTACTGTTCACTTGTAGTTACATTTTTCGGCATAGCTTTCTAAGATCACTTTTGGCCTAAATTTCTTGCGATGATTATGCTGCCGGATAATTGAATGCCAATAGAATTGGACGAATTTTCTTATTTTAGGGGATGCAAACTTACAACAGTGGTTTAATGTATACCGACAACTGTTGCATACTTTTGGGGATTAAAATATACATAATTGTTAACATAAGCGGTTAAAATAAAGTTATAAACAATTATCGATATACACTCTAGAACTGAACATCAGTATGAACATATTTTCTCATTGTATGTCATGAACAGAATATTGTATTCATTCCCAGAATTAATCCACTATTTTGTTCAGCCTAGCGGCACGCTCTATAAATAACAATTGATTCTAGCGAGTTCAACACACTCACGATCATTCTAAAAATAGCGCGCGTTTAGCTGCCGGTGTATAGCTGTTATAATATACATGCATCACTTAGCGTCCAGATAATTATAAGAGCGAATATTTCAATAAATGGATAATTTATGTTTACAAACTTACTCTGCATTTTAATTTGAAATTGAATTGCGTTTGCGTTCTATTAAGAATTAATTAGAATTACACATTTCTATCAACTTATTTGCAATACCAATTATACACAGAAACCCTTGATACATAATATTCCTGCCGAATATAATTTTAAACCGCCATAGTCTAATGAAATTTTATGTTTGTGTTATCAAAAATGGAAGTGCACATTATTTCAAATGTGCTAAATGTTCTCTGAAGATTGCTTTTCATTAGGATACACAGTATAAATGATTAATTGACTTCGAAATGTGTATGTATTATACATAGAAAACTTCCAAGATGAAGGTATGGTATATTACTTAAGAATAACTATACGCGTCTGATACAAAATAATTTTCACCCCCGCAATTATTTTCGTACATTTTTTTTTTTTTATTGGCTGACAAATTTATATACTAATGATGTTAACGTAAATTATTTAGGCTATTAATGTATCACCGGTGAAATCATGGGGCGGTATGATCGGTTTATTCACGGTACAAATATTAATAATTATTGAATTAATCAAAAATTAATTAATTAATTTTTGTATCTGAGAAGTTTTCTTATGGTGTCCGAAAAATTTGGGGTCCGAGACGTCTCCTTATATAGGTGGGGACCGAAACATCTGGGGTCCGAGAAGCCACGTAACCGATCATCTCTTGTATTATATTTAGGGTAAAAATTATATTTCAATATTAATGTCAACGTCGATTATCTTTTTTAAAGACATTTCTTCTAATATTTTGAAATATTAAAATTTTACGATCTGTAGAATTCTCGGTTTAATACGTTTTGGATCTAGAATCTCGAGAATGTTTATGCATACTTTATGAATTGATGAGTATTAATACTGAGCTATTGTGTTGTAGATAAAATGCATGGAACATTAAAGGAAATAAACACGAATTGTAATATATTGTTTTCATTCATGTTACAATGTAGTATGTTTACATATACCTGGCAGCTCAATCATAATAGACAATACATCCGATATACAGATCTTTGCAACTTTAAGACTTTTTAAAAATACAAATTTATAATTATAAAATTTTATGAAATTATGGGTGTTTTTTTCGGAATTATCTTGAAGTGAAACAATTTGTTTCGATCGAAATATCCAGTGGAGTGTTTTCACACTGCTTGGTTGGGAACCAGACTTCGTTGTACATTGTTATTCACTGTTGAAATTACCGAAATATTTGTTATAGTTGTGTGTAGCCTTATATCTCAATCAAGTAGACGCGTCAGGCAGGAACAGGATATCTGAACAAAAAATGTCCTCCGCAGCTATTAACGACGTAAAAAGACCAAGTAAAATACACAGGTATTGTATTCTGCTATTACTGCTCATTTTTATTGAGAGATTCTTTTTGAAAATGTACAATTTAGACCATATCGAGACTTAACGTAACTACTGAGTGTTCGGATAAAACCACTTCGGATAATGTATTGTTTTTTCGTGGTTCATAAAGGAAATGTATGGTTTGGACACTGGATTTCTGACGAAAAGAAATATTTAGAGTCTCAACCAATTCAGAACTTTTTTTTGTGTCACAAAAAATGATTAAAATGTGCATGAACTCCCCAACCCACACTCACCATATGAATCTGGAACGTTTTGCCCCTAAAGACATTTAATTTTCACCCTAGGATGTTGCACCCTGCTTTATATTGGTCTTCTGTTCATCATCATCATCTTAAGTAGTCGCCTTACTCCTAACAGAGTATAATATAGTATAGTACACCAATACTAACAAACGCAACTGTTATCAATATAAAATATTGTTATTATAATTGTTTATGTAATATGTGTTCATACAGCATACCTATAATACGGTTACTAGATTAACCAAAAGCGCACGCTTTCGGTAAAAGTACCGAAAGCGCAGTGGAATAACCGAAAGTGCACTGGATAAAAGCGTTACCTATACAATATTAGTAGCATGAGCTATATACTGTTAATAAATATGTTTAAAGCCACGTATTTAAATGTTTTATGATATTTTTTAGATAAAGTTGCTATGTTGTTGAAGTTTATTAAAATGCAAACTCGATATAGTTGCGGTATAACCAGTTATGGTATTTGAAATAGGAATTGAATATGAAAAGTATTTGCTGTTTATAACTGTTTCACTATTATATGTCATAATTTTGTGTATTCATGTCAAATGTAAAAGTTTTTATAGTTTATTTATGAAATGAATATTGCAGTTATGAAATGAATAAATTAATTGAACGTTTTAATTTGTTGTTTTATTTGTTTTCACTCTTTTGCACAATGATATAAAAAAAATCAACCATCCACATGCATTGTATGAGAAAAATTCACACCTTCAAAAACCTAAGGGATCAAACACTTTCACAAATACAATTAAAATTGACACATAAAGTTTGTAACGCTCTAAAGAAATTATTCTCCACCCACCACAATTAATTAGCGCCGTCTTTAATGATGGAGACCTCTATTTAAAGAACAGATTACTAAGAACTTAATAAAAGAAAACCAAACAATTACAATCATACCATAATTACACAATTATAATATTGCTTCCAGTAATAACAGACCATGTTTGCAACAGTGAAATCTGAAATAAAACAGAAAATGCCGACAATATTTTTACAGTTTGAAGCGGCATTACAACTCAAAGGCAACTCAAAGGCAGACATATGTATATAAGTTTCAAAAGGTTTTTGTTTTTATTACAACGGATAAGTGTGTTTCTAAACATGGTGGAATATCCTTGTTCTGTGTGTTCACAAGAGTGTGCAGATGGATCTATCCAGTGCCATTACTGTAAAAACTGGTCGCATCGTCAGTGCTGTTACATGTCGGCTAAAGACCTAAAATCATGGTCTCCATCGTACCTTAAGTTTGTGTGTCAGAAGTGTGGATTTCATAATGGAACGTACGACGGCGAAGCTGCGCTCAAGAGGTATGTACACTTGTTTCAGTTTCCGATATTACTTGAACCAGTCAGTCAGTCAGTCAGTCCTTTTTTGTGCTCTTTCTTTCTTTTTGCCCAGTAAGTATTGCAGTATTTTCTTTTTTTTCAGGCTGTGCGTAGAACATGCTTTGGGCGGCCACAAAAGCTTACATCAAGCGAAATCCGAGTCCAAACTGTTGTTAACGTACAAAGTGGAACTTCCAGTGAATGAAAATCTGATGTTCAGCACATCGGACGTCGACACAGAGGCAGTTAAGATATTACGCATGTACCAGCCTGAAATGAATGCAAACTTCTGCCCTTTGACAACAATTGGTGATGGAAACTGTCTGTACCGAACTGTGTCAAAAGCATTAACCGGAGTGGAGGACTATCACGTACTTCTTAGACTGAAGACGGCGATAGAAATGATATTAAACAGGTCTTCTTACGACACGGGGCTTCCTAGAAATGACTTCCTAAATGAAATTGCAATTTCTACCAGTCCGTATGCAGATTTGGTAAAAAAAGCAGTGACTATATACGCCTACTCGGAAATGGCTCACTTGTATGCAATCAGCGCCGCTTTGAAGCAGCCTATTCAGTCGTATTTCCCGCCCCAACAGATCAGGGAGATGTCAGCGGCATTCACTCGTACCGTACGAGGAAGGAACGTGGATCAAAGCTTACATCCAAAAGCGACCGTGATGTGGACATCAATGCGCGCGCCCGAATGTCCTACTGACTTCAAGTGTAACCATTTCATCCCGCTTGTGTCTTTAGCGCATTGTTTTGATATATCAAGACTTGCTGATTGCGATCCGATGGACATATCACTCAGTGCTAGTGACTTGGAAACCTATGACGACAATGCGTGTGAAATAGACATATTAGCTGACACTAGCTGCATAAAAGTCATGTCTGATGTCAGTGACGTGCCAATAACGTCAGCACTTAGTGCTTCGACGGATGTCGATGAAGAACCAAACAACTCAATGGTCAACAAATAAAACAGAAAATGCCGACAATATTTTTAATAATAAAGAAAACTAAAAATATTCCAGTCGTTTTGCTTTAATACACACTTTCAACTGCATGAAACAATGAATACAGTGACAGGATGGAACAAGATTTATAAATCAAAATAACGAGTTTGCATTTTAATAAACTTCAACAACATAGCAACTTTATCTAAAAAATATCATAAAACATTTAAATACGTGGCTTTAAACATATTTATTAACAGTATATAGCTCATGCTACTAATATTGTATAGGTAACGCTTTTATCCAGTGCGCTTTCGGTTATTCCACTGCGCTTTCGGTACTTTTACTCTAGTAACCCCCTATAATATAAACATACAATGATACAGTATTTTTTAATATTTTTTTGCAAGGTGTTCTAAAACAATAAGGTGTAAAAAGGCTTACCAGGCTTGTTTTCACAGTTTAACAAGTGACACAGTTACCACAATCACACCTCCGTAGAAGGAAATTAGTGTTGTGAAAACACACAGTATTTCACTCCAATACATATGATAAAGTGATAAAAACCTCTCCCAATTGTGAATATTTTACATCGTAAAATTCCCAATTTAAACAAGGTACCTTTTCCCAAAAGGATTGATCAGGGCGAAAAGGTTTTATGGGGTGAATTTCAAATGACCCAAGGCAAAACATCAATCAGGACAAACCTCCCGGTACCTCCATATTTGTGTTACCACTGGTGGATATTTCCCTATGTAACAAATACTGAAGCAACCCAATTTCTGTCACTATGTTTTCTTACTGCAATAATGTGGATGTAATAAATATTTTGTAATAAACTTAATGAACCAGGTTCCCTTTAACAAAAAATCATCTCCACCAAAGTATTCAGTAAATATTGGACCCCTCAGTGTCCTTATTGACCTTAAAACACTGTTTAATTGGTCATTATTTCCAAACAGTCAATGGATACATGTAATTGTATGATACATTTCTTAGTGTTGTTTTACCAATAAAAATCTACACTTGCTAGAATACATCAAGACTTGTGGGCATTTCTTTTCATCAACAAATTTGTTATATTCATTTCAAGTAAAACAGCATTGTTTAATGTGAAAGTGGTTAAGTTATAGATGCAATGCATGGTCATTTTATTATGATCATGTAATTTTGGCATTGTTTACTAATACATATCAATTAATCACATATATTTCGAAATTACATAACAGCTGTTGTATTTTACATATCAATTAATCACATATATTTCGAAATTACATAACAGCTGTTGTATTTTACATATCAATTAATCACATATATTTCGAAATTACATAACAGCTGTTGTATTTTACAGAGGAGTTTCGCTGGCTCGAAAAAAGTTGTCGTCACTAAAATTTGCCACTTTAAAAAAGGTTTGAGCAAATTTTGTCAATCATATATTGACATGCTCAAATTCTAATTAACGGTTACTGTCACTAATAAATAGCATTAATAACTACATTTTTATAAATAAAACTTAGCAGTATAATCGTTATTGTAGGAAATTAGGATTTTACAACACTTTATTTTGAACAGATTTAGTAATGTTTATCGTTTTGTAGGGTCGCAAAAATATATGAAAATAACACTTTACAGATTCATTACAGATTCAAGCCAAAAGATTCCAATGCGCCAAGTGATGATCCAACACCAGATTACATGAACCTGTTAGGGATGATCTTCAGCATGTGTGGTCTCATGATGAAAGTATGTGGGCAGGGGGAGTATCCACAATACTCTTAAAAAATCTTTTATCCCATCATCACGCCTGCATTGACGAAATAACAACCCGTGGGATAAACTTGGCTATATTCCACATTGTTGAATACAGCAAACATGCGTATTATAATGACTTCATTTTGTTTATTTTCGTGACGTCATTTGATGTTTTTCGTGTTTTTTTGTTTTTTTTATACCCCCACAAACAAAGTTTAGGGGGGTATATAGGACTGAGCTTGTCGGTCCGTCTGTCTGTTGGTTTTTCGTTTCCGGATGATAACTCAAGAAAGGCTTGACTTATTCAAATAATTTTTGGTACACATATGTAACATCATAGAATACAGGACAAGTTTGATGTTGGTTACAAACTACTAAATTTTGACTGAGTTATGGCCCCTTTTCGACTTAAAATTCCCCAAAACACGCTTTCCGGATGATAACTCAAGAAAGGTTTGACATATTCAAATAATTTTTGGTACAAATGTGTAACATCATAGAATATAGGTCATGTTCGATGTTGGTTACAAACCATTAAATTTTGACAGAGTTATGACCCCTTTTCGACTTAAAATTCCATAAAACATGATTTCCGGACGATAACTCAAGAATGGCTTCAAGAATGGCTTGACATATTGAAATAATTCTTGGTATACATGTGTAGCATCATAAAATACGGGTCAAGTTCGACTTTGGCATTAAACCACTTAATTTTGACAGAGTTATGGTTCTTAATTTGACTTAAATTCCCTAAAAACATACTTTCCTGACGATAACTCAACAATGGCTTGACATATTGAAATAATTATTGGTACACATGTGTAGCATCATAAAATACAGGTCAAGTTCGATTTTGGTTACAAACCACTAAATTTTCACACAGTTATGGCTCCTTTTCGACTTAAATTCCCGAAAAACATGGACAATAACTAATGAAAGGCTTCACATATTTAAATTCTTTTTGGTACATAGGTACATCATAAAATACAGATCAAGAAGTTTATCTTGCTCGGCTCGACCATCGGAAGCGCTCGCCAAGGCTGGTACTTCTGGTGTTCTAAGCCTCGCAAGATAAAAGTCTCTATATTCTACACTAACCTAGTATTTTCTATATATTTTGTGATTTAGTTTAAAATACAGATCAAGTTCAACTTTGGTTACAAACCACTTAATGTTGACAGAGTTATGGCTTCTATTGAAATTTAATTTTTCCATATACACTGTTGACCATTCACAAATTAAAGCATTCTCTCTCTGTCCATCTTTCGAATGGATGCCATAGTTTTGTGACAAGGCCATATGTGGGGCCATATTGTGGGGGTATATCCGTCACTCATGTGACAATTCTAGTTTTGTTTTGTTTTCAAAATAAATACTGAAAATGATGGGATAAATAGATTACCAGGTAAGTGTTGAATACAGATCAGTTTATTTGCTCGGCACGAGAACATAAACCACTCGCCAAGGCTCGCTAAGTAAACGTATCTGTATTCTCTATAACTTCATATTTATAAGAAAATTTCAAATACAATTCTTGTTTGTAATCAATATTTTATCATTGAAATGCTTCAAAACCATTAATATTTGTCGGCATAAAATATTGTGTGTTTTTCGTTGAAAAATTACAATTTTGTGGGCACTTTTAATTCATGGATTTCCATTTCATTAACAAAAATAACAATGAAGAAATACGTCTATCGGATTGCTGATTTGGGTTTGTAACATGTGACCATGATATACGGCACATCAACGCGGGAAGTGGTGTCCAATTATCAATATGTCAATAAAGCAACAGGTCCTTGATATTAAATAAACACAACAAGTCACTGCTGGAGGTGTGGACTATCAATATGTCAAACACTGTCCACAAACTTGTTCCAAGTGTCGTCTGCCGAAACAACGCCATGAAAAACATGTTCCACGCTTTGTGCATGGAGTGTAATGACCATTAGCAAAGTTTGTTACTAGTCAAACTGAAAGCAGTTAACACTGTCCAGTGTCCATACAGCGTTACTGCATAGGAATTAAAATCGGTTATGTCATGTGTCAATATGAACATACACAGTATACTACGCTTATGAACATGCACAGTATACCATGCTGGAGCCTGGTTTAATACAGTGTATGCAGGACATACTTCTAATTGTCAAAAGAAATTATATACTTTATATAAAACTGATTTCTAAAAAATACTTATTAGAACCAAAATTTGTATGTAGAAAATAGCTTGTGGAATAATTATTCGTTGGAAACTTTGTGGTTCATTCCACGCTCAAAATCCATTGTCACTAAAATATTAGTGGTTGTGCACTATGGTAAATAAGACACATCTGTTAAGGGAAAGATCTAGAAACAAAAAATGTACAGGGTGTTGCTCAGTAATACAGGAGGCAAGTCAGACCTTTTTTTTACATTTACTAAAATGGTATCATTTTAATGCTTGTAATAAAAAAAATTAACATGGCATCTTCATTTGTCATTGAATAAATACAGTATAGTCTATTTCAGAACATATTCAACATTCCTCTGTTAACCAGTCCAGAGGGGCAGCAGGGGGAACCAAAAAGGAGCAGGGTGCAGCACCGTGCTATTTTGCCCTGGATCTTTCCCTATGCTGATTCTTTACCTGAATAATGCCATTTAAGTTGTTAATAAACTTCTTATCCCTGATATTCTTGTTTCCATGTAAATTGTTACTCTTGAATGTGCAGAAACTATATATTTGTTAATTCTTTTCAGCTGAAGTGGTGTGCATGGTGCGCTGTCTATTGTTCGTTCATCAGCTTTGCCAATTCCAGAGCATCAGAAGACACTAAGCAAACTCTTAGTAGCTTTATGTGAGTATGTAGAGTTTTCTCCCTGTTGTGAGTTGTCTCCAATCAATTAAACTTGTCTTCAAATCGAGGGTTGTGCCTAAAACTATTGTATCTGCTTAACATTTCTATATCAGATACAATAGTTTCACGCTCAACCCTCGAAATGCTTTTTTGTGTGCTCTTTTCATGCAGATAAGTGAATATGTTTCAACTTTAAAACATCTGAGGTTTTGTCTTTAATTTTGATTTTTTTTCTCTAAATTAAGTAACAATGTCATAGACTTACACTTAATTTTATTGACTTGTTAACAACAGTGGGTAGACATATTTACTCTATTGACAATAATTTTCACAATTGAAAGTCATATTTACATATCAGTTTACAATAACTCTACAAATGGAGGAGTGTTAACCAGAGTTTCAATGATTGTTTTAGATTATGAAAATCATTTGCAGCTGGACTATTCACAGAATAGTCCGAGCTATTCTACTCACCCGTTCTTTGGCCTAGGGGTAATGCTCTGGTTAAGGTTTGCATGCAACAAGTTCATGTCTATATCTACTACAGATATTTAATTATAACTTCCCACAGACTGTGTCATGTTTTCAGGGTCATATAAAAGGTCAATGGCCAAGGTTCATAACTGTGACAAACAATTTAGCAAAATTATGCCCTTTTTTGTACTTAGAAACTTCAGGTTAAGGTTTGCGTGCAAGTATATATCGCTGTAACCTCTTCATATATTCAATGAATTAAAATGTCACACATGTCTTCAGGGTCATTGGCCATGCCTTGTTTTGTACTTAGAAATAATCAGGAGGATTTTTGCATGCAAGTCCTTATCTCTGTAACTACTACAGATATTCAATTGAAACTTCACACATGTCTTTAGGGTCATTATGTAAGGTCACTGACCAAGGCCTTTAAGTCTGACAGAGGTATGAATGGGCGAGCGTGCGGTCCAGAGACAGCTCTTGTTTATTCAAGGATTTCAATAGATTTTGAACACCAGGGCCCAGTTGCTCAAAACTTAAACGGCCAATTAAGCTAACAGCCGTCAATGTTTGGATGAAGTTTTTGATGTAATTTAAATGTTACAATTTTAAAATTTATATTTATTTCAAATAAATTGAAATGCTCAAATAATTGTCAAATGCTTTAGACATGAGTTGCTTGTAATATTAGTTCTATTTACATCTAAAGTTAACAGGCCATTAGCTTAACTGGCCATTAAAGTTTTTAGCACCCTGGAGTCAAATGACCCTTAGCTTGAAATTCTGAGGGTCAAAATGACATTTTCAGGGGCCATTATACTGAAATCAGAGCTATTTTGTTTCTGCATATTTGTTAATTGCTCTGCAAATGTTGCTTTTTTTAAATAAAGGTCAAGAACTCGGCCAAAAAACGCCAAGAGTATGATAAAAAATTCCATGTTCATGTACTTTTTAAGTTGGCTAACGGTTAACAATTGCATCAAAATGATGCAAGGCAGACTATTTGCTCGAGTTCAAAATGAGTAAATTGTAATTTGCTTGCATCAAAAAGCAGGATTTTGGGTCTATTGAAATCACTGCCATTAGTGGAATGCTAGATGACATTTTCGACCGATGTTTTTCAGGCTGTCCATATCAGCAGTGGTGATGTCCTATCTACAGAACCCACAACCTATGACCCCTCCATGGCAGTGATGAATCGCACAGCTCTAGTCTTCATGCCAGTTATCATAGATGTATAAAGTCATGTGTCCATTCTTAATGTTAAGATACATTGCCTTACCCTTGAAATTCGTAATAAAACCACAAAATGAATGTATAATAAATAATTTAAAAATAATCAAATTAGGCATGTCGTGGGAAAACCGAGCATAATGCACATGCCTAAAGTGTTGCCCCGTATCAGCTTGTGCCCTCTGCACAGGCTGATCCGGGGCGACACTTTCCACTTTTATGGTAATTTCTGTTTCACGGAAGTCTCTTCCAAACATAAATCCACTGTAGGCGGAAAGTGTCGTCCCGTATAAGTTTGTGCGGAAAGCACAGGCTGATCCAGGACGACACTGCGCACGTGCATTTAGCCCGGTTTTCTCACGACACGCCTCAAATATACTATTACTGGTATCTAGTGAAACTGTTATAATTGAATATAAAAGGTCAAAATTATACAAAGATATAAGTAACGTTTTTTGTTTAGAACAAGTTATTGAGTGTCAGGTTGTGTGAAAATAAATGGTAATTGAAAAAGCTTCAGATTGGCTAACATGCAGATATTTAACATGTTATTGTTATTTAGCGTAAACAAAGCAAAAGGAGCTTTATAAAAAGAAGCTCTGTTGTTTATCTTATTTAACTTTTATGTTCATGCAATATTTTAAGCTTTTATATTTTTTACCTTTTTATCTATTAAATTTGTCTAATGCTAGACCAAAAAATTTACAAAAAAAGGATTTTCAAAACAATACAGTTTAGAACTTTACAATTATTTCTGCATGAATTAACATTATTCCACGATTAATTTTACAATTGACATTTTATGGAACCATCCTATTGTGCAATTCTTGACGATTTATATATGTTTATACAAAATGAACATGGTCTTTTTTAAGTGAACTTAATCTTAATATATGTTTGTTCTTCATTTAATGAAACAAAGCTTTCAAATTATGTTTATGTTTACATATATTATTGCACACAGTCATTCATTTATGTGCAGTATTAAAATAAACTTGTATGATAGAACTTTATGGTAATGGTTGTTAGAAATTATTGAGAGAGTGTGAACAATCAGAATACCATAGAAAATTCCAGTTTACCTTAGGAGTAAACAAAAATTTGTTTGTTTCAGGTAACCCGACCTACCCTAAAAAAATGCCCCGACCATAGAACATTTTATATATCTGACCTTTTCAGATTTATTCAATGAAACTTACTTGTTTCCAGTTTTCAATTCATTATGGGCAACTAAGGGTTTTAAATGTGTTTTGAATGATTTTTATATTTAAGAAATAATTTTCGATTTATCGGCCAATAAACAACGATTTGGAGTTATGATGCGTAGGAATTAAACGACGTGGGCGTTATCCCTAGACCCGAGTGGCTTAATATCCACGCATCAGAACGACAAAGAGTTGTTTATTGGCTGATGCACAACAATAATGCGAAAATTATTTCGATTCTAACATGACCTGACCACATTTTCTGCTATTTCAATGCGAACTATTTTTTACAGCTTGTGAACTATTTTTTCGGGTTGTTTATTGGTAGTTTAACAATGGTGAATTTGGTTCTGTTTCAATAAAAAACTCCGTGCATGTCATGTTAGAATAAATGATATTATATCAAACTTGAAAAAAAAAAATATTAGTGATGTCACTAGATTTTTCTAAGAATAAATATTATCTTTATTACGAATACACAAGAAACTAAGTTTGTCAAAATTGTTTAATGGGTAATTAAATAATGATTTAATAAAAAATCACAAATTTCGTATGTTTTTCAGAAGGTTATTATGCGTTATTTTGCATGTAATTATTGTATATTTTATAAGCAAGAAATAATAAAATATCTGGAACTTGTGAATATGTTCAAGACTACCTTAAAAAATATCCCCAGTAGCAAGTGTTTACAGTGATATACAAGTCTGTGTATTTATTGATTAAGTGCGATTTTCCATATGTTCGTTTCCGCATCCGTATCCGCATGAATTACGAAACGGACGCCATGCATCCGCATTTTCCATAGAATATTTTAGTTTTGTTTTTACATCAAAAGAGTAAAATATGCCCGAGTAAGAATTATTTAAACATGTTAACATTGTCGACTGCAAATATTATGCAAATGTGCACAAAAATAACAGAATGTGGATTTGGAACACTTGTGCAACATTTATATCTGCGGAATAATCCACGATTCTACATAGCTGCGGAATCATCCACGATTGTTACTCGTTAATATCGATTTTTTATGCTCTGGGAGTCTTATATAATTCCTGCGTTATTCGGGTGTTCCTGGACAATTTCTGCGACCTTTGCAACATTTATTGTCTAAATTTCTAATAGCCTTTCGTTCAAATTGCTCGGGAAGGTACAATGTCGTCTGTAAGTGGGGGAGGGGGGTGCGTGCGCGTGTGTGTGTTTATAGAAAACATTTAAATTTTGATGAACAACCTATTTTATTCGAAATTAATATACTACATGCAGTTAATATAATGAACTTACTAGTTAAATGCGTGTACACATCTTGTTGTGAAGAGAACATGGTTGCGATTTTTACAGGATTAACATAAGATTATGTCATCTACGTTTTTAAAGAAACACATTTTTTCCTTTTTATCGATATGTTGTAAAGATTGGAAGACCCGTATAAATGGAATACTTTTTTAACGATTCTAGCGTACACAATTGTCACTTCTTGAGCATGCTGTTGCATTATTTTACCGACGGTAGCTAGTGTTATTTTAGTCTAATAAATGAGACGGTTGACGCGAATTTCATGCTACTTTTTATATTGGACTAAATTCGTGAGAAAACCTTGCCCATATAAAAAGTATCTCAATGTTTTCCTAGGTCTTCCACGTATAGCTAGTGTTATTTGTTTTAAAGTATTGGTAAGAGTGTTGCTGGTTTATTTATTGTTTACCTACTGTTCTACTGTGATAAACAATAAACCACTGTGTTCTACTGTGGTACGACTTGTAAGTCGCATTACAGAAAACCTAACAAGCACCAAAGGCCGCTCCCACTACAACCCGACCACTGCGCGCAATCTTCCTGCTGTCGTAGCTACCCTGAAATATGCTCAGCCTTTACATAGTAACATAGCTTCTTGAGCCATTCTGCGGATGATTGAAGCCATTCTGCCTCGGTTGCAACCCAGTGCTGATCAATCGCATGTTTTTGAGACAGCAAGACAAACGCGTGCATTTTGTAAAACCGTACGGAGTCCGTAGTCAGGGCTGCCGTGCGTTTTCGATTTTGGCAGACCGCAACTTTGCCTTCGAATCGTACACATGTGCGTTAAACGTGCGTCTGTCGCCGCACATAAACATCAGCGCTTGCGCTATAAATGTCTGTTGCAGTCGTCGAGGTGGAGAAAAATGCACGGTCACCGTACGGTTGCCGCAACCCGGTTTTGACCAGGCTTCAAAAAAGCATCTCCTTACATGTGACACGCATTAGAAACATCGCACACCTAAGTCTGATTGCTAGATAAGCCTCGTTTGTGGGTTGAAAAGGAACTTCTCGAGTCCGATACGGGTGGTTACTTTCGAGGTAAAAATAACGCTTGTAAATCTAAATCATAAAAGGTGTATGTTTATACATGTTTTTTTATCCAGATTGGACGCGTATCATAATATTATGTTGTTTTCGAGATTTCGCATAACTTTAACAAAAGATCAGCTCACAGTGATCTTGATCATGCAGTAAATCTTGTGAGCGCGGGACCAGATGGTGAGACCAATCGTGCGTTCGTCAATCGGCTGAAACTTCAAATCCCATTCGGTGCATACCAAAGAACATTTAACATTATACCGAACACAAACATACATAATTAGCGCTCAGACACATGCCTACATATATATATATGTACAGTACACTAATTAGCGGTGCGCTTCTTTATTCCAAACACACAAAACACTCGCGTGCACTTGTAATAATTATCAGTACAAACAATGTTGATAAGTATTTACGGTGAATAATCGGACTATAAAAAAGCACCGCGGTTATTAATTAGGCCCGGGCTGATACAAGCGGGGCGCACGCGTCCCCCTAACGACAGACACGTTCCAGGCACAGGGCTAATGAAGCTCTTGCGGTCATTAACGCAGATTTTGTTTGATCAACATTGCTTCCGTTGATGGTAGATGACCACTTGTGTTGCTATTAACGAGATAATTAAGGGAGATCAATAAAATCTAGTTTCCATTAGTGATTTATTCCGTGCTGGTCATTAACATCTGGATCGTAGCGCCGGTCTTATAGTGGACCCTCACTTCTTCATAATTATGTGAGGGTACTGGTGCAAAGGAAGATGCCGTCTTACCACATTTGAAACAACTACTGAAAATCGCAAGCATTGTTTCGCGAAAATGTACGTCGATATCAAAATGCTTAACTCGAGTTAAAAGAAAGTCTCTTCTAATCATAAATCCACTGTAGGCGGAAAGTGCCGTCCTGGATTAGCCTGTGCGGACTGCACAGGCTAATCCGGGACGACACTTTACGCACATGCATTAAGGCCGGTTTTCCCACGACGCGCCTCATATAAGTTAATGAATCCAATGACAGTTAAGTAAATATTAGTGATAAGTTAGTGATTAGTGAACATTTAGCAGAATTTCACGTATACATGCTTGAAAACAAATGTGCGGACTGCACAGGCTAATCCGGGACGACACTTTACGCACATGCATTAAGGCCGGTTTTCCCACGACGCGCCTCATATAAGTTAATGAATCCAATGACAGTTAAGTAAATATTAGTTAGTGATCAGTTAATGATTAGTGAACATTTAGCAGAATTTCACGTATACATGCTTGAAAACAAATGACGATTGTAAGGCTAAGGATAAGATTTCACTTAAGATGTTTCTGTAATACGACCCCTGGTTATTTGAAAATTAATAGTCAGGCCATACAAATTTGAGGTTATGTTTAGCGTCTCCATGATTTATCGAAACCAACAAAACTGGCAGGAAAAACAAACAATGAGTCCATTAAAAAACATGTTTCTTTCACAACTTATTCGTGGCAGTGGTACAAGCTAAAGCAAATGCTTAACTGCAAAACTGTTATATATCATCTTCATATTAGGAACCTACTTTAACACAGTATTTTAACTGTGTAGATTGACTAGTTGCAGACTGTTTTTAAAAATATTGATAAAAACACCAAAAAGTATTATTTAATTTTTATATGCTTTCCAACTTACTTTTTCACATTGTCAAACTTGTTGTTTTTTATCGTTCAGGCATCCAAAAACCTAGCAGCCCGAGGACGCTAAACATAGAATCAAATAGCTATGGCCTTATTCAGAGTATTTTATAAACAATATGTAACATTATTATTTACTTCAGGAACAATCGCAATGCTGTCTTTCTTACAGCTACAGCTAAAGTTGTAGACTTTCTAAGAAGAGAAAATTGTAGTTGAAGCATTTTGTTTTGAATTTAAAGAGTTTGATATACCACTGAGTGGCAAGCGGAGGAAATGGGTACATCTATATTATTTAATCACATATGTTAACAGGAAAAGGGCCAAACAAACACAACCCATATTTTTAATCGATTTTGATCTCAGAATGCGTACACTCTTTTCACATTATATACACCCTGTTTTAACCGTTATTATATGCCAGTATTAATATCTAATTTTCAGATTTGTTTATATAAAGAAATTGCCCCCTTGAGGCCCTTTTAGATGACATAGTCCCTTTAAGGTCATTTGGTAGTGGTGAGGCATAATACATTTTGGTCAGGTATAGTATTGCATACATCTATTTTTGGAACGCCAGTGTAACACATACGTTCATTCCAAAAATAACAGTATTTTTGGGAAAGTTTCCTACTTAGCCCACTCCCTGTACTATTAATTGATCAAAATCGATTAGCGCTCTATATTTCACGGTGAATAAGTTTACCGCATTCTGTTGAATTAAAATTGGAAAGCACTGCTATACTTCGTGGAAAAAGTCGTTAAACAGGCAAGATATTATCTGAATTTAAATTCAAATATTTAATAATCCATATACTCTATGATAAAACCACGAGTTGCACTGAACAAAATATCATTTAAGCCATACATGAACGTTCAATGTTAGTAAAATAGTGCTAACATGGAGTAGATCTCGGTAAAAAAGTACCTGTATTGCATACTAGTAATGCGCATTTAAGTCTTAAGTTTCAATATAAAGTTTATAGTTCCAAACGTTTTTGTTAGACAAAAAACATAGTGATAAGATCACAGAAACGTAAAAGTGCTTGTATCACACGAATCAGAGCCAAATGGAAGAGAAATCTGAAAACATATCTGAACATTTACGTCATGAATAAAAGACATGGACACTTGTTTTCACTTCGTCTATGAAAAGGGACGAATTTCAGGAAAAAATGTAATAATATTTAGCAGCGATGCCCACTGCCTTCCGTAGAACTAAAATTATTGATATGTTATGATGAAAACCCAGAGAAATTAACATTTTCTTGCACTGCACTCTTATTATTTGTCCAAAAGTATGCGGTGCCCATCCATTCATTATAAAGGTAACGTAGTTTTATTACATCAGTATACGGTGACCATATACACTGTGTATTTAGATGACTGATACTGTTGTAGTCTATGCACCGATCTGAAAGGAGGGGTTCCAAGTTTAATACCTGTATACAAACCCTTTTTTACCCCCCCCCCCCTCACGCTCCCCCCCCCCCCCCCCCCGTCAACGCCGCCGTCTCTCGCGAAGTCATTAGGGATGCAAGTCTTTGTCGGGTCGGGTCGGGTCAGGTATCTTTCTTCGGGTCGTGTATTTGCGGGTCGGGTCGGGTATTTATATAAGTAAAAGTACACATCACCTTTGTAACTCTAGAGGGCTGTTCCGATGAGTAAACATTGTTTCTATTATAAAGGTTAGACGATTATTGAAATTATTCTCGTTTGTGACATGTTTACATACAGTTTTCGTGTCAGATTTCGTCCTGCCTAGATCACTTTAATATATCTGCCATTCTCATTGCATTTATATTGCTTTACAACGCGCATTGAACTGTATCCCTGCTAAACCAAATATTACTCCATTATGTGAACTGTACCTGTTTCCTTAATGTATTTTTTTCACTGGACCTTTGTCATCAACATTGTTGTTTGTTAGCGAGAATTCTTAGCCGAATAGGGCCCGATTCCTCCAGCTCTAGAGTATATACGTGTATTTGACCCCAAAATCTCTTCTCTTTTTTTTCCCTATTAATGACTTAAGTTGAATGATAAGGACACCAACACAATTATAAAGTTTAAACTGAATGGTAAAGATCAGGGGCGTAGCGTGGCCAACTTCGGTGTTACTCGAAATATTAAAGAAGACAAAAGAAGCTGGGGGCATGGATGACACTAGGACCCCCGGTGGGACCCGACCAAAGCCCTGGCTAGGGGTCCAGGGGGCCGGAGGGCACCGGAAGCTCCTAAAAGTAAACATTTTATAACACACTAAAACGCAATTCCTGACATTTAGACTCTTATATTCTCTGCCAAGTTTGGCTTGTCACTTGCATATTCAGACGGTTTTGATTGAGGGGTTGCACTTAAAAAATGTTTAATGGGCGGCGCTTAGTTATTAAACAACACTTTAGTGATTGTGTTAGTTTTATAGCATAAAATTATATTTATAAAATTTGCAGTTTATTTGTCATCAATTTCGACAAAGTTAAACCCTAAAATCAAGGCAAGTACGCAGTTAGCGAAAACAAACTTTTAGTATTCAGTACGCTGATCCAAATTTGCGCAGTATTCAGTACGCTGATCCAAATTTGCGCAGTATTCAGTACGCAGGCCCTATAATTAGGTAGTATTCAGTAAGCAAAGGGGAGGAATGCTGTCGAATTATGACAGAACTAAACTTAACTAGTTTAAGTAGCGTAATTACTTAGTAATTATACAGAAAAAAGAGTAAACATGACCATTATAAAACTGAAATATATTTTGGACCAATCCATTCGGAAATACAATTATGCATATTTAATGAATGTATGATGTTTTGCTTGATTTTTTAAAATCTTATTTTTGAGAAAAATACTTCGATCCAGTCTGTTATTGGATGGATAAGTCATTGAGCTCGGCTGCTGTATCAATTTGTTAAAATTCAATATTTATATCAATTAATATTCAGGTATTTAATTCCATGTATAATAGCATACATGTTCACCGTTTAGTTCTACTTAGTCTTGAACATAATCAGATATAATTACAGTCAAATCGCGAGTATGCGTATCGCGATTATACGAAATGAAGGTGTACAATTAATAAGTGCGACTGTCCCGTCGTTTTTCCGTCCGTCCTTATTGAAATAAAAAAAAGATACGATTACACGAATCGCGAATACAAGAAATGTGCAATTATATGAACAATTACCACCGTCCCATAACGTTTAAATAAATGTCGAAATGGCACAATTGTACGAATCGTTGACTGGCGGTTGTTTTCACACATTTTCTTGTGACAGCCGTTGCGTGCGTTCGCCATCTGTTGCTTCGCATAATTAAGGTGCTATCAGAGGAGTGTCTTGTCTCATCGTAACACATGTTTCATAGTTTATTCCAGTCTCATCAATATATCGTATTTACATACATATCAAATTAACATATTAATAAAATGTATTGCCACTAAACTTGAGTTATAGTATACAATATAGAGTTTAAAAATTTTATACTTTAAAACACACTTTAAAAGATATTATAACTGTGAACATATTCCCAACATAGTCCTTAATACATCACGTTATTTACTTTAGGTTTATAGTAACCATGTAAGTTATTAAATTGTGAAAAGGTTCACATTCAACATTTATTAGTTAAATGCTTGCAACTATCAAGGAAAATCTTGGGATATATACGTGTTTATGTGTTATAGAAAGTGACCAATTTTAATAATACAGAATATTATCGTTTATGTTAGTATTATACGGCAATTTATATGAAGTACTAAAGTACCAGTCCGTTATTATATAGTCTCTTAGACCTATTCATACATGAGTTTGTAGTCCTAAGTAAAAATGTTTAGTCATAACAATTCGTCATCCACTTTATGTTTACACAAATAAGATAATAATATCTAAGATTTAAGAGTAATAAAACACTATTATATATATTAAACAAACAACTTTTAACAGATATAATTTCTTCAGTCAAAATGGTATTAAGCTGATTGTACAACGTATAACAAGCTGTTATAACATATTGATTGGAAAGTTAAAGATTCGGCAAAGGTGCGATTTATACACGAGAGCTTGTGTTAAATGCCAATAAACAATAACATTTCAGACGGTTCCCTGTATTCTTAATCACGAATGATAATTAAAGAATTTAATACAGGTACACAGTTGGAACCAGTCCAAAAACAACTGGTCATCGGACCGGTCGTCATTCGAAGACAACCGGTCCGAGCGAAAAATCACAGGTCACGGACCGACGGACACGCGTTAAGGTCGAACCCTGACTAAACCTTGATAAAATCTTTGTTTTCAAAAAAAGTATTCTCGTTTCGATAAATACAGATTTGTTCGGTAAGTTATTTGCATAGGTTTTTTTGCAGAGGGTTTACGGTAATAATTCAGCGGGAAATAATGCACGTGCTTGTGTATGCATGCGTTATAAATATACTGAGGCGCGAATTTGACGGGAAAAATATATGGCGCAGGAAAAGGAAAGGATGAATACTGAATAACCACACTCCCAGCCGTCAACAGTTTCGTTCGCTGTACAAAAAATCACTTCTTTTCATTAACGATAAGTTTGACATTTACTTATAATAAACGGTCATATAATTAACGCTGTTCTCAGTTTAAATTCAGTTACGTTAAAAGCCAAAGCACTCTACTACACCCAACTCATCAACTTGACGCTTTAAAACTCCTTGACTTAAGACGTCCACAAAGCTGTTCATTGGGGTTCGTTCAGGAAATATACAAGAGCGCCATCAAATAGAAACACCTATGCCTATTGGGTCTTGGTTTTATTAATTTGTTAAATATGGTTTTAGATTAAGAAACTGTGGTGGCATATTGCTGCCACCCCTTAACTATAAGATTTCATAAAAACTTTCGCGAAAATAATGGGGGATTTCATGAAAACAGAAAAATATCATAAATGCGAGATAAATATCTTAACGTGAAAATTTGCTAGTTATTTTGCAATAAACTGCCACAACATACCAGTAACATTTTTCATGATACTAACTAACTTTTCACGAAAGTATAATTTTTTTCAAGAAAGTATATAGGGTTAGGGTTAGGGTTGGTTTCGTGAAACATTTATCTGGTTTTTTACAAAAACTTAGCTGGTTTCATGAAAACCACCATTATTTTCGTGAAAGCATAACCTTTATGTGGTGTCAGTTCAGAGAAATAACAAGCATAATTTCATGTTAAGATGATTTACTTGTCTTCATGATAATTATCTGTTTTCATGAAATCCCCCATTATTTTCGCGAAAGTTTTCATGAAATCTGATAGTTAAGTGGTGGTAGCAATATGCCCTATAACAAACATTTTAAGAAAGATAACGATGATTAAAAAGGTTCAATTGCACTGTTATTTTAATACCCGACCCGACCCGAAGTTTCCCATGAGGAACCGAACTCGAGTTAATTTTTATGGAACCGATAATTCGGGTATTTTCGGGTATCCGTTGCATCCCTAGAAGTCATCCATTTCACGGACCATGATCGCCTCTGGGCTGATGTGTTTTGCAGTGTTCGTCTGCAGGACTAATCGCTCTGCCAGACGCTTGATTTCATGGCCCGCGAATGGCGACGGTGTGGTTTTCATGCTTAAAAAGCCGCAACATTTTCCCGTGTTGTTCATAATTATAAACTTGTGTTAAATTAATACATTTCAGCTGGATGACCAATGCCGACAGGTCTGACTTTGAAACATTCTCGTCTGTGCCGGGATTCCTTTACTTGAGGCTTTAACCGGTCTCCAGATATGACTTACCTTATATATACTTTGCAAGCTGTTTATATATATCATATGCAAACAGTTTGTATGTAAAGCTTTCTCGTTGTATTACGCAGAAACGAAGACAAAATGTTACTTGTTTTCAATGCTCGATGTTTTTTTGTTTTTTTTTTACCATTAAATATTTTGCAGGACAGCCGCACTGGCGTCGATCTCCGAAAATTTGGAAGGCGGGATGGATCGGTCTCTCGAGTATTAAAGCGACCAATTTACAGATTGGCAAATGGACAATTTTATAAAATGTTGTCATATATTCCATCAAGGAAAACACAATATACCTCAACAAGCGAAATAACACTTCTGACAAGGCAATATATTGAAAATATAGTGTCTTTTATGGATAATCATCAATTGAAATGGATAAAATTATATTTGCCTTTGTAACGCTTTTCGTCGGAATTTTGCCACACGTGTATCACTAACAACGTGAAAATACACTACTATCTGATTTTTTTTAAATCCCGAAAGTGGGTCCGAGACGAAGGCAAATCCTTTAATTTACTTTTTTCTGTATTTACTATTTGTTGTTGGTTAGTCGAGTTGCTCTAGTTTTTGCATAGTCATAACATTAAAATCTGTGAATAGGTGCCTTTAAGTAAAATTGGATTTTGTCTGATAGCCGTCAAAATCCCAACTTCTTCTGGGGCATATTTGACAGACAGATATCTTATCATTTACCCTGGCCACAGTTTGTTATTTTATATCTGTTTACGAAATTATTCAATAATATTCTGTATTTGGCAAATTCCAATAGGAAATTATGTCTGGTGTATATCAAATCGTGCAAAATGCATCGATTCCCGTCTTTCCTGACCATTCGTAATATAAATGGTCCAAACTTGCTCGTTCTTCAATAATAACATCTGAAATCGATCGTTTGACTCATGGATGCTGATGAATTGGTGTATTTCATCAAAGACTTCCTGGATTTGAAATTTCTTTGTCAGCAGCGTTGCTGCGTAGCGTTTCATCTAGTCTATCGTGTCAAGAGCGATGTATTCTGTCATTCAGTCAGATACCGAAATTTTCGTATAAAGGAACTCGTGTGGAAATTTCACGAACAACAAAATGGAAGTTGCTTGTTGCTGGAGTACATGGGTGATAATACGTGTTAAATGCGAGAAGATAATATGTTAATGAACCGATCAATTCGTCCGATTATCGGAATAATCAAGCGTAGTTGTGGAGCGATCAACAGGGCGTAGCCAGTCTTAGTATGATAGTGATGTACAATGATAGGCAAAAGTATGCCATTATGTTCTTTTTTGTTGCCTGTGCACACGTGTATTGCCGAATAAACCTGACTTTACTCGAGAAGACTACTTATAATTATTTTGACTAATATTGTTGGAAACAACAATCACAACAATGTGTAATATACTTAATATGTGTCCAATGCACCATTAAAAGCTAGTCGTTAATCGTAAATCAATCAAATACATCCTTAAATAATACTTGTATAAACATCAACTGATACCCACGTTCGATCCATATCGCTCCTCTCTATTCGTCGATGCTAATACTGGAGTGTAACGAAATGATTAGTGGTGGTATTCGACGACGATGATGACACACATGTGGATCGGAAAATTTTGTCGAAAATGTGTTCACATTGAAAAGACATTGCCGCCACAGTAACTCTTACTTGGCACGGAGGCTACGTTGATGTTTGAACCAAGGCTTATATAAGTCAAAGAAATAAACTTGCACTACATATCAGCACCAACGGAATATCGCATTCAGAAGATTAGTCAACCCAAATATATTTCGTTATAGCATTTTAAAACTATTCTAGTTACTATAAACAAGCGTTGAATGACTAATTAGTGAACGGATAGTGGACTTGAGCGACTGTAATGTGTGTGCACGCTCGCTTTGGGGAAAGGCAGACAGGTTAAAAATTCCCCAGCCATCCCGGGCCGCGGCGCCCGTGCATGTTTACAACCCTGTCAATCAGTGACCGTAATGCAATAGCTCCGCGTTTCCGCGTGCGCTGTTCTGAACTAATAACAAATAATCAGCGTTAATTTGTAGTTAATGAGAGTCTCTAGAGGGTAACTGCTTGCAGATCAAATTCCGAGCCACCAGTAGCTGGGAAATATTTATCATTTCGTCGATGTCAGTGTCAGAATTAATAAAATCAGTTGATTCTATATTCTCCTTATTTGCTGAGTATATTTACACACGTGTTTTTGTCTATATTTAGCCCGCAGGTGTACGGCGACATCTGATTGGCTTATTGGTGACCCACTGTCATCGCGATCTGTCGGGACATGTGCTTTTATTATGCGCACAAGGACACGAAAAGTTGACAGCCTTCGCGCACCGACGTATATCATGCGGAACGTTTTTACCCTCTACATAGTGAAAAGTTGTAAAAGTTTACAAATTGGAATATTTATTTAACTCGGATATAAATATGTGTTTATGAGTTATATTAATTAAAATAACGTTTTGAATATTTTTGTAGTATTGTGTGTGCGCGTTGTAATTTATTTCTGGTGTGTCTCTTGAAAATAAAAACAGAAGTGTTGAAAATATGCCTGTGGATTTACCTATGTTATCGGACACGAAGCCGTGTGTATGATTGTGTATTGCTTATTGTCAATTAGTGTATTCGCTTTGTGGATTGGTAAAAATGACAATTTCAAGATACACATGTCACAGAAAATAGATGTGTCCCCTAGAATGATACAGTTGGTAGGAGTGGGGTTTCTTCTGGGAGTTTTACTGTCATCTTCTAACTCAGGTATGCAGTTATACCGCTCGTTTGTGAGTCGAGTGACCTGTCACCTTTGCGTGTTGTCGCTTCGTTTGATGTGCTTTGATGTGCCGCTGTTGTAATTAAAGTGTTGAAACCGAGTTATGTTAGCATTTAAACCAGCACATTGTGTTCTGTAAAGTTACCGATTATATCGGAATGGAAGACGACCTATTTCTTGTGTAGTAATAGTCGTAATGGGGAATCGCAGTGTAACCCATAAATAAATCATGCGGTAATAAATATATTGAATATGATACATGCTTTAAAACACATATAATTATATGTTGTTATGGAACAGTTCAGTTTAGTGAGATATTGAATTATCAATTTATGCCATCTTTGTTTAGCAATGTTTCAGTATTAAAATAATTGTTTTAGTAAAATAAATGTATAACGTTCACACTAATTTTCAGCAATTTTATAATTTACTAATTTTATAAATTTCAAGCATCTGTAATGACTAGAAATAACAAAAATTGGAACAATTTAAAAGTTTTTTTATCAAGTTGTTATTTAAATAATTAAAGTATTGTTTTAATTTAATATCTAGCATGTACCCACACAGCGGAAACCAATTAATGAATATTATATATTAATTATATCAAGGTATAATTACTATGATATATACAATGTGTAGGGGCAGATCCAGAGGGAAATAGCATGGTGCTGCACCCTGCTCAATTTTGGCCCAGCTACCCCTCAGTGCCCTCTGGGCTGTTAATATATGAGGTGTGTAGTGGGAAAACCGGGCTTAATGCATGTGCGTAAAGTGTCGTCCCGGATCAGCCTATGCAGGATGGCACTTTCCACCTACAGTGGATTTATGTTTAGAAGATACTTCATTGAAACAGAAAATACCATTAAAGCAGAAAGTTTCATCCCAGATCAGCCTGTGCGGCCTGTACAGGCTGATCCGGGATGACACTTTATGCACATGCATTAAGCCCAGGTTTCCCCACGACACGCGTCATATAGTTTTTAAATATTCAATGACGAATGCAGAGACCATGCATAAAAACCTTGATAAGAAGCATTAAAATAAACAACAATCTGGATTTACCAAATTTTAGAAAATGTCAGGGAACTCGTCCACCTCCCCTGCCATTTATGAGAGCCCCCTGTGCATTTTTTAATTCCTGATTTGTCCCTATATTATTATAGTACATGTATGTTTGGTGCTGTTAAAACGATTTAAATGCAGACACGACATTAAAAAGGAAGTTATTTTTGCCTTGAGTGCTTTGAGTAATAATGCACAAAATGTTCAGTACTAATTAAATCTCAATTTTTTCTTGAAGGTCCGAATACCCTTATCTGAAATATGTACATTGTGAATTTGTCTTAAATAATTTAGTTTGTTAAAAGAGAATAATTATCATCATTCCATTATGAAGACAAGGCTTTTTTCATTCTACGCTTCTAAAGCAGAGGTTCATTGAAATATTAATTGGAAATACCTTTTGTATCTGAAAATGAAACATAGGTACCCAGTGGGGTTTTTTCACCTTTGGGAGAAAGGTGGCGGGGCCCTTCAGATGGGGAATTTTACGGCAAAAGGGGATTTTTTTAGAAAAGCATTGTTAGTAAATTTACATGTTTTTATTCTACTTTTTTATAAACCATGAATTAATCTATTGATTTGCTACCAATGATAACTGCTTCAACTTGGTTTGATGAAAAACTGCTGTGATATTTTACGAAAACTCCTCTATCTTAGTCAATTCTTGTCCGATTTTGGTCATTTGTTTTCAAAATACAGCTTACATTGAGGGGAATTTTAAGGTAAATATAGGGGAAAAATATTTACCTTTTAAGCAGGGGAATGGGGCCCCAAATTGGCCCTCAAAAAACACTGGTACCAGTAATTGGTTGTTATTGTCTAAACATTTTCTTGACATTTATTTTAGTGTTTAAATACAAAACTCCAATGTTTACTGAAAAAACAAGAACTGTTTTTTCAATTTAGAAGATTATATTTATCAGTACATAATTATTTATAGTCTAAAATATTGACCTTTGAAGGGAAAGATCTCTGCTCCAACAAAAAACAGCCTGCTACTACTTTAAGAGCAGAGGGCAGAGGTTCAGAATATTTCCTCGATATTAGATAGATAGCAATGTTTGTAATCAAATTTGTTTGCAAAATTATCGAAATAGTATTTTATCTTATCATCATTGTTCCTCTGACCATCCACTAACGGGGCAGCAGGGTGTGGGGAATCAGCTGTAGCTATTTTAATTTAAGTCACACTTGAGATGAGATTTCAGATTAAGTTTCTATGTGAAATTAAAATAATGTATTGAAAGAAATTAAATTAAATGAACACATACTTGGGGAGTTTATGGTTTTAAGAAATTTACTCGAGATAACCTGGGCCGGTAATTAACAAATCGTCTAATGGAAATCTTAACTTAGTTGTACTTAACTAAAATTTCAGATCAAATTTTCAATGTGAAATCCACTGATTTCTGTTTATAAAAATGTAAAACAACTAATATCTAATAAATATTTTCTTCTTCAAACATTTTAATGCAAAAAGACCTATTCACGAAACAGTCAGAGATTTAAGGAATTTTATGAATTTTTTAAGAAATGTACTCAAGTTTTCCAAAAGGAGGTTTGTAATTACTTAAGATTTCCCCCTAAGGAGGTTTGTAATTACTTAAGAGTTCCTCCTAAGGAGGTTTGTAATTACTTAAGATTTCCCCCTAAGGAGGTTTGTAATTACTTAAGATTTCCCCCTAAGGAGGTTTGTAATTACTTAAGAGTTCCCCCTAAGGAGGTTTGTAATTACTTAAGATTTCCCCCTAAGGAGGTTTGTAATTACTTAAGATTTCCCCCTAAGGAGGTTTGTAATTACTTAAGAGTTCCCCCTAAGGAGGTTTGTAATTACTTAAGATTTCCCCCTAAGGAGGTTTGTAATTACTTAAGATTTCCCCCTAAGGAGGTTTGTAATTACTTAAGATTTCCCCCTAAGGAGGTTTGTAATTACTTAAGAGTTCCCCCTAAGGAGGTTTGTAATTACTTAAGATTTCCTAAGGAGGTTTGTAATTACTTAAGAGTTCCCCCTAAGGAGGTTTGTAATTACTTAAGATTTCCCCCTAAGGAGGTTTGTAATTACTTAAGATTTCCCCCTAAGGAGGTTTGTAATTACTTAAGATTTCCCCCTAAGGAGCTTTGTAATTACTTAAGATTTCCCTTAAGAGCTTTTTGAATACCAGTCCTGGACATCAAAAAATCTTTTTTTCTTTATTAGTCAGAAGTGAAAGACTTAAAAGTGTTATTTTGTTGCCAATATAACTGAGGGCTAGAGATAATTATGAGACTTTGTCTCTTGATATGTTTCATTTCAGAGCAAACCGAGATATTGAAGAGGTTAAATAAAACTTTCAGTACATTTGCTATTGTTCATTAGATATGAGTTCTTTTCAAAATATTTAACACAATCTTTCCTATTGACATCATGCAAACATGGACTGAAAACCCAGCTCTGGCAATCAACAGTAGACTATTTAAGACTTGGCACAATAACAACTATGTGCAGCGTAAAATCACCACAGGCAGTGTAATATTCAATATTAGATATTGTGTCACGACATAAAATATTTATTGTATGTAGTACTGACACAGGGTTAGACCTACATTGTCTATTGTTCTTAGTTGCATGCTTTTTGGTTTGCACAAATGTGAAGTGACTTATAATTACCAGTTTTTAGATAAACAAAGTGTTGAAACATTTATGTACAGTTTTTAACTGTTTATACTAAGAAGTGATTAAAAAAACAAGATTTTGAGAAAAAAAATCGAAACAAAACTCAACAGTGCAGAAACTGTCCTGTGCAACCCCCCCCCCCCATTATGTAAATAAAAATCCATCCATCTATCCACCCATCAATCAGTAAGTCAATCAGTAGTTCAATAATTCTGTTATTCAATCAATCAATGAATCAATCAATTAAATTATCAATCAATTAGTCAAATCATTTAATGAATAAATCAGTCATTCAATCAATAAATCATAAGTTCAAGAATATAATTATTATTTAAGAAGCTGAAATTAAACTATTTTAAACCTCGGATCCGATTGAGTTGCTAGAATCAAGTCAAACCCAGTTTCTCTGGTACTACTGATAGTATTTTTAAAGAGGATTCTGTTCAATTTATGATCCTTTTTTGTTTGGGAACATGAGATGAAAGATTGTATCAGATTTTATAAATATAAAACAGATGCTCGCCATGTCCCATCATAGGTGTTCGTGTTCTTCAACTTGTCTGTCTGTTCAGTATATCTTTTAATGCTTGTTTGACATTGGTTTTGTGATGTTAGAAATCCATACATATGTTGCCAACTAATTGCTTAATAGATTTTCCAGTACTGGGGAAGATGGTGACTAATTCAGCATATGTTTGGAAAAAAAGAAATTTGAATAAAACTTATTTCCTTTCTTATGAAAATGTACTGGGTACAGTAAATATTAATGCTCAGTGTCGTTATGTTGATTTCTTTCAATTGACATCTGAGTGACATAAATTTGTAATGTTTAAATACTGTACTACAACAAGATTTTTGTATTGTATGATTGTTAACATTATTTTACAGGTGTTAAATCAGTTAATAACATACAGTATGCATTAGCATTGCCTAACCCCATTTATAAAAAAAAAATCAAAGCAAGGTCTGGAATTCTTCTGCAAATGTTCTTTTGAAAATTGTGCGGAAAAGTATGTTCCTTTAAAAGAAATTATGACAATTTTAAAGTCGTCTCTGGTGATACAAGCCATAAAGCGGTTACAGTGTTTTTTTAGGGCCAATTTGGGGCCGAAATTTGGCCCCATTCCCCTGCTTACAAAGTATATATTTTTCCCCTATATTTACCTTAAAATTCCCTTCAGAATGTAAGCTTAATTATTTTTAAAAATTGACCAAAATCGGAGAAAAATTGACTAAGATTGAGGAATTTTAGTAAACAATCCCAGCAATTATTAATCAAACCAAGTTAGTGCATAGTCTAAGTTATCATTTGCAGCAAAACGATGCATAAATTTATGTTTTATAACAAAGTAGAATATAAACACGTAATAATGCTTTTCTAAAAAAAAAAAAATCCCGTTTTGCTGTAAAATTCCCCATCTGAAGGGCCCCGCCACCTTTCCCCCAAAGGTGAAAAAAAACACTGGGTTAAATATATAAAATTATTATACAGTCTTCACAATAATTTTTTGGAAGGGCTTGCCTGTTCGGACATAAGCCATGCAATTCCAACTTGCCTGAATCCACCTGAACTTGTCCAAAATTGGGAAATAAAACCTAGACTTTACGTAAACCTTTTAAATAAAAGTGATAAGATTGTTGATGTATTCAGTCATATAGAAAGAAAATCTGGTGAGTTTCATATATTTTAAAATAAAAATTCTGCACATTGTCATATTATTTGTAAATGAATTGTTTGATTTCATACTTTTTCATCCTGGTACTTTCCCTTTTGGGCAGGCAGGTCAATATTTTAACTTGCCCGAATAGATATGTGGTGCGTCGTGGAAAAACCGGACTTAATGCATGTGCGTAAAGTGTCGTCCCGGATTAGCCTGTGCAGTCTGCACAGGCTAATCCAGGACGGCACTTTCCGCCTACAGTAGATCTATGTTTAGAAGAGACTTTCTTGAAATAGAAAATACCATAAAAGCGGAAAGTGTCATCCTGGATTAGCCTGAGCGGACTGCACAGGCTAATCCAAGATGACACTTTACGCACATCATTTTTACTTGTCCAGTGCTTCGGCCAAGTGGGTTATTTCAAAGACTGATTTTAATTTTAGTACCTTTTACCTGTCCATATCTTCGAGATAAAAATATGCCTAGCTTCCATTTTAGTGTGATTAAATTCCATTGCTAATATTTGGTAATCATTACATACTTCATTTGTTAAGTAAAAATGCAAACATTGAAATAACTGTTCGGAGTTGTATAATTTCTTAAGGATTTTTAAAGATTATATTCTTCGATTATCACATTTATATGCCTAGCTTTATAAAAGGGTGTGAATCACCAGTGTTCCATACTTTGCCCCATATTTTTGTACAAAAGTACTTGAAAGAAGTGTTTTATATTTAAAGCATTTTATCTATTAAGTTATTTATGTCAATATTTATACACATTAGTTGGCTGTAATAGGGGATACATGTATTTAAAATAATCGTAATATCATTGATATCTACATAAATCTTAATGGAATTTGTGTTAATAATTTCTGGCCTTTTAGTAATAAAAGGCCTTATCCTCATATTGGCAAATTGACAATTTTTTATTTGAGGCATGTCATGGGAAAACCGGGCTTAATGCACGTGTGTAAAGTATAGTCCCGGATCAGCCTGTGCAGTCCGCTAATCCGTGAAGACACTTTCCGCCTACAGTGGATTTATGTTTAGAGGAGACTTCCTTGAAACAGAAAATACCATAAAAGTGGAAAGTGTTGTCCCTGATAAGCCTGTGCGGACTGCGGACTGCACAGACTGATCCGGGACAACACTTTAGGCATGTGCATTCAGTCTGGTTTGCCCATGCCACGCCTCATTTATATATATATTTTGTAACACATTACAACACACACTTGATTACTTTTACTTTTTATGTGTTTTGGCGAGTTATATTTTTATTCAGATCATTCCTTGTGGTTCAGTTTTTACAGTTAAGTTGTTATGTGGTGCTTTTCACTTAATAATGTTTCAATAATGCATGTGAAAAAGTCCCTTTAATGATATTTTTTACAAATTTATCAAAAGTGACATTTTAAAGGTCATTTTTGCTCAGTGTGTCTGTGAATTTTCTGCTTTGTGAAAAGACTTTTGACAGTAACATTTCATTCTACATGTACACACACTTTAAATTGTGATCCAGATTTAAGCATTATATTTTTGGTACCCCCAAAATTAGCCATTTATACATGTAGAACAATCTAAAACTATACAAGCCTTCTGTCTTATTTAGGGAATTGTAAAGTTTCATTTGAAATAAAAATTTTTATTGCATTACATTTTTCCAGTAGTGTGTTAATAAAATTCAATAACAGCTCTTCTTTTTTCTTTTTTTTTTTTTACAAAAGTGCAACGTGAATGTATAATTCTGATGTTATTAATTTTATTCTTGCAAGTTTTACGATGAATATCCGTGAATGCTTCATGGAGTGTTGCTGTTTATCACGTTCACAAGGAATTCTTTTCCCTGTTTTTTTGCTTTTAAAATCTAATACCTATTTTCGTTTCAAACTTAATAGATTAATAGCAATAAATAGTATTTATAGTTTACTTTTTTCTCCGATTTTGGTTAAGTTGCCACATTATTGGTATCTTTAGGTATGAATATGTACTGGTCTATGAAAGTCCCACAATATACTGTATTACCGGTACATCTATGTTTTCGGCTACTGACTGTTTTTTTACATCCTCAAAATTGGCCAAAATAATCATTTTTCATGTGTTTTCAGACACTTTCAGCCCGGCTAGTTCAGTTGGTAGAGCGCTGGACTGTCAATCCGGGGATCGTGAGTTCAAACCCCAGCCGGCCACATAACTTGTGTGGTGATTGGTCATGAAATTATTTCTACGTCCATTCTCCCCCTACTACGGCCATTCTCCCCCTACCTCTGATTCAAGTAGGGCAGTTGTCAGTTATTGGCATAAGTATGTGCACTTAGTACTGGTAAACCGCTTAGATCGGTTAAGCTTGCCCAGGAAAAGTGTGAGTAGGTTAATTTACCGCCATTGTGTGACTGAAATACTGTTAAAAATGGCGAAAAATCCAAACAAACAAACAAAACAAAGAAAATAAATTAAATTCCAATCTATCTTTTCGGACAGATGTTACTATGACACCCATTTTAATTATCAATGTTTTTTCTCTCCTGTGGGGGAAAGGTGGCGGGGCCCTTCACTTGGGGATATTTATGGCAAAAGGGGACTTTTTTAGAAAAGCTTTATTACATGTTTATATTCTACTTTGTTATAAAACATTAATAAATTGTTTTGCTACAAATGATAGCTTAGATTATGCACTAAATTGTTTTGACGAAAAATTTCTTGAATTGTTTAAGAAAATTCCTGTATATTAGTCAATTTTTGTCAGACTTTTGTCTTTTTTTTTCAAAATAAAGCGTACATTCTGTGGGGTATTGTAAGGTAGATATAAGGGAAAAATATATACTTTTTAAGCAGGGGAATGGGGCCGAATTTCGGCCCCAACTTGGCCCTAAAAAAAACACTGATTATAGTACCACAGCCTGGTTTTCAGCGACCACTATTGTTTATCAATTTAATCTTTTAATGTATTTGCATGCCAATTAGCAAGTTGTATAATGGTTTTAATATACGTGTACAGTATCATGTCATAAATTACTATGGTGGCAGTAAAATCGTGCTTGTGGCTAGAATAGTTTATAAATACTGGTACACATGTATATTCTATTTACATCAGTATGAAACCATGAATCACGGACATTGGTTCCTACGGACATTCGTTCCTAGGCTATTTTCGACATAGTCAGTCATTGGTTCCTACATTATAATGACACCCTTTCCGACATCATTTTGCCACCTTGGACAATCGTAATAATTAATATGACACTGCGGCCATTTGTATATTTTTGGCGCCGATTTAAAGCCATTATGCAGATATTGTTAAAATAGCTACCGGTATGTAAATGAATCGATAAAATGTCAATTAGCTAATCAAGGACCGTTTGTGGTCTCATTATAAATTAGCTTATTGTTGTCAGTTAAATTGTCGGAGATGGCAAAATAATGTAGGAACGAGTGTCCGAGGTGTCATTATCATGTAGGAACCATTGTCCGCCTATAATGTAAAAAATAGCGTAGGAACGAATGTCCGTAGGAACAGTTGTCCGGATACCTGAAACCATGTGTATAGAGTTTCAGTATCTGCTCTCATTTATCCACCAAAGCCAAAACATTGACATACTTGGGAATGGCTCAAACATTGACATACTTGGGAATGGCTCAAACATTGACATACTTGGGAATGGCTCAAACATTGACATACTTGGCAATGGCTCAAACATTGACATACTTGGGAATGGCTAAATATTGACATACTTGGGAATGGCTCAAACATTGACATACTTGGGAATGGCTCAAATATGATCCCGACAACAAGGATATCAACGGAAACTACTATTACATTTCCTGTTAAGAGTACTATCTTATAATCTATTTGGAGACGGTTTTCTTTTTGATTTCTTATAAACGATATCAATTAAATTAAACTTATTTAATTGTTTTTAGAGAGATAAAGAGTAAAATCTGTAAGTTAAAAAAACATTTAAATGATTACAACCCTGGATTATCCAAGGTATTAGAAAATGTAAAAGAACTGGTCCATCTTTGAAATCCCCTCTACTCGAACTGGTCCAGCTTTGAAATTCCCTCTACTCGGTCTGGTCCAGCTTTGAAATCCCCTCTACTCGAACTGGTCAGCTTTGAAATACCCTTTACTCGACCTGGTCCAGCTTTGAAATTTCGTCTACTCGGCCTGGTCCAGCTTTGAAATCCCCTCTACTCGAACTGGTCCAGCTTTAATATCCCCTCTACTCGACCTAGTCCAGCTTAGAAATCCCCTCTACTCGAACTGGTCCAGCTTTGAAATTCCCTCTACTCGAACTGGTCAGCTTTGAAATTCCGTCTACTCGACCTGGTCCAGCTTTGAAATCCCCTCTACTCGACCTAGTCCAGCTTTGAAATCCCCTCTACTCGACCTGGTCCAGCTTTGAAATCCCCTCTACTCGATCTGGTCCAGCTTTGAAATCCCCTCTACTCGACCTAGTCCAGCTTTGAAATCCCCTCTACTCGAACTGGTCAGCTTTGAAATCCCCTCTACTCGACCTAGTCCAGCTTTGAAATCCCCTCTACTCGACCTAGTCCAGCTTTGAAATTCCCTCTACTCGAACTGGTCAGCTTTGAAATCCCATCTACTCGAACTGGTCCAGCTTTGAAATCCCATCTACTCGAACTGGTCAGCTTTGAAATCCCATCTACTCGAACTGGTCCAGCTTTGAAATCCCATCTACTCGAACTGGTCCAGCTTTGAAATCCCATCTACTCGAACTGGTCAGCTTTGAAATCCCATCTACTTGAACTGGTCCAGCTTTGAAATTCCGTCTACTCGAACTGGTCCAGCTTTGAAATCCCATCTACGCGAACTGGTCCAGCTTTGAAATTCCGTCTATTCGAACTGGTCATCTTTGAAATCCCATCTACTCGAACTGGTCCAGCTTTGAAATCCCATCTACTCGAACTGGTCCAGCATTGAAATTCCCTCTACTCGACCTGGTCCAGCTTTGAAATCCCATCTACTCGAACTGGTCAGCTTTGAAATCCCATCTACTCGAACTGGTCCAGCTTTGAAATCCCATCTACTCGAACTGGTCAGCTTTGAAATTCCCTCTACTCGAACTGGTCAGCTTTGAAATTCCCTCTACTCGACCTGGTCCAGCTTTGAAATCCCATCTACTCGAACTGGTCCAGCTTTGAAATCCCATCTACTCGAACTGGTCCAGCTTTGAAATCCCATCTACTCGAACTGGTCAGCTTTGAAATTCCCTCTACTCGAACTGGTCAGCTTTGAAATCCCCTCTACTCGAACTGGTCCAGCTTTGAAATCCCATCTACTCGAACTGGTCCAGCTTTGAAATCCCATCTACTCGAACTGGTCAGCTTTGAAATCCCATCTACTCGAACTGGTCAGCTTTGAAATCCCCTCTACTCGAACTGGTCCAGCTTTGAAATCCCATCTACTCGAACTGGTCCAGCTTTGAAATTCCGTCTACTCGAACTGGTCCAGCTTTGAAATCCCATCTATTCGAACTGGTCCAGCTTTGAAATTCCGTCTACTCGAACTGGTCAGCTTTGAAATCCCATCTACGCGAACTGGTCCAGCTTTGAAATTCCGTCTATTCGAACTGGTCATCTTTGAAATCCCATCTACTCGAACTGGTCCAGCTTTGAAATCCCATCTACTCGAACTGGTCCAGCATTGAAATTCCCTCTACTCGACCTGGTCCAGCTTTGAAATCCCATCTACTCGAACTGGTCAGCTTTGAAATCCCATCTACTCGAACTGGTCCAGCTTTGAAATCCCATCTACTCGAACTGGTCAGCTTTGAAATTCCCTCTACTCGAACTGGTCAGCTTTGAAATTCCCTCTACTCGACCTGGTCCAGCTTTGAAATCCCATCTACTCGAACTGGTCCAGCTTTGAAATCCCATCTACTCGAACTGGTCCAGCTTTGAAATCCCATCTACTCGAACTGGTCAGCTTTGAAATTCCCTCTACTCGAACTGGTCAGCTTTGAAATCCCCTCTACTCGAACTGGTCCAGCTTTGAAATCCCATCTACTCGAACTGGTCCAGCTTTGAAATCCCATCTACTCGAACTGGTCAGCTTTGAAATCCCCTCTACTCGAACTGGTCAGCTTTGAAATCCCCTCTACTCGAACTGGTCCAGCTTTGAAATCCCATCTACTCGAACTGGTCAGCTTTGAAATCCCATCTACTCGAACTGGTCAGCTTTGAAATCCCCTCTACTCGAACTGGTCCAGCTTTGAAATCCCATCTACTCGAACTGGTCCAGCTTTGAAATTCCGTCTACTCGAACTGGTCCAGCTTTGAAATCCCATCTACTCGAACTGGTCCAGCTTTGAAATTCCGTCTACTCGAACTGGTCAGCTTTGAAATCCCATCTACTCGAACTGGTCCAGCTTTGAAATCCCATCTACTCGAACTGGTCAGCTTTGAAATCCCATCTACTCGAACTGGTCCAGCTTTGAAATCCCATCTACTCGAACTGGTCCAGCTTTGAAATTCCATCTACTCGAACTGGTCCAGCTTTGAAATCCCATCTACTCGAACTGGTCAGCTTTGAAATCCCCTCTACTTGAACTGGTCAGCTTTGAAATCCCCTCTACTCGAACTGGTCAGCTTTGAAATCCCATCTACTCGAACTGGTCCAGCTTTGAAATCCCATCTACTCGAACTGGTCCAGCTTTGAAATCCCCACTAATCAGTTTGAGCAGCGCTCTGTACTTTTTCTGGGCCCGTATTTACCAACCAATTCTTAGACTGAACACTAAGAATAAAGAATATTCTTGAAACTGTATTGTTTTAAATAGGCTGTTAATTTGAATCTAACTTGGTATTCACCCGCTCAAATAAAAGCGCTCTCTATTTAGAACGATTTATTATGACATAAACAACATTGTTAACAAGCTTATTTTCAAACGAACAGTTATTTTTTCCTGAGTCTAAGTCTATTCTTTATTCGTAAGTCTAAGAATAGGTTGGTGAATACGGGCCCTGATCTTAGATCTTTCCAGTAGAGGCCAGCAGGGCTTTCATTAACTTAGATCTTTCCAGTAGAGGCAGGGCTTTCATTAACTGAGATCTTTCCAGTAGAGGCCAGCAGGGCTTTCATTAATTTAGATCTTTCCAGTAGAGGCAGGGCTTTCATTAACTTTAGAAAACTGGAAGTTTGAAATTCCTGGTGTCTGATTTTGGAAGTTTTGCTAATAATATTTGGTAGTTTTGACAGTATTGCACTACATAAGTCCTGAGTATTTCAGAAATGAAATTAAGTAATGTATAAAATTCAAGGTGTTCTAAGGTCAGTTCTTTTTCATCAAGTGTTTATATGCCAATTTATTCAGTGAAAGAGGTTAACATTTAGATAAATTATTTAATTTTTCTTCTAACTTGTTCCTTACATGATGGAACTTCCATGGCTGAAATTTTGGAAGTTCTGCAACTTCCATGGCTGCAATTCTGGAAGTCCTGTGACAAAAACTGGGAGTAAATTACTCCCAAACTTCCCTTAATGGCAGCCCTGTATGTAAATGTTTTCAATGTAAAATGTATATATTAACAAGAGTGATCAGACGGAAATTAATGTACAGCCGAAATTTAGCGTTGACAGAATTAATCCAGTAAATTGTTGACCTACTTAATAATGGTACAGTTAAGATAACACGGTTAAAAAAACATGTCAGTACACACAGTTAGCAGATTTGTACCTTGCCTTAAATGGGCTTACGAGTATCTTGAAGCCTTGTCTGTGGACATATCAAGATATCGGTTCCCTGATTGATTACAGCTTTGTGTATCACTTCCTATGATAAATGGTCATCTCAGAATAACTGCGCTTTGTGTTCATATATTATATGATTGTAGGTTTTAGCAAGAAAAGTCACAGATAACATTTTTCAATGTTTGTCGGTTTGCAGACAGGTTTGGAAGGGGAAAGCCGTAGAACAAACAATTCTGTGTATGTCCTTCTTAAGTAATGGATTTACTCCTGATGAATTGCTTGTTTCAATGCAGTGTAATAACTTTCAGGTCCTTTAACCCCCTGGCAATGCTTGGTAATAATTTTGTATTCATCCTTTTCATATAGTTGACAACAGTAAAATTGATTTCTTTTTCATTTTAGTTCATGTTCTCTGGCTTGGGCCTCGGTATTAGTTTTGAAATGCTTAGGAAGTTCCTGTTCAGTTGTTGATTGGATGCTTATACACGTGACCAGTACTTAAATGTGATCAGTACTCAAATAAGTATACATCTTTATATTATTTATTAACGGCAATTGTTTAGGTAACTCAAGTATTTTGTATTATGTAGTAATATTATTATATTTTGTATTTTACACAGACATCATTGGCGTCAGTACATTGTATTGATGACGATGTTGAGTTATTTACCCTCAGGACTTCGGTTAGTCTTTAAAACCATTGCCCCAGCACGTACATCGTATTTGTGCCTGAATGGTGTTGAATAAAAGTGTCTTAAATTTGAATACCTCCAATCAGCCACCTAATAGTAAAGTTTGTGATGTGGTCTCCTCATTAGGGATTCGTTTAAGTACATGCACATTTTTTTATTTAAAAAAAAAAAAATATTTTTGTAAATTAATATTACAAGTCATGGACCAAAAATGCTTGCTTGATAAACGTAATAATGTTGTTTTGTCTATCAATATTGTTTTAGTACATGTTACGATCATATATGGCACACACCAAAAATAACCAGTATTTATGAAGAAAATTGTTTTCGTGTGCGGTGTTCCGAGTTTATCAGACGAAAATATCAGCATTTATGACGAATTCATAGGTAGTGTTTAGGCTAACTGATAATTACGCCGTTTAATTTGAAACAAAAGGTAAAAGAGGGCATTTGAAGATAGATAATCAAAATACTTCAATAAGGACATGTCTTTTCAATTTTGCCGAGTTAAGGAATGCTGGATCAATATGGCCCCCGCATGGCCACTATTTTTCTATTGAAAAGTATTAATTTCACTTAAATGGTGACTTGTATTGAAGTAAATTATGAAAATATGGTTATGTGTAGCCTATTCTGATATGCTTTAGGTACAGTTTAAGGTGAATGAGTAGGAAGCATTTCAAAATAAGCAGAATGAAATTGTGGACGGTAGAAACTGGTGAGAAGTATTTGCTATGAACATTTTAACACTTGCACATTTGTAACTGAGTACAGTAGTTAACATGTGATGATTACAGAAAATATTATATACAGGCAGCATTTTCCCTCTATGTAAATTTGGTAAGAAAACAATATCATTTCCAATCAGATTAACATTTTTCCCAATTTGAAGTTGAAAAATTCCCAAATCTCTTCATCTGAACAAAATACAAAAATTCCAGAAAAGATTGACAGCGCTCCTGTACAAACATTAACTTTTAATTTACCACCTCCTAACAATAAATTCAAGTGAAATAATCAATGAAACAGTATGTTTACAAGTTTATATATTGTAACTTATTGTTTCCCCAATTGGGTTGAAAACGACACTAATTTTCCCAATTTCACCGGTACCGGTACCATTCGCATAGTAGTGTGTAGTGTATAGGTCATAATATTTAAAAAAATCAGCTGTAGTTCAATTTTGGCCATAAATGTGTTGTATGTAACTTTCCCACAAAAATGGTTTCATCAAAATATTATTTGAGCAAATAATCAGTCAAACTCAATGATTTCAGCAAGAATGTGGTAATTTGCGGATGTAATTTACAAACTGTTATACCTTAATCTGAACTCACTATTATCATTTGTCGACGGGATCTCAGAAATGTAATTCCAATGCACAATTCCATGCCATACATGTATGTATTATTTCATCATGAAATTAACCTGCTTTGGGAAAGAACATTTTAGGATTATTATAGGATTTTAGAAAGCAAGATCTTAACATTTTGCACATCCATGGTTTTAATGCTTCTAACTAACATTTTGTGCATGGTCTCGAGTGAACAGCATAAAGGGATTGCAGGTAGGCTTTTTTTTTGTTAGGGCCACTTTGGGGTCGAAATATATGTATATATTTTTTCCCTATATTTACCTTAAAATTCCCGACAGAATGTAAGCTCTATTTCAAAAAAATTGACCAAAATCGGACAAAAATTGACTAAGAAGGAGGAATTTTCGTTCACAATCCCAGCAATTCAAGTTACTGCATAATCTGCACAAGTTATAATTCGTAGCAAAACAATTCATTAATTTATGTTTTATAAATTATAACAAAGTAGAATATAAACATGTAATAATGGTTTTCAAAAAAAATATCCCCTTTGCCGTAAAATTCCCCAAAGGTGAAAAAAAACACTGTAGGGGGGACCAAAAAAAACGGAGCAGGGTGCATACCCATCTATTTCACTCTGCATCTTTAAATACAAAACATTGTGAGCGCTGGACTGTCAATATAGGGATCGCAAGTTGGAACCCCAGCCCGGCAACATAACTTGTGTGTGGATTGGTCATGAAATTTTTTCTACGGATATTCTCCCCCTTCCTCTAATTCAAGAAGGGCAGTTGTCAGTTACTGGCATAAGTATGTGCACTTAGTACTAGTAAACCACTTAGATTGGCTAAGCTTGCCCAGGAAAAGTGGAAGTTAACTAACCGGAGTGATATGACTGAAATACTGTTAAAAACAGCGAAAAATCCAAACAAACAAAAAAAAAAGCTTCGATAAAAAATGCTGATTAAAACAATATTTTCAAACATAAAATGTGTACAACTGAGGTGGTCTTAGAGGTGGTCAAGTCCATTTGAAGCCAGAACCATTTTATTTGTGAACAATTTTCTGCTTTGAAACTCATGTCTCAGTTGTATTAATTTCAAAATGCTAGAATACAGTTCAACAATTGGACATGAATGTTTGTCATGTAGAGCAGAAAATTGGGCTTTCACAGATAACAGACTCAACGATTTCGTACCACGGCTCGTGGTGGTACATCAGTTGTATTAAGCCGCTATCAGCCTTATTAAAACGTTCCCTACCTCATAGACCATAACCGTCCTAGTACATACCCAGCGTACTATTTGCAGACCATTAATGCGTAAATGGTTAGTCACATGCTGTTCCATTCGCGGTGATATTTGATTTGATCCTGTGCGTTCATTTTCATTTTACAGACACTATAATTGATAAACAGATATTCTGGGCGAACCTAAAATTGTGGATTTTTTTGTATAATTGATGTTTCTAAAGCAGAATTGTTTCTTCAAAATAGGACTGTATTTCATTTAACAGTTGATTGATTAGAATAGTTTAGTTTAAACCTATTTATTTCAGCTTAATGCGTCCAAAGCTTGAGGCTTATTGAGACACTCTCGAGTGCGTTTCCTGGGTAGAACCAGTACTGGGTGTCTGTTTAGTTAGATCACTTGAACACTCCCCGAGTAGGAATTAAACTCACGGCCTATCGATCGCATGGCGGACACCATATCCATTACACCATGGTGACCTGATTGTTTCATACATTGTGAAAAAGAATCAATTATTTCAGATTACAAACTATACCCTATAGTAAAAATATTTGAAGCCTTGTTGCGCACAGTTTCCTGTTCCGTTCAAGCTTCATTAACATAAGTTAACATTTTTTGTGCATATCAAGAAAGAATCTAAAAACAGTCAAATTTAGTTTCGTTAGTAAGTCATAATACAATGCATAAAGGTATCGTTAAGTTAACATTTTTTGTGCATATCAAGAAAGAATCTAAAAACAGTCAAATTAAGTTTTGTTAGTTAGTCATAATACAATGCATAAAGGTATCGTTAAGTTAACATTTTTTGTGCATATCAAGAAAGAATCTAAAAACAGTCAAATTAAGTTTTGTTAGTTAGTCATAATACAGTGTATAAAGGTATCGTTAAGTTAACATTTTTTGTGCATATCAAGAAAGAATCTAAAAACAGTCAAATTAAGTTTTGTTAGTTAGTCATAATACAGTGTATAAAGGTATCGTTAAGTTAACATTTTTTGTGCATATCAAGAAAGAATCTAAAAACAGTCAAATTAAGTTTTGTTAGTTAGTCATAATACAGTGTATAAAGGTATCGTTAAGTTAACATTTTTTGTGCATATCAAGAAAGAATCTAAAAACAGTCAAATTAAGTTTTGTTAGTTAGTCATAATACAGTGTATAAAGGTATCGTTAAGTTAACATTTTTTGTGCATATCAAGAAAGAATCTAAAAACAGTCAAATTAAGTTTTGTTAGTTAGTCATAATACAATGCATAAAGGTATCGTTAAGTTAACATTTTTTGTGCATATCAAGAAAGAATCTAAAAACAGTCAAAATAAGTTTTGTTAGTTAGTCATAATACAGTGTATAAAGGTATCGTTAAGTTAACATTTTTTGTGCATATCAAGAAAGAATCTAAAAACAGTCAAATTAAGTTTTGTTAGTTAGTCATAATACAATGCATAAAGGTATCGTTAAGTTAACATTTTTTGTGCATATCAAGAAAGAATCTAAAAACAGTCAAATTAAGTTTTGTTAGTTAGTCATAATACAGTGTATAAAGGTATCGTTAAGTTAACATTTTTTGTGCATATCAAGAAAGAATCTAAAAACAGTCAAATTAAGTTTTGTTAGTTAGTCATAATACAGTGTATAAAGGTATCGTTAAGTTAACATTTTTTGTGCATATCAAGAAAGAATCTAAAAACAGTCAAATTAAGTTTTGTTAGTTAGTCATAATACAGTGTATAAAGGTATGGTGCTTTGCGATAATAATAATCGGTATTTGTACATTATTGATAAATCCTATAATGCTTGAGAGCTATTACAACATATGCTTGTACGTTAATTACCACATCACTACAATGAAATGCTGCATTTTCAGAGTTTATTATCTTATTAATTTAATGTTCCCTGTTTCAAATTGATGATTTTAAATGTTACCTTTCTCAGAGATGATTAGGACACCACTACAATGAAGTGTTCCATATTTGAGAGTTGATTATCGCATTAATGTTGAATGTGTCTTATTTTATATTTGATCAACAATGAAATGTTGCATTTTTGATTATCACATCACTACAATGGAATGCTGCATTTTCAGAGTTAATTATCACATTAATGTTAAATGTTTCATGTTTAGGAGTTGATGTTCCTCATTACTGTAATTTATTTGTTCTCAAAAGTTTCATAGTTGAATATTACATTACATATTTTTAATTTTCTATGTTTCAAAGTTCAAGATTATTACACTAATGTTAATATTCTATTTCTTCAGAGTTGATTATCACATTAATGATAAATGTTCCTTGTCTTAGAGTTGATTACTGGTATCTCCTCATTGTTATTTAATTGTCCCTGTTTCGGAGTAGATTTACCACATTTATGTAATGAACTGCTCCATTTCATTACATAAATGTTGAGTTGATTACCACATCACTACAATGCAATGTCCACTGTTTCAGAGTTGATTATCACATCACTACAATGCAATGTTCACTGTTTCAGAGTTGATTATCACATCACTACAATGCAATGTCCACTGTTTCAGAGTTGATTATCACATCACTACAATGCAATGTTCACTGTTCCAGAGTTGATTATCACATCACTACAATGCAATGTTCACTGTTCCAGAGTTGATTATCACATCACTACAATGCAATGTTCACTGTTTCAGAGTTGATTATCACATCATTACAATGCAATGTCCACTGTTTCAGAGTTGATTATCACATCATTACAATGCAATGTTCACTGTTCCAGAGTTGATTATCACATCACTACAATGCAGTGTTCACTGTTTCAGAGTTGATTATCACGAGACCGCCTAGAAACGCCACTGTCCTCCAAGACACCCGCTTCCTGATGCACTGCGAAGCTGCCGGCCACCCGAAACCACGAATAAAGTGGTTCCACAACGGTAATGAGATGTCTAGACTGGGACTCAACTACCGGATCGGGAGTACCGGAACATTGCGGTTTCGTGAGGTCAAGGTCTCGGATCGCGGCACGTACCGGTGTAAAGTGGAAACGGGGAAGGAGAGCTTGTTCTCCGATGCAGCAGTGCTGATTGTGCAAGGTACACTTTGTGGTCTCGGCATTTCCAGACTTGCAATAGTTGAACTGTTATGATTTTGTTTTAAGATTAGCATCATTTTTGGTGCTATTTGTTTTGATAATTTGAATGTTTCTTTTTATCCTTATTTAACAGGGTCAGGTAAAAACACCCATTCCCTTTGCCAGACATGGTTTATTTTTCCCAATTTGAATAACATAATTCCCAGCTCTGAAGTGACAAAATCCTTAATACATAGGAAATGTGAATTAAAGTTGTATATCATGAAATGACTTGTATGTTTAAGAAATAATTTTCTATTTATAGTTGTTTATCATCCAATAAACAACGATTTGAAGTTCCGATGTGGATGAATGTAACGCCCTCATGGTTTAATAACCAAGCATCTGAAGACCAAGAGTTGTTTATATGCCGACAAATAACGATGATGCGAAAATTATTTTGATTGTAACATTGCCGTAAATGTTCGCGTATAAGCCGCACTTTTTTCATCCGAAAATTGTATCATTTTTTAGGTGTGTCTTATACGCGGATATAAGCAAAAACTCCTAGCGTTTCTAATATAAATATCATCCGTAGTATTTTGGCTGCCATTTTCAATAGATGCTAGATCGACGTCACTAAGACGCTTATACATGGATAAGCAAATATTCGTACCCGATACGTTTCGTGATGTTTTATATCTGGATTGTTTAAAAATATAATATATCGTTCTAATTTTGTGTGTTTTATATTTTATTTCTTAATTTTACTGAATTAAAATATATGTGCAATAATACAGAATGCATAAGAAATAAGAACCAGGGTCAAACGAACCGTAGAGTAAACACCACTTGACAACTACTTCACACCTTTTGTATTACTCTGCAAACAATAACCACGGTGTCATTGATGATACTTGCAGAACTCACCATGTTTGTCAAACAAACAATTAGCGCTTATGGTGTAATTAAAGGTGTTGACACTGAGACTTCTCAACACCTCTCAATACAGCGAAAATACATTTAGTGTAATGTATCCATGTTTGTAGATTTTCACGACAAAAATATTTTCGGTGTTGATAAACAATGGATGCAAAATTTAAGATTTTGATGTGTTACGACGCATTTAGAAGCTTTTTAATCACATAAATTTTTTTCCACAAACTACGACCTGAATTTTTAGGTGCGTCTTGTACGCGGGGGCGTCCTATACGCAAGAATGTACGGTATTTGACAACTTTTTTTGCAATTGTAATGAGAATTACATTTTACTATGCTCAGCTCAGAATTGGGACTATTTTTTCCGTCGTTTTTCGGGTAGTGATACAGTGATAATTTTGTTCTTTGTCTATAGAAAAATTGGTGAGTATCATGTTAGAATTATGGGTAAGCACCATTAAAAGACCACGTTAAACCAATATAACACTAGTATTAATTAATCAATTAAATTCCTTTCTTTAATGTTTCCCAAATAGCATGATTTCACAAGGCAAAATTCCCAATTTGATGGGTACCAGAGTCATTCCCAAAGCTGTGAAAAAAGCGCGGATTTATCTTTTATGATTTCGTTTAAATACCAGCGTAATTTTTGGTGCTCTTGGCTATAATAACTTGATTTTTTTTCTGTGAAGAACACAGATTAACTATAGTTTATTAACATGCTTTGTTTTCTTTTCCCCTGAGTATTAGCCAATTTTGAAAGGTTTTCTATAAAATTAAAATAAAAAACAATTGTAAAAACATGTTTCTAATGGATATTTAACCATTTGCAATATTTGCCAGTAAAGTATGTTAGCTATAGCAATTGTAAGTTTAAGATACATAGCCAACAAAAGCATGGATAAATCAATATGGATATTAAATTGTTTTATTGAATTCAGTTGAGGTATTGAAAAAAAATTGTTTATTGGAAAACCTGTTTTTGAAACGAACAAAAAACATGTTACTTATATATGAAAGTTCATTCAGTTTACAGGCATTTTAGAGTTTATAATTGACACCAGTACACAGTAACAGGTTTTCAAATATTAAAAGATAATCATGCTAAAGTAATACTGATAGGTAATACATGTAATTTGAAATAAAAAAATAAGTGTCAAATTAAAGGTTTAAACTGTTGGTAATCAGGATTAATCATTAACTATTTCTTTATTTCAAAGACTTTCTGATTGTTTTTCCAGTTTCTATTTAGTGTAGGAATTGTGTAAAATTTACTTAAACTATATAACATCAGTTTGAAAAATTAATTTTTTTTAGTGTGTTCATTATGATGTATGGTGCAGTTCACAGTGTATTGTAAAAGAAATATTATAGATAAATAATCTGTGTTTCAAGTTGCAATTCGTTTCAGATGTTTAATTTTACATTACAGTATACATATATATATAAATTGCCATTTTTGTGATGAATGAACCAAGTTTTGGGTTGTTTGCAATTAATGACTCATAGATGGTTAAGTCGAGCAAAACAGCTGGTGAAATGTATTACATTACATATAGACCAGCACTCCATGCGAATGATTTATTTTCCACTCTCCAATTATTAAATTCGGGCTTGTTTTACAGAAGTTGTATTCACTGAAACGTCTTTGAAGTGGTGCATCGTTGCATTTCGCACTTCTGATGGATGGTGCTCGCAAAATTAAGGCCAACCACTACACCACTACAGTGTCTGGCATTCATTTTAAATGTGAATAGTTTTCATTTTAAACGCAATTCATCAACTTGCTATTTTACTTTAACTAAGGATCAGAAATGTTGAATCTTTAAGAAAATTGAAAGTTGCCAGATTTATTATTAAAGTATTCCAAAATGGAACAAAAAGCAAATAGTTTACTTCATTGTTGTTCATTTTTATGCCCCCAGCATCTTGATGCAGGAGGCATATAGTGATTGTCTTGTCCGTCCTTCCGTCCGTCCGTCCTTCCGTCCGTGACAAGGCTAAGTAGATTTTACCGTTTCGTCTAGCACCAACACCGCTTACTACAACACTTAGATACTTGCACAGTTGGTGTTTATGACCATTCCCTATCCACCCATATCACCCAACCTCACTTTGACCTTGACCTTATTTGGAATTATAATATTTCAAAATTGCCATTTCTTGGTTAACTAGATTTTACCGTTTTGTCTAGTACCAACACTGCTTATTACAACACTTAGATATTTACACAGTTGTTTCTTATGACCGCTCCCAATCCACCCATATTAACCCAACCTCACTTTGACCTTGACCTAATTTGGACTAAGAAATGGGCTATCCAGCACCAACATGGGGCATGTGTCTTTATCAAACACAGAATCTTGTTAGCTTTAAATTAAAGTTTTAAAATGTGTGAACTGCATTTTTATGGCTAAGTAAATGCTACAAGCAAATTACCTGATATCTCTTATTTAAAATCGGCATATTGTAAATTTGATTGTTTTTGTTATTTACAATTTCGTCTGAACATGGAGTACTGTAGTTGCAGGAAATAAACTAAATCCTGTCTCGATGAATCACAGGCTTTTGACTCGTAGAACTTGCTTCAAATATTATATAGAGCTACTCAGCAGTTGTCAGGGAATTTTCCATTCATTGAAAGTTTTTATACTAAAAAAATGAACTTTACTTTTGCAAATTTTATTGTCGACCTACCGTCGATAATTCCATTTAAAGAAACCTGATTTCAGTATATTCAGATTTCTGTGAGTATCACACATGCAAGTTTCTCATTTGGCTGTTATCTTTTGAAGTCAGGGTTGTTCCTTAGTCAGTGTTTCTCAGTTTTGTTTTCAAATATATATGGTCCATTTCAGATAAGTTATTCTCATTTTTCAGCCGAGGTTGACATAATTGATATATGGCCAGCATCAGGGAAACTCGTCATCGCGTACAACGACAATGTCAGGCTGACTTGCAAGGCAGCAGGAATACCCGGTCCCAGCATGCAGTGGCGGAAAAATGGCGTCTCGGTGAGTGACGTTTTGGCGGGAAAATGGAAAAGCAATATTCTTGTCAGACGGTTTGTCTGTTAGTGTTGGTATCGTTTATTGTAGAGAGAACAAGGGTGTTTTCATAAATGTGTGGACTGTTTTGTTTTGTGTTCGGGCAGAAATGTCAATGTTATTGCTAAGAAACTCCGAACAGACATTGCATTGACACAAAATATTCGGATTGATTAATGATCATAATTCCCAGACAAAACAACTCATTAACTTCAGTTCCTGATGAGTAAGGATTCCTTCAAGGTCATTATAGACTCTACATCATACATCAGCTGTACAAACTATGGCCTCTGTTCTCCATATTTCCTCAGGACAGTTGTCTTGATGCTCGTTTTGTTTACAAGAGAGTCTGGTTATTGTTATTTTCATGTTGTTTCTGTTTAATATTGTGCGGTATATAAGTGTAAAGGATCAGTGTTGATTAGCCGGATTTGATGGAGATGTCTTGTAAAAACACTGGTATACTGTCAATGGTGTTTCAGTGTTTTTTTAAGGGCTAATTTGGAGCTGAAATTCGGCCCCATTCCCCTGCTAAAAAAGTGTATGTTTTTCCCCTATATTTGCCTTTAAATTCCCCTCAGAATGTAAGAATTTATTTGAAAAAAAAAGACCAAAATCGGACAAAAATTGACCAAGATAGAGGCATTTTTGTAAATTTTTCATCAAACCAAGTAATTGAATAATTAAAGTTATCATTTGTATCAATGCAATTGATTAATGTTGTATAACAAAGTAGAATATAAACATCTAATAATGCTTTTCTAAAAAAAAATAATTCCCCTTTTGCCGTAAAATTCCCCATCTGAAGGGCACCGTGGCACATTCCCCCAAAGGTGATAAAAAACACTGTTTGTAGGAGTTTGACCAAGTAGGCGTGGTTATAAATCCCATAGCGTATGGTCATTTGTTCTTCAATTGTCCTCCAATGAAAAACATTGATTGTAAAAAATGTATGTTTACTTACCATTTTCTGAACTATATTTAGACCTTTTACCATATGTAGTTGTATGTGATTTATAAAAATCCTGTATATAATACTTACCCCACTTAGGATAGAGGGTTGTATGGTGTGACTGCTATATATAGAATGACATGTGTAGAGGCTACAGGCGTTAAACACTCTCGGACCAACATTTAAAAAAAATCATATTCACCATACAATTGCGAAGTCCACAGTTTCACATTTAATCCTAGTGTCTTAATCATTTATTGCAGATAATTGATCCTGAAAATCACAAAGTGCAAATCGAAGAGAACTGGGAAGTATATGACATGGTTTTAGAGTCCCATCTGATTGCCGAAAACTTAACTGAAACCAGCAAATTTGAATGTGAAGCCGTTAACAAGCACATTGGAGGCGACTCGGCCATCACCAAACACTTTAATGTGATTGTTACGCCAAATAATGGTGAGTTCATGTTTTATTTTGATTATAATTTGGTTTATTATACTGAAAGTGTGTATGAGGCGTGTCTTGGGAAATCTGGGCTTTATGCATGTGAGTCAAGTGTCATCCCAGATTAGCCTGTGCAGTTTGCACAGGCAAATCCAGGATAGCACTTTCTGCTTTTATGGTGTATTCTGTTTCAAGGAAATCTGTTCTAAACATAAATCCACTGTAGGCGCAAAGTGTCGTCCCGGATTAGCCTGTGCGGACGGCTAATCCGGGACGACACTGCGCACATGCATTAAGCCCAGTTTTCCCATGACACGCCGCATATATATTTGAGATCACATTGTCCACTTAAAATGATTGCGATCTGCACAGTGTGAACGTGCATAATTGATTCATGTTCAGTTTGTTGTTTAATAACATACTTAATACATTGCGCAATAGTATTGCAACATGATTTTCACACATTATTATGATTTGTTGTTGATGTTATATGAAAATAGTTTTCAATATTTGAAACATACTGTTGGATATTACAGTAATATTTATTGTTAAGATGTTAATGTGAGAATGCAAGATTGTAATGTGATAATAATATTCATTTACAAGAATTAAATATCACCATAATATCCATTTCAAGCAATAAGTGTAACTTAAAGTCTCATTATTTTTTCAAGTAGTTGGAATGACAAATACTTGCTTTCATTTAAAATCAGTTGAAGTTCTGTTATTCACAATCTGATGTCAAATAAAAGTTAGTTTCTATACGGTGCTTTTATACATTGATGTTGGTTGAAACTGGGCTCTGTAAATGTTATAAGCATTTGGTTGGAAATGTGACAGACTGTCTGTGTTTTCAAAGGTCACTCAGGCACATGGCTTCTTGGTGAGTTACCGCATGTTCATCATAGTCTCCAATTTAGATCGGGACCCCTTTTTGTGTTAGTTAACGGTCGCACGAAAAATATGGACGATTAACACTGGAAACTGCATGCTTTATAGGTTTATCAGTTTAGGTTAAGTATGTAATAAAATGTAATAAAAAAATTTACATACTTGTTTTGTTATTGGAACACACAAACAATTACACGCTTAAAATTGAACCATTTCATAAATGATTTACCTTGCTGAGGGATTGCACATACACTAATTGTCCTTGAGTCAGTGAATATAAACGTCTCTATAAATCAAAATGTGAAGTGATACTGTAACATTTAATATTGTACATGCATCTAACAGACTCTGTGGAGCATAATATGAGGCGTGTCGTGAGAAAACGGGGCTTAATGCATGTGCGTAAAGTGTGCAAACTTTCCGCTTTTATGGTATTTTCTGTTTCAAGAAAATCTCTTCTAAACATAAATCCACTGTAGGCGGAAAGTGCGGTCCCTGATTAGCCTGTGCAGACTGCTAATCTGGGACGACACTTTACGCACATGCATTAAGCACGGTTTTCCCATGACGCGCCTCATATATTCACTGCATTTTAAAAGGATCCTTTAATGCACCTATCAATAATCTCCCCCAGGGGGGTAGTGGCAGGAGCAAATACAGGACTTTAGACTGAAAGCACGCCAAATGATTCTGGGTCCCTGGGAAATAGACTTTGTTCGGATTGTAGATCCCGGTAATATTGGCCTCTGGGCCATTTGATACACTAATTAGGCATCCCCCATTGAGGCGATTTAGACAAAAATGCTTAGCTCTAGGGTAGGGAATTAAATCCCCCAAAATACAATTAGTCAAATTCCCCTGGGATTGCCTGGCTGTCCCCAACACCCCCCCCCCCCCCCCTCTGGGTGAAAATATTGATAGGTGCCTAATACACTGGCTTTGATGTGTGATGTCAGCTGTTTAACCCTACGACAGCATTGTTTGACAAAATTGTACATTTATATTGCCTGGGTCTAAAAAACCAACAAAGTACAGTTTTATATGACCATTTTAGGGGTAACTCAAGTCATCCTTATTTTTAAGGCCCTATATTTAGCAGTAATATAGAAGTAAAATAAGAACATATCTTAATAGCATAACGGATTTTAAACATTATTTTTTAACAGTTATCAATAAGAGTTTGCCTATATCGCCAGTCTTAGGCTTTGGAACTTGTTCATCGACATCTGAATGATTGAATGATCTTCGATAAATTGAATGGAAGATTGATTTTGTATCCCTATTAGTCAAATGTAGCTGAAATATTTGCATGAATGTTGTGGATTACTAATACACGAGCATGGCATATGGCTGAATAATGTTCCAGGGACATTCTTTTCTGCATTTTCCCAAGTTTTACTTCTCATAAGTGCCTCAAAGCAAGTTTGAAGACCTTTTGTTTATTTCTCAAGAATGCCTGCTCAGGCACTACTGGGATTATTTGATGTATGTTTGGTGTATTGCATATCCTGGTTGTCTTTAGTAGCACCTGGTGTACCTTCTAAACACCCAAATTCCACCAAATATTACTCATCTACCCTCGGGATGTCATCTTTCAGGTGTATGGACCACATGGCTAGAATTTTGTACAAACAACCCAGTCCAGTTATTGAACGATTTTAGAACATGGCAGTTTGTTTGTTTGTTTGTTTTTGGATTTTTCGCCGTTTTTAACAGTATTTCAGTCATATCACGGCGGTCAGTTAACCTACTCACACTTTTCCTGGGCAAGGGTAGCCGATCTAAACGGGCAGTTGAACATGAATGAAGAAAAGTTGCTTTTAAACAATATTTTAAAAGACTTAAACAGTTTTGAATACTATTTTAGTGCATTTATTTCTATTGTGCACAGAAGACATTATCTGACACAGTTTCATAAAGAAAATCGTAGGATAAATTGTAAGAATAATTTGCAAATTGGACCCAGTTTTATTTGTTAACTCAGACAAAAATATCTGTGTGATGTGTTTTAATTCAACACCACTTTATGTTCGTTGATTGATCGACAGCTTCAACTTCAAGTACTCCTGTATATAACATAAACAGTTGGAAATTAAGTTTTATATCAAACATTCCAAATTACCTTGATAACAATCAATGCCATCATTTTTGTTTGACACAAAAAGGTAAATAAACCGTAAGTAATTGTTATAGTTTCTATGTTTCATCACCATTTTTGCAACAACAGATCTACACATGGTAATGACATATTTCCAAATTATGTTGTTGTTTTTTAAGGTAGATAGTATTTCTAAGCTCGAGATTATAGGATAGATTTGATAAGCTGGCATCTGTTGTGTGTCAAGAAACAGATGTCAATGAATTGAACCTCCGTATGTTGTAAGGCGTGTGTATTAGCAAGAAAAAAGGTCTTGGAGGATTTCTAATTCTTGTATTGCTAAACATTTTATTCTGTTCTGTCGTGTCAGTCATAACTTATGATCCTATGATCATCTAATAGTCGTCCGAGGCTTGTTCACTGAGGCCTAATTGCATGTTAGCACATACATAGTACACACTTGGCTGAAAAATGGAACATTTTAAACTGCCAAAATATCTTTGCAATGAAACCTTACCAGGGTCAGGTCTTTTAAATTTATAAAGAACAAAATATGTGGGATAGGAACACTTTATTGAAGATGGCATTTTGAATTTACAAAAAAACAACAAAACAATGTTTGATTTAACTGATATAACTCGCATCCACAGTCCTTTTTCCCTCTAATGTGCATCTTCACCATTCTAGAAACAAACCAAATTCATCGTCATGTCCCCAGTAACCTCCCCGTCATGTCCCCAGTATCCTCTCTGTCATGTCCTCTGTACCCTCCCGGTCATGTCCCCTGTACCCTTTCCGTCATGTCCCCAGTACTCTCCCCGTCATGTCCCCTGTACCCTCTCTGTCATGTCCCTGTACCCTTCCTGTCATGTCCCCTGTACCCTCCCCGTCATTTCCTCTGTACCCTCCCCGTCATGTCCCCTGTACACTTCCCATCATGTCCCCTGTACCCTTCCCGACATGTCCCCTCCTCGGCATGTCCCCTGTACCCTCCCCATCATGTCCCCTGTACCCTCCCCATCATGTCCCCTGTACCTTTCCCGTCATGTCCCCTGTACCCTCCCCGTCATGTCCCCTGTACTGTCCCCGTCATGTCCCCTGTACCCTCTCTGTCATGTCCTCTGTACCCTCCCCGTCATGTCCCCTGTACCTCCCGTCATGTAGCCTGTACCCTCTCTGTCATGTCCTCTTTACCCTCCCTGTCATGTCCCCTGTACTCTCCCCGTCATGTCCCCTGTACCCTTCCTGTCATTTCCCCTGTACCCTCCCCATCATGTCCCCTGTACCGTCCCCATCATGTCCCACGTACCCTCTCTGTCATGTCCCCTGTACCTCTCTGTCATGCCCCCTGTACCCTCTCTGTCATGTCCCCTGTACCCTTTCAATCATGTCCCCTGTACCCTTCCTGTCATGTCCCCTGAACCCCCCTAGTCATGTCCCCTGTACCCTCCCCGTCATGTCCCCTGTACCCTTCCTGTCATGTCCCTTGTACCCTCCCCATCATGTCCCCTGTACCCTCCCCGTCATGTCCCCTGTATCCTCTCTGTCATGTCCCCTGTACCCTCTCTGTCATGCCCCATGTACCCTCTCTGTCATGCCCCCTGTACCCTCTCTGTCATGTCCCCTGTACCCTTTCAATCATGTCCCCTGTACCCTCCTCGTCATGTCCCCTGTACCCTCCCCATCATGTCCCCTGTACCCTTCCTGTCATGTCCCCTGTACCCTTCCCGTCATGTCCCCTGTACCCTCCTTGTTATGTACCCTTCCAGTCATGTCCCCAGTACCCTCCCCATCATGTCCCCTGTACACTTCCCGTCATGTCCCCTGTACCCTCCCCGTCATGTCCCATGTACCCTCCCTGTCATGTCCCCTGTACCCTTCCCGTCATGTCCCCTGTACCCTCCCCGTCATGTCCTCATGTCCCCAGTACCCTCCCCGTCATGTCCCCTGTACCCTCCCCGTCATGTCCCCTGTACCCTTCCTGTCATGTCCCCTGTACCCTCCCCGCCATGTCCCCAGTACCATCTCCCTGCCATGTCCGCTGTACCCTCTACGGAATAGTGTGTATTCGAGGTTCTACCTTAGGCATGCGTTTGTTTATGATCTGGTAGATCACATTTTCGTAGATATTGCCCCTTTAAATCTCCAAGAGGTTTACCTCATAACCTATGTATAGACGATAACAAACAAGTCTAAATATATATCATCCTTGAGGAAACGGTTTCTTCAAGTGTCGTTCAAAATATTTTCTATCGCGATAAATAAAACAGTTAATGAAAATCTTTCAATGAAATGAATGATTATTGAGCAAGAACTTGCTTGTTTTTCAAGTGAGTCATTTTAAGAGATTTTTGTGGTTAAATCTCACCTGCTCTGTTTAACAGTATCGAAACCTCCATTTAATTTCAATATTGAAACTATTTTACGACTATTGCCCAATGTCAGCTTGTAGGTAGGCTGTTTCTTATTTGTGCATTCTGAACCTTAAACAGTTAATGAGTTTTAATATGTATATTTTTTACCTGTTCAGCTTTCATTCCCTTTTTTTTTGCCATTTTCTCAGATGTTTGTGTCTTTTTCTTTGTAATAATGAACACCAGAATTCTTTGTACTTCTTCTAATTATATTAAAGATTTTAAAGAAATATTATATAATTTATTTAATAACAAAAAATCGGCATAGAAACTTACAAGAAACAGCTTAACATTTGCTTGTCCTGCAAAATATTGTTTATGCCCCCGGCATCTGGAAACGGGAGGTATATACTATATAGTGATTGTCCTGTCCGTCCGTACAAGGTTAACTAGATTGTAACGTCTCGTTTAGAACCAACATCACTTGCTACAAAACTTGGATACTTACACAGTTGTTGCATATGACCATTCTTAATCCACCCATATCACCCAACCTCACTTTCACCTTGACCTTGACCTAATTTAGACTTATATTACTAATATTTCAAAAGGACTGTCTAGCAGCAACCAGGGGGGAATGTGTATTTATTAAACACAGCATCTTGTTCTAGTAATTATTAGTGAATCGTTATATATTTTTGAATTACAATATCCAAAACTGAAATAAAATGATCTTGTACAACCATGGTTTTCACTTAGCAAAGATTGTCAGTGGGCTGTTAATTATCATTTGTTTTAAAGGCTCTAAGACTCTTAAGTTTGATACCCGCTTAGGGTTTTCAATTATTACAAGCATTTTTGTTATGTATTTTTATCGATGATCTCATTATGACGTATATTATTATGCCCCCCTTCGAAGAAGTGGGGGTATATTGCTTTGCACCTGTCCGTCGGTCGGTCGGTCGGTCGGATGGTCTGTCGGTAGACCATTTCGTTTCCGCAAGATATCTAGAAAACGCTTTAACCTACGATCATTTAAGTTGGTATGCTGGTTACTTGGGAGGAAAGGAAGACGCCTATTGATTTTGAGGTCAGCATGTCAAAGGTCAAGGTCACGGGTTTGTAACATGAAATTCGTTTCCGCACAATATCTAGAGAACGCTTTGACCTACGATCATTTAAGTTGGTATGCTGGTTACTTGAGAGGAAAGGAAGACGCCTATCAATTTTGAGGTCAACAGGTCAAAGGTCAAGGTGACCGAGGCTTGTAACATGAAAACTGTTTCCTCTGTAGACCATTTTGTTTCCGCATGATATGTAGAATACGCTTTGACCTACGATCATCCAAGTTGGTATGCTGGTTACTCTGGAGGAAAGGAAGACGCCTATCAATTTTGAGGTCAACAGGTCAAAGGTCAAGGTCACTGGGGATTGTAACATGAAAACTGTTTTCTCCGTATACCATTTTGTTTCCGCAGGATATCTAGAGATGTTTTGGCCTATTTGATGTTTAAATCAAACAGAAAACAGGTATCCTTATATAATAGACTGTAAAAATAAATCCATAATTATACTCTATCTTTCTTTCAGCTTTATATTTACTTTCTAAAGTATCAACTTTAATTTCCTCCCCATGTGTTAATGTGTACATACAATATTAAAAACAAATCTTAACAATTGCATATATTGACAACTTGGCAGTAAGTCGGGGGGCATACATTTTTTACAAACATCTCTCGTTTAAACTTTATTATGTCCCCCTTCGAAGAAGTGGGGGTATCTTGCTTTGCACCTGTCCGTCGGTCGGTCTGTCCGTTGACCATTTCGTTTCCGCACGATAACTTGAGAAGGCTTTGACCTACGATCATAAAAATTGGTACGCTGGTTACTTGGGAGGAAAGGAAGAACCGTATAAATTTTGAGGTCAACAGGCCAAAGGTCAAGGTCACCGTTGCTAAAAATAGAAAAATGGTTTCCGCTCAATAACTTGAGAACGCATTGAGATATTTTAATGAAACTTTATACATAGATACCTTACATCGAGACCTCGCTTGGGATTGCATATGGGATGGGTGGGTCAAGGTGAAGGTCACTGTTACTAAAAATAGAAAAACGGTTTCCGCTCAATAACTTGAGAACACATCAAGATATTTTAATGAAACTTCATACGTAGATACCTTATATTGAAACCTCGCTTGGGATTGCATATGGGGTGGGTGGGGTCAAGGTCAAGGTCACTGTTACTAAAAATAGAAAAATGGTTTCCGCTCAATAACTTGAGAACACATCAAGATATTTTAATGAAACTTCATACATAGGTACCTTATACTGAAACCTCGCTTGGGATTGCATATGGGGTGGGTGGGGTCAAGGTCACCGTTACTAAAATTAGAAAAACGGTCTCCGCTCAATAACTTGAGAACGCATCGAGATATTTTATTGAAACTTCATACATAGATACCTTATATTGAGACCTCGCTTGGGATTGCATATGGGATGGGTGGGTCAAGGTCAATGTCACCATTACTAAAAATAGAAAAACGGTTTCCGCTCAATAACTTGAGGACGCATTGAGATATTTTAATGAAACTTTATACATAGATACCTTACATCGAGACCTCGCTTGGGATTGCATATGGGATGGGTGGGCTCAAGGTCAAGGTCACCGTTACTAAAAATAGAAAAAACGGTTTCGCTCAATAACTTCAGAACGCATTGAGATATTTTAATGAAACTTCATACATATATACCTTATATCGAGACCTCGCTTGGGGTTGCATATAGGGTGGGTGGGGTCAAGGTCACCGTTGCTAAAAATAGAAAAACGGTTTCCGCTCAATAACTTGAGAAGGCATGGAGATATTTAAATGAAACTTCATACATAGATACCATATATCGAGACCTCGCTTGGGATTGCATATTAAATTTTTTTCTTAACAATTGCACATTTTCACAACTTGGCTGCAAGTAGGGGGGGCATACATGTTTTACAAACATCTCTTGTTTAAATTAGACTGTTGTATTGCAAATTTCTATAATATAATATTTAAACCATAAGCAGATTTAGAGTGGGTGGAAGCAGCGTACGTCCCCATAAAATTGTAAAAAAAAATTTTAAACCGCACAACAACTAAGACATGCTTCTCAGCGAAGAATGATATGAGGCGCATCGTGGGAAAACCGGACTAAATGCATGTGCGTACAGTGTCATCCCAGATTAGCCTGTGCAGTCCACACAGGCTAATCCGGGACTGCACTTTCCCCCTACAGTGGATTTAGATTTAGAAGAGACTTCTTTGAAACAGAAAATACCATAAAAGCGGAAAGTGATGTCCCGGATTAGCCTGTGCAGACTGCACAGGCTAATCCGGGACGACACTTTAAGCACATGCATTAAGTCCAGTTTTCCGACGCGCCTCATATAAATTTACCAGCTTTCTTATCATGTTTTATTGCACAGAAGCTTAACTGGGATACTTCACATTTTAACTGTCATTTTTTTGCTATTATATAATTTATATATGCTAAGATTCGTAGGTACTGAATTTCCCGCCCCATCTCTAATTATAAATCCTGTATCTTACTGAATTTACACCCCCCCCCCAACTCCAAATCCTGTACCCGCCCTTGTTAAAAAATTGTTATATGAGATCACTTGCTATTGTATAATTTATATAATATATGTATAGCTTGGTTAGGTACTGAATTTTCCGCCTCCTCTAAGAAGTAACTGGAAATCCTGTATCTGCATCAGTTAACACATTGCTATTTAAGATCACTTGCTATTATATAATTTATATATGTATAGGTAGCTAGGTACTGAGTTTGCCGCCCTCTCTAACTCCAACTAGTATCCGAGCTTGTTAACACTTGGCTATATGAGATCATTTTCATAGACATAGTCCCGGCTAGCTCAGTTTTTTGTACACTCGCTTCTCACCTAGGCGTCCCGGGTTCGCTCCCCACACGGTGCACGTAAGTTTGGTTTGTGTCACTATACCGAACAGGTGGGGTTTCCTTTGGGCACTCCGGTTTCCGGTTTCCCCTCCACAGCACAAGACCACACCAAAATTCAAATACACCTCAGTAAAAAATAAATAGCTGGAAATTGCAGCTATAATTCAAAATTCGTCCCAACTTTCGGTGTGTCAAGTAAAATTAGGCAGGGATGCCGGAACACATCCCGGGTCCTCGCATAATACAGCTTCGGCACGGAAAGACTTGTTAAACACGGAACATACAATGCAGACGTAGTCCCTATCAAATCAGATTTAGCCCGGTTGAGGAGGCTGACTCAAGGGGGAACACTTCAGTTAACTTACACCACAAGCTTTCCAAGAATTATCTAGCATTTTCCAGGAAATTATTTTGCATACTGGTAATGCATTTTTTACAGGATTTTTATCTTGTATGAATTCAACATTTTGTTGTTACTCTTTAATTATATATGTCAGTTTTACATGTCAATGAAAAGTATACATACAGTGTTAGTGATTTTGATTCTGAATTAATTGGAAAATGAGAAAATTTATCTTGTTTGGAAAACTGTTTCTATCTAATTTTTAAGTATGTTCAATATTTAAAAAGTGTACATCAGAGATGTAAAATATTATATTTTTTTTATCTTCCAATAATAATTGTCATGGTTGTTCTTAAGTGCTTTAATTTACCATGTAAATATCAATACCATTTTGGATGAAACGATACAAAAAAGATCACATTGTTATTGTCATGATGTGTATTTGTAAAGCAGAGCCTAAAACTTAAAAAAAAACAACAACTAAAAATGGTGACATTTATGCCATTTCACATAAACAAAGTGTGGTACATATATAATGGTTGTTATTTATTGTATGCTTTCAGGTGGTTTATAGGGAAATATCAGTGAAATTCAATTGGTAATTCCTTGTTTTAACAGTGCAAATTACCACTTTGATAATTTTCACTGTTTCACACTGGTCCCGATTTTATACAGTAAATGAAATGGACCGTCAACGATGCTGGACTCAACAATTGTGAAATTACGTCATTATTTTGACATCATGACGTTATGATTCCCGCAATATTTTCAAATTAAACACATTTAGATAGCACTTAAAATGTAACAAAACGACATAAAAAGGCATAAAATAAACAGAAAATTTGTTGGCTTTGGTAGAATATCAATTTTTGATTCACTCGTGATCATAGAAAATATGTATGTTTTTACTAGTGGCTGTGCCACTCGTAAACATAAATTTCTATGATCACTCGTGAATTAACATAGATTTTCTACCGAAACAAACAAATATCCTCTATTTACATAATAAAATATGTACCACATATTACTGGTCATATTTGTTTAGAAAACTTATAATGAAATCAGTATTTTGCTGGAAAACAAAAATAATGCTTTGAATGAAAGCCTTGTAAACACATTTGTTTGATATGATTAATATTTGAAATTCTTATTGTTAACTTGTCATTTATATGAACTTTAAAACATAGATAAGTGTGTTAGTGGAATGCACAAGTTTATAACAGTATTAAATGAGATCTCGAAATATTTATTCTATTTGCGTCATTTGACTTATTTCCCCAAGTTCAAAATAAAATCAAAATTCTTTAATAAGGCCATTTGCACAACTGGTCGCATATTTTAGTTTTTTTATCGCCATCGTATTGAGCTACAAATGCAGGAAAATGGACCATCATATTCACTATAAGCTATTCGCAAATATGGCAGATCAGGGAATAGACCAGAAATCTTTAAACTCGTTTAAAGTATTTGTAACAACACGGCGTATTTGATTTTTAATTCTCTGACAATGTTTACCTTACTTAGGTGATCTATAAACATTTACTTTTGAAGAAGCTTTGCCCAAAATAAAAGTCCTCTTAAGCCTTGTAAATAGAGCTACCTTATTGTACCTAATTCCTTATTGTACTGTGGAAATGCAAAAATCTAACGTGCGAAACCTGGTGTCACGTAATCTTTGAACCATGGCTCTTGAGGACATATTGCTTGAAAACCATCCAAAAAGAAAAATTGTAATTACAAAATTTAAGAAATATTATAAGGTGTATTGTAGTGTTTCTTATTCATTTAACCAATTATTAAGATGCTTTGAATTCCTTACCTTGTAGTTAAAATATTCAAATCGCGCGATTTCATTTGACGACAACAGGCATCCAAATTGATTTAAAAGAAACTAGTTATGTTTTGCCATAATCACATAATTACTTTGCTTTTGTATGCTGAAATATGGTGGTTTAATACAGTAGACAAATTTAAATTACTTGGCCTAATAATGTGTGACAAGTTTGATAAAATATTGTAGTAAGTTTCATTTGATCGGTGCAAACTGCACTTACCTGAGCACCCAATTAATGGAATGTGGAACATCCGTGCTATAAAATATCTTGATAAGTATTTGAAATGATAAAAATTATATTTCAAAAGAAGAAAATCTGGGCCATGTTATGGTGAGAATATTTGGTATTATCTATTCTGGCTTGAACTAAATGGTTGATCCTTGCTAACAAGTTCCTGTATGAAATGCGGTATATATCGATGTTTTCAGACGAATTTGATGGTGGTTTATACGCTGTTTTGATTAGTTCTTGTGGTATTATTGACAGTAGTGCATTTTCAATTATGTTTGAATGTATTTCTTGCAGCTAAAATCACAGAATGAGTTTGCAAAATTCCTTGTCCCGGGATTTGCTTGAAAGCATTAACGACAGGCTGATTGCTTTATTGTGCAATGTTGATCATATCTGGCGCTTACTTCATCCTTGTGGCAAGATAACCGTTATTCCCAGTTTATAAGCTCTTTTATGCAATAAAGTACAAAAGTCTTACTTGTAGTGAACAGAATATAAATTTATGTTCTTGTGAAATAAATTATTTCTTTTTAGTTTCAATATCTTAAGTCATTTATCATCCCCCAGCCCTCCAAAAACTAAAATAAAATCTTTGGAAATCACTGACACTTCTATTCTACAAGGCTGTTCTTAATGTACATAACGGCCGCTTCCATATCTTAGTACTGTTGTCACAGTCATGGTACACCATACAATCAGTACCTTAATTTAAGGACGTTTTACAGTCTTCTTCTAAATAAGAATATCAGTTAAGATTCACTTACATGTTTACAAAGACATAAAAAGGCAAAGGCCAAAGATTGAAACCATTCATATCAAAATAATTATATTCACATTATATGAATAGCACAGAGAGACTTTAAAAAGAAGTGACTAGTAGTTCTCAAGCATGGTGAGTAGGGTTGGTGGTCCCCGAAATGACTTGAAGAAATGCCAAAAAAGAGAGAAAAAAAAAGAAAGAAAGCAAAATTTAACCCCAAATGTCTGCATATTGTTGTATGATGATACTTTTTGGAACTATACTCCTTGTACATTTGAAAGAACAGTCAATGATAAATAATTTTGTGGAATTAAAATGGGTTAATTTTAAGCCTTAGATATAATGTACAATAATCTACTTTTTAATTTAAGAAATGTTGTTTCATTTACAGAGGAAGTATTTTCTTCCAGGAAAATATACATATGCTTTTAAATGGCACCCTATCGTTAATGTAGATCTCTTAAGAACTTTTGATAAAAATCAGCTTAAATCTGATAATTGTGGAAACTTTATCAATTAATTACTGTAACATGTAGGCAGGGGTCCTAAGCAGGTGGTCTTCCAAGCCCTAGGGGAGAAGCTAGTGATTATGAAATCAGATGAACCTTCCTTTGGTTGAAAATATTGAAAAAAATAACTGGTCCCTTGATGATTCTGGCTGGTTCTCATTCTGAGAAAATCTAGACTGGCAGGGATAGCTCTGAGAGGCATAAATCTGTAAACAAGTCTGGCAGCAGTGTGGTTGCAGAAGGATTTTGGAACTGTGAGCCATATTGTCACCAGTTGGTGTGGCATTGCCTGGAATGTTTGTGCAACATGAAACTTGGCTCACTTGGCTCATTTCTTGAGTTATTTAAATAAATAGTTCATTGTTGATGTTATTTATTTTGGTTTTCTTGTGTGGTTTTTATGAACAGGTTTATTTCCGATAAAATGTTTTGATGCTTGAACAATTTTGAGACATTTTAAGACAGACTTTATTGATAAGCAACAGTTGAAGTTTATTTTATTTTGTTTTTGATAACAACCACTAAAAATCCAAAACAAAATTGTTAAAAACAACAGCAAAACAAAATAACAACAAAAACAGCAAGAAGAAAGTATCCTCAAATTGATATATTTGTTACTTTTAAAATGAGGATAAAACTTCTTAAATAAGTGGTGTTTATGCAGTGTAATCAAATATGCAGATGTGTGAAAAAAATTAAGGAAGACTTTTAGACAGAATGTGAAAAAAAAGACCAGCAACAAAGCACACATTTAGTGAGCATGGGAAGCCATAACATTGACAGATTTGAGAAACGTGAATTATCCCTGAATTATCCATAAATTGCTAGGAAATTATTGACAGTAATTTGGAGATGTTTGTCATGCTGGTGCATTGATGTGGACTTTGATGACCAGGGTGCTGGAATGTGATGACATTTTGATTTCCTGTGGTGCCTTGTGGAGTGTTCGGGGAATTAAGTCCTTTTCTGTCTGACCATGGGCATTAATAGAAACATACTTCTGTAGAAGACGGAACTAACTGAAAACTGCATTTTGCTGTAGGATTGCCAAGACAGACATCATTTTGCTATAGACTGCATATTGTTAGGATTACTTGACAGGACGCCTGTTTTCATTTGGCGTGCAGATTTTGACAATGGAAGTATGTGAGACCTAAGTGGTGTTAAGAATATATCTAAGAAAGTTTCCACATTGACTCAGACGATGGAATTAAATGTTCTTGTGCCATTCTTATTTTTCATGTGCTGTGTGGCCGATGTGAAACTTGCAGAAACCAGCCAAAGGTAAATATGCACTTTACATTCGTGTGTCGTAAGAATTAATTATGAACATTTTATTATGTACTAACCTACTAAAGCCATTGTTAAGGGATTAAGTGCAAATAACTGTATCATTGCGGTTAAGTAATTCACTTAGTCTAAATAATTATAATTTCATCTAGATTGCTTTAATAGTTATAATTACATTATGAATTAAGTTTGGTAAAGAACTGTTATTAACATTCTTGTAATGCACCTCTCAATATTTTCCCCAGGCAGAGTGGGGGGGGGAAGTGGCGGGCATATACAGGACTTAAGACTGAAAGCAATTCCCGACAGGCGGGAATTTGACACGCTAAATAATTCAGGTTCCCAGCTAATAGACTCAGGTTGGATTTTAGATCCCGGTAATATTGGGCCCCCTTGGCATCTCCCACTGTGGGGATTTAGACAAAAATGCTTGGCTCTAGGGTGGGGAATAAGATCCCCCAAAATATAATAAGTCGAATTCCCCTGGGTAAGCCCGCCCCTTTCCCCTGGGGGAAATTATTGAAAGGTGCATAAATGGCCCCTAATGCATTGTTTCTTTTTATATTTCCCAAAATATCTAGTAAATAATGGTAAACAATAAAAAATATTATTACAGACACTACCCCTATGTACATTAATCACATATACACAATAGAGTCTAAGTAAAGGAATCTTATTTATAAAAAAACAAGCTATTCAGTAAGAAAAGCTATAGTTTTGTATTTAATAAAGCTGAATGTTGTAGATTTCATTTTCCTGTTGTTTATTAGGTTAGCTATTGCAATGATGCATTCTGTTGGCAGTATAGCTGATAAAACAATGTTTTTGTTTTTGTTTGTTTGGATTTTTTCGCCGTATTCAACAGTATTTCAGTCATATAACGGCGGTCAGTTAACCTACTCACACTTTTCCTGCGTAAGCTGTTTACCAGTACTAAGTGCACATACTTATGCCAGTAACTGACAACTGCCCTACTTGAATCAGAGGTAGGGGGAGAATGGCCGTAGAAATATTTTCATGACCAATCCCCACACAAGTTATGCGACCGGGCTGGGAATCGAACCCGCGATCCTCGGATTTGTAGTCCAGCGCTCTACCAACTGAGCTAGCCAGCCCGGCAATAATATAATGTAATATTCTGGTATGTTATTGGCAACAATTCTGGCAATAATGTAGATCGCTAATTGAGACAGTTAATAGATTCAGTAACAGTGTTTGTTACAAACCCTGTTGGCAATATATTTATATCATGCTTGCTGGTTTTTGCACTGGGCCCAGTTGCTAAAAACTTTAACGGACAATTAAGCTAACAGCTGTTAACTTTTGGATGAGGTTTTTCATGTAAATTAAATGTTAAAATTTTAAAATTTGTATTTATTTTAAATAAATTGATATGCTGAAATAATTGTCAAATGCTCCATAAGCAAGATGCTTGTAATATTAGTTTTATTTACATCTAAAGTTAACAGGTCGTTAGCTTAACCGGCCGTTAAAGTTTTGAGCAACTGGGCACTGATTGGTAATTTGGTACATTCGATCACTTGTGCCGTACTTCACTGGAGTTTGAATCCCAATTCTTGTGGTTTGCTTGGAAGTCGGAATTTCTTTGGATAATATATGCAGACATGGTGAAAGACCCCAGGCCCGCTGGACATTGTCATTAAAAATGTCAAAAGGCTGGCAGTAAAATCCAAGATACTGGACTTACTGTCCAATAATTATTTTCATATCCGTAAATATAATATGTATTTCAAACACGATTTAGGCGGGTGGAATTTTTAACTGGCCTGTAATTTTTTCCCTTTCCTAGGGCAGCCTGGCCTGTAAATTTTGAGTCTTTCGCCATGTCTGAATACGAGTTGATGCACCACAAAAAATTGACCCAGTCTGTTAATTAATCAATTAATTCTAATTCTATAATGTACATTGTTGTTATCCTTGTAACAACCTTTTTTGACATTCTTGATGTTTTGATAAACAGTAGAAACTTAAGGGGATGTTTATGTTAATTTATGAATGTCCAATAAAGCCATTTTTAATGATATATTGCTGATTCTTTTATTTGTTTTGTTTTTATTTGTAAATGTTCTTTTGAGCTGGAAGATACAGTAATTTAACATGTATAACGCGCATTCATTTTTTGATGCCGAAGTTCGGAAACTTTGAAAACCAGCAAAATCGGCCACCGTTGGTCGATCACGTGATCAAAACATTGATCCGTGTCACTGAATGAATAGCTTTTATTCTGATGTAAATAATAAGCGTTTTATGACAAGTGCGCGTGGGTTACATGGCAGTATAATTTTGACAATTTGAGATATTTCTTTCGAGAATATGTGTGGCCCTGTAAAGGGCCGTTGTCGGTCAGTTTTATCATCGTCATCTACAGTGGGCGTCCGTCGATGTCATAAGCGTTGAAACCTTCAAATTCTTCGTCTTTGTCATCACTCTAAAAAAACTTCATGATTTCCTCGTCAGTCATTATGGTTGGTGTTTCATCGTAGTAGCAGTCGTCTTCTTCTAGCAGGTCTTCAGTTGCGTCGTTCTCTGGGGTGGTCGAGTTGTTGGATTTCACTAGGTCGTCCCACACAGCATCGTCTTCGGTCCCATCAAGGTTATTGGATATGCAGCACTTCTTGAAGGCCTTGATGATAACGTCCTTGTCCCAATTCAGTCCATGCGTCGACAATCCACTGGCATACTTCTTCAAGTTCAGGTTTTCGCATCCTCCCAGTGACTGTGAATGGATGGTCGCCCTCACTATACAACTTGTTCCAACGTCTCTGCAGCAGGGCCTTCATTTGCTCGTTGATGGAGACATCAAGCGGCTGCGGGACGCTGGTCAAACCACCGGGAATGATGGTGAGGGTTGTTCGGAACTCTTCCTTCAGTATTTGCAGGAGCGCGGGCGAGCGATGGCATCGGAAGGCATCTAGCACGAGCAGGCATCGTTTGGTGTGACCCCCTGGTCGTCTACCCCAGACCGCCTTAACCCAGTCCTTTACCAGGTGTTCGTCAATCCACCCCTTTCCTTGGTCCTGACAATGATCCCAGCGGGCCACTTGACTCCTTTTGGTAGTGGCTTGCGCTTAAATACCACGTACAGGGGGAGCTTACCACCATCAGCTGTACACGCCAGCATGACAGTGAAGTGTTTTTTTTTTCATCGCCAGTGGTGTTGTTAGTGATGGTTTTGCTCCCCTTTGCTGCTATTGTGGTGTTGAACGGGAGGTCGAAGGTTACGGGGGTTTGATCGGCATTGCCAATCTGAGACAGATCGTAGTCGCATCTCAATCTCTGTTTGATGATTAAGTGTTGGAACTCGATAAGCTTGGCTTCATAATCTCCTGGCAACTTCTGAGACCCTTTGAAGCCCTTGGTTGATGGTGACAGGCTGGCCAGTCGTCTAGTCGAAGTTTGATTGTAGAGACGGCTATACGGCTTTCACATCTGTTAATCACCCAGGCTAGCAGCGGTTTTTTTATATCTGGATAGGGGGCGGCGGACCCTCGCACGGCCTGTTTTGTTCGTGGAATCTTCAGAAGGCTTGCCTTGTATCCCTCACCGACGACTCACCGACATTAAACTCATGACCAGTAGCTCGGTTGCCGTGAGCTTCAGCATACTTGATAACATCAACTTTTTCTTTGGCGGTATGAGACTGTCTTACACGCCCAATTTCTGCACAATATTGTTCAATGTGACAGTTTCTAAGACAATTTCTTAGACAATTTATAAGAAATCTGACAATTTCTGACAATTTCTCAAGAATTTCTTTGAGACAATTTCAAAGAAATGTAACAATGACAGATATTATTTGACAATGACCAAGATATATTCGAGACGCTGGCAAATGTTTTATAATACTGTTGAACGTTCAATATTTGTACACACCGATTGGTGCAACTAAATATTTTCACGTTCTCAAGTGGTTCTCAAACTACTCCATGAGTTCTGCCAATTAATGTTAATTACAAAGTGTGAAAACACGAACAAAGACAATTTGTTTATTTTATTCACACATTTTAATTACAGTGAAAACCGCGACGGCCTATCCAATCACTCAACGAGTGCTGCCAATTAACATCAATTACAAGGTGTAAAATACAAACAAAGAAATTGTTTGCATATTTTATTCACGCATTTTTATTACAGTTAAAACTTACCGCATCGCGTTTTTCATACTTACACTCCCGTTTTTGACATATCCACAACGGACCATTTAGACTGAAAGATGATAGGGTGTAGTATTAGTGAAAACAAAATGGCGTCAATATGGCGGATATTCACGATTATCGTGGAATTCTTGCAAACTTTCTACCAAAAAAGCATTGTTTCAATGTATAACGCGCACCAACTTTTTAAATCGAAACATGGGGGGTAAAAAACTGCGCGCTATACATGGTTAAGTACGGTACCAGACCCATGGCTTTATCTTGTTGTTAGATGTTTTCTTGTGGGAAATCCCATTTATTCCTTTAAAAGCGTGTTTACTTTTGATAATACTTAACATTACTTCACAAAAACTTTCCTTATTAGGCATCCTGTGGAGAATTTGAATTATTGTCTGAGATTATCCAAATTAAGAATTGAAAAGCAATGCCAATGAAAAGAATCATGTACAAGTTGGATATACAAGAGAACAAGGGCATTTTATCTTTTTGTACAGCGTGTGACGTCTTTGAAAAAGATTTAAATGAACTGTAAAGAGAAGTAGAAAAGACTCAGTTATAATCTTGCTTTGACGGAGTATAGAGTACTGATTGTTTTGGAGAAAATAGAATTGTAAGCCTTTATCAAAGCGACTGTATTTATTTAGGCGGAAAAATAAGTTAACCAGACGTAGATAAAGCATGCGTCTCGGTGCAGTTTGCAATAATCATTTGTATACTTAGTAATGTGTAAACTGAATAATTATGTTGTATATTTGATTTTGATTTATATTTGCCAAAATTTCCTGGGATTTAGGTCAGCGGGGCGTGATTAAAATCTTCCTGTGATTTGAACGAGAATGAAGCACGCCCATTCTGCACAGAGATTTGAAAAGTTTCGGATATTAATACAAACTTACATTTTAGTACGAAGACTTGTACTCAAAAATATTTAAATATAAATAAGTAAATATTGGAATTTTTTTATTTTGTTATTGTTTCGATTTTCAAACTTTATTTATTTTATTTTTTTTAAAGTAATTTAAGCATGGGTATTATGATGTGTGCTTCCATAGAAACTTGTTTCAAACTTTTTATGCATTCAACTTAATTTTTATGCCAAATTGCTCATTCTACCTATTTGTTTCTGCCATATACTAGTATGATGACTAATTCCCAATTTGAATGCATTCATCTTGCACGTTCTGCTTGATTTTTCTGACATATATTATAATGACTATTATTCCATATTTGTATACCTTTTTAACTTGCACATTCCACCTAATTTTCTTCCATATATCTATTTCAGTGACCGAGACCATTATTTCTGCATTAAAATGTTAGTACTGTGGTAAAGATGCCAAAGAGAGCTTAAAGAAATACCTATAAACTAATTAATTACAAGTGTACCCACATTGGGTATTAATTGACTTTGAAGAAACCTCTTGAAGTTGCCCTGAAGGAGTTCATAGTGGTCAAAGTTGAGCTATTTCCATGCAATAAATTCCTACAATAGAAGTGATTTCATGGTGAGCTGGTCAGTCCATCAGATAGTCCTATGTTTTATGAGGCTTCTGAACACAGGTGCTTGTGATTGGGCGACACCTTTATCACCCTGTTGATATATGATCCAGTCTGGTAGGGGGTGAAAATCATACAGTGATTAATGGCTTCACAAGGGGATAGCAGGGCAGGAGATGTTTAGTCCTCCAGTAGATTTGAACACCATTGCTGTGAAATCAATCTGCTGAAGACTGAATCCATCATAATCCATTCCTCAATAAACACTGTATTTGACAGTTGATGGGATATTTTATGTGTATAATTGCTTGTTTTTAAGACCTTTTTTGTTTAGAAGACACTTGTTGATTCTTTTTTTGGTGTTTGCAAGTCTGCTGGGGGTCATTAAATTTTGCTCTCAGTTTGCTCAGTTTGAAACATTCATTGTTTCAGATCATGAAAATTAGTTTAGTAAGGTGTAAAAAAAAAAAAATGTTTGTTTCAGGTTACATGCCAAAAAAAAATTAGGCTAGGTAGGTCGGGATTTATTTATTTCTTTATTTATTTGGTAAATGGTCCACTTGAAGATTCTAAAACTGAATAAACAGTCAAAACATATCAGTAATATCCTTAAACATCGTTTATAAGTGGATACTTTCAAAACAAAGCACTCAATTATCCAAAAGCACATTTAATTATTGAAAAAAGTAAAGAAAACAAAAATCACTCTGACAAACCCAATAAAATGTTCTAGGGTCAGGGCATTTTTTTAGGGTAGGTCGGGGAACCTGAAACAAACATAATTTTTTTTTACGCCTAATAGCAGCCACATATAGATATAACCTATACTTTGGTATTGCCTCAAGATTGCCTTTTAAATGTCTTTTTTAGATGATTAATTTTCTGTTTGGTTTCACAATTTCTATATTTATGTTATAAAAGATTGATGCAAGCAGATATTTTGCATGGCATTCAACATGTAATAAATTATCGTTAATTAACCATATAAACCCAGCTTTATTGGTCATTGAAGGTCTGTTGAAGCAGAAAGCCTCTTTGATGGCAAAAACAGGGCCATGTCATATAGCAAACCTGTATCACATATATTACCCAGTCTGGTGACATATTTAGGGAGGTTTACATGGAACCACCTGTTGTTTCAGACTGGTTTATGTTTCTGCTAGCTTCATGCATGGAGGTGGACTGGTTTGAAGCGATTCAGTCTTCGCCTTAATTTGTTCAGAGCACAAGCCCATTCAGGCTAGTAGCTTAGAAAAAAATCACTGGCCGAAAAGCTCTTTTCTTAGCCTGAAGTCTTGCAATAAAGCACTATGAAATGCAATAAAATGCACTAAAAATGTTGTTTTTAACAGTAATCAAGTATCAATTAATTCATTGAATGTTGGTGATGTATATGTAATATCTATATTGCTTAACCTTTACCACAACACACTCCAGATAGACTATAATTGTTATGAATTAACTTTTAATACTTTTATAATAGTACTTTCTGTCATGATAATTTGCTGAAAAAACAACAACAAACGAAACAACAAACAGTTCCACTAGCTGCAAATCAAAAGCACTTGCATGTGGCTTCAGGCTGGTGGGTTAGGTCTACGATTGGAGATTGTGTTGTATGAGCCACACATACTGATGCAGTCGTTTCTGTCAAATATCGAATTTATCATTTATGATGTTACTTTGCTCCTATTTTGCACCTTGCCATTTTGATCTTGCTCAAGACAGTAACTCTCCCAAGGAAATGTAACTTGGTAAGATAAAACAAATGCTGGGTCGGGCTAGCTCAGTTGGTAGAGCGCTAGACTGTCAATCCGGGGATCGTGAGTTCGAAACCCAGCCCAGCCACATAACTTGTGTGGGGATTGGTCATGAAATTATTTCTATGGCCATTCTCCCCCTACCTCTGATTCAAGTAGGGCAGTTGTCAGTTACTGGCATAGGTATGTGCACTTAGTACTGGTACACCGCTTAGATCGGCTAAGTTTGCCCAGGAAAAGTGTGAGTAGGTTAACTGACCACCATGATATGACTGAAATGCTGTTAAAAATGGTGAAAAACCTCAACAAACAAACAAAATAAAACAAGAAAAAGGATTTGTCGACCATTACATTTCACACAGTTTCAGCAGTTTGTTTTCAGGGACTTAAATGAGTGTAGAGCCTGTTTAGATCAATTCTTTGAGAGCCCCTATTTGGACTACACAAAGAACCTTCAGCCTGTATTGATTCTGTGCTTTTTTGGGGTCAAAATTTATTCAATTTAAGATGAAAGACAATTTCCATCTGTCTTTGAAGAGTTTATTAGTCGAATAAAAATTGATAAAATGTTCGGATTTGGCATACTTCGTGTAAATGAAAGCATATCATAGCTGACTTGTCATTTAAGATTGCTGTGTACATGTTTTGGAGAGCTGAGCAGCAGAATTGACAGGTATAATTCTCTACCCCCTGCATTCGGTCTTCCACTCCAGGTGAAATTATCTTAATGCTAATGAAGAGACTTGTCAATATAATAACACAGTGGTATATTTAACCGTTTTTGTGGGTGTCATGATAACTTGGTGATTTCTTACATTATTAAACAAATGTTATGAACACATCGTTAAGAGGGCTGTTAAATGAAACATAATGTTTCATTTCATAATATTTACATAAACTAATTTATAAGTAGAATGTCCCCCACTTGCAACTTTACATTAGCGCAGAAATGAAAACAAAACAGACGGCCAATTGAAGAGTCCCCAAGACAAGTGTATACATTTCCAGTACATTAAACTGAGAGGTGTAATTTGATGATAGAAGTACATTTAATGAGCCAACAAACCTGCCTGTTGCATCTGGGGGCTGGTATGGATCAGTTCTCTGAGCTGATAAGCCTATCTGGCTGTGCCTTTCCCATGACAACTTTATAGAATGGCAGAAGTCAAGGCATTGACTGTTTTATTTCAGTCTTTAATATAAAGATTGTATGGCATGGAATGAGATGGCTTTAAGCGCAAAACTATATGACATGTATTGTGAAAAAAACGGGCTTAATGTGCTTAAAGTGTCGTCCTGGATCAGCCTGTCCAGTCCACACAGGCTAATCCAGGACTGCACTTTCCGCCTACAGTGGAGATCTGTTTAGAAGAGACTTCCTTGAAACAGAAAACACCATAAAAGCGGAAAGCGTCATCCCGGATCAGCCTGTGCGAATTGCACAGGTTGATCTGGGACGACACTTTATGCACATTCATTAAGCCCGGTTTTCCCACGACACGTCCCATATATTATTTTTTTAAAAAGACCCATAAATTGAAAGTTTTCGTTTTTAATTTTTGTTTATAAATAAGGATTTCTGTTACTAACAGAGGTGGTCAAATATTTGAATCCATGGGAATGTGGCCACCTAGATGATTTATGGGCATTTATCATGAGATTTACTTGTTAACAAACAGAATGATGGTTTGTGGTTTTTCAATAGGTGTGCCACTGAATAGAGAATAAAAAGCGTGCAGTTTAACCCCTCAGTCACATGACCAGGGAATTGCCAGATCTGTCAATGCATTATGGAATGTCTTTTCAGTTCTTTTTCAATGCAGATTGTTTGATCCGTCAATGTTAAATGTCTTTCACTTTTACTTATTCTTCGTTGACATAAAACAGCTTTTGACAGCATTCATATACCTACCTTGATAAGAAGATGTCTGTCTGTTTTGATCATTTACCCATATCAGAAATAAACTCGTATTATGGGAATGTTTATACCTTTAATATCATCAAAGCTTTGTGTGGATTTACGACTCAGTCTGGAATGTGACATAGGGGAGGTTATTCATTAGAATGAAAAGAATGTATTTCAATTAAACAAAACTGAAGAAATTTGTTGTCCACCAATGTCATTCTGTGTCATTATCTGGTTTGGGAAACTTTGTTAAGAATATCGTTCGTGTGTTTGGGATATTAATTTGCTGATGTAAATGAAACAGATTGTTTTAACCTTGGAGTACTTGTTGCAAATGTGCAAGCGCTCCTACTAAATTTAGCTAGTGAGAGGAGTGAAAATAGTTATCTTAATTAAGATGTCTTATTTGTTGAAGGTTCCAAACTGTGATTTCTATTTGTATTGAAATGCTGATTTCAGACCGATTGTCTTCCATAATTTTAAGAGTACATTGTAAATCCCAAAGGACTGCCCAATAGGTAATATGCAGCTGTTGTTGGGTTCTCAGGTGCAAATTGGGATTGAGGTTTGTTAACTACTCCTGGCAGGCAGGTTCCTATCACCACCACCCCCTCCCTGAACCCCCCTCCCCCAGTGGAAATTAAACAGTGTTAATTTTTCTCAACAATAATCATGAGCAAGTAAGGTAGAATTATGGACCTGGATGCCATGTTAATAATGGCAGTAACTTTTTCAATCAATAGCAAATAACTTGAAAGGGAATTTTTATACCCCACCACAAACAAAGTTTAGGGGGCGGGTATATAGGAGTGAGCTTGTCGGTCTGTCGGTCCGTCCGTCTGTCGGTCTGTTGGTTTTTGGTTTGTTTCCGGATGGTAACTGAAGAAAGGCTTGACATATTCAAATAAATTTTGGGACACATGTGTAACATCATAGAATACAGGTCAAATTTGATGTTGGTTACAAACCACTAAATTTTGACAGAGTTATGGCCCCTTTTCAACTTAAAATTCCCTAAAAACACGATTTCCGGACGATAACTCAACAATGGCTTGACATATTCAAATAATTCTTGGTATACATGTGTAGCATCATAAAATAAGGGTCAATTTTTACTTTGGTTACAAACCACTAAATTTTGACAGAGTTATGGCCCTTTATTTGACTTAAATTCCCTAAAAATATGGTTCCTGACAATAACTCAACAATGGCTTGACATATTTAAATAATCATTGTTACACATGTGTAGCATCATAAAATACAGGTCCAGTTACAAACTACTAAATTTTGACACAGTTATGGCCCCTTTTTACTTAAATTCCTGAAAAACATGGACAATAACTCATTAAAGGCTTCACATATTTAATTTGTTTTTGGTACATAGGTATAACATCATAAAATACAGATCAAGTTCAACTTTGGTTAAAAATCACTAAATGTTGACAGAGTTATGCCCTGGTTGCCTTTTATTTTTAATATGAGTCCAGTTCTTGGCGTTCTGTCACATATCCCAGTATATAGAAAACATTTTAATTTGACCATGTAGCTCATTTCTGCAAACATTTCTTTCAAAGAATTACAAAAACAGGACTGGTATGACTTGTCATTGAGTTTTTAAAGCAAAATGAAGGCACTAACTAAGCAGGTAGGTTTGGTTATTATTCAAAATCTGTGTGTATGTGTGTGTGTGTGTGGGGGGGGGACATTAATTAGAGGGTGGGGCATTTATTGTTGAACATACAGTACTTGAAATAGTCTCACAGGATGTGGTGCAGTACCATGCCATGTAGTCCAGATAAGTGAATCAGTGTCAGATTCCTGGCTTATCTTTAGTATCTGAACTATATCTCATAGTGGTGTGTACATTTACAAGAATGCATGAAATTATCATAATTGGTAATTAATAATGTAACTGAGTAAACAATAATATAATGTAATTGAACCACTTCCTGTCCAAAATGAAAAAAATTGAATTGCCAGCTTCCTCAATGCAGCCATATATTTTCATATATTTTGTAATTAGTCATATATTCATATTTTCAGAGAAAGAGGTTTAAGCAGGAATTTTTGCAAATTTGAAAACCTTAGCACCAACTAGATTTAATGCAGCATTTTTCTGTTTTGTACGGTGGCACAGAGGTGCCATGCACTACTCTTTTGTTATCTCGTTCCCACAAGATATTAACTCGAGGGAACGAGATACTAACTCGTGGGAACAAAATAACTATGTCGAGTGAATGACTTACTAGTTCATGGGAACGAGATACTAACTCAAGCGAATGACTTAGTACCATCTTAAAACATGATCATTTTTGTTGGCCATGGTTATTATAAAAACATTTATACGGAAACATTTGATTGGTTCTCTAACTCATGGGAACGAAATACTAACTCGTGGGAGCGAGATACTAACTCGTTCCCTTGACATAGTAACTTGTTCCCACGAGTTAGTATCTCATTCCCACAAGTTCGTGTCTCGTTCCCATGAGTTCGTTTCTCGTTCCCACAAGTTAGCATCTCGTTTCCTCAACATGGTATCTCATTCTCTCCACTTAGTATCTGATTCCCTCCACTTAGTATCTCGTTCCCTTGACATAGTATCTCGTTCCCTCAGGTTAGTATCTTGTTCCCACGAGTTAGTTTCTCGTTCCCACGAGTAAGTATCTAATTCCGAGTTAGTATCTCATTCCCACGAGTTAGTATCTCCTTAACACGAGTAAGTATCTCCTTCCCACGAATTAGTATCTCCTTCCCACCAGTTAGAAAAGATAATAGTGAATGTCACCTCTGTGCCACCATAATTTTGTCATTCTTTGACTTTCCCATGCATTGTCCCACACTTCATTGTCTGAGAACAAAACAAAGGGACATGCAGTTGGAAACCATTTAAATGTTATCTCAGTGATTGACTACAAATCATGGAGATTTGCAGATGGGGAGGTGGAAATTTCACTTTGCCTGTCTTCAAGACACCCCCAGCTATCTCTCTTGATTGAAATCAGAAGAAATTGATTTTTGAGATGCATTGTTGGACTGGGGCAGAAATTCCATTACCCTTGGTTAGTCTGGTGGGTTATGTAATTGGTCATTGCTTGAAGAAAGCACAAATCAATCAGCCTGGAATCTGCAGGAAATTGGTATTTAGATTCCTTTTGTGAAGATTTCTTGATGTCTGTGTTGGCTTTGGCAGTTACCTGTTTTTGCACAGGCATCTGGCAAAAGATGTCTTTCCACATCTATTGGATACATTTTTACTGGCTTTTAAATTGTATTCTCTGTCATAAATTGATAGATTTTTTTAAATTGGAAATAGACAGAAACAAATTATCACTAAATAATAATAAAAAAAAATAATTATTTATTTATGTATTATTCGTATCTATTTTATGTTTATTATTTAAATATTTCTTATATATTTTTCTGTGATCAAAATCTAAATCATTCCTAATATAAAAACAATGTATGTAAACAGTGACTGACTCAGCAATAGAACTCTCAGTATTAAAGGTACCGGTACTTGTTCACAGATGTTCACATTTTTTAAGTATGCCATTAAATGTCTAAACTTGACAGATTTAAGCATCGGAACTAAAAAGCTCAACTATAGTAACAAGAAAAGTTTTTTTAAAAAGGAAAAAAAAAAGGTCCCGCTGGGGTTCGAACCCGGCACCACCGGAGTAAAAGGCTGTCGCCTTACTCACTTGGCCATTCCGACTTCTGTATATCACTCTGCATTATTTACTTAATGCATGTGTTCCACGTGTTGTCAACAATTTCAATGAAAACAACAGAAACACTCCAAATTATTCCATCGTTTAGCGTTAAAAACACTTTATAATTTTATCAATTTCAACTAATGATTACTCATGAACAAAATGGTTTTTACAGTATATTTCTAGGTCCATAGTGTTATTTTGCTCCTTTGTATACACTGTTCTTTCAATTTTGGAATCGGAGACAAAAAGTTGAAAATTTGTCAATTCGTCAATCTGTGAACAGGTCCTTTTAAGAATAGTACTGTATTTGTTTTTCATTTATATAACCATGTTACTCATGCATACATTTAGGCCATCTTAATATGACAGAAATGAAAACCTGTTACCTCACAACATGTAACTGCCGATCAATAGGCAAGAGTTTTTTCTATCCACAAGAAAAAAATGATTTCATCATAAAGGCAAGGGTCAGAGATGGATGATTTATCTCTTGTAACACCATGTCTCCATCTTGACATCCGCCTGCCTAGAGAGGTATACATTTTAGTTCATGTTTATATCGGGTTTAGCAAAAAAGTATACAAATGTCAGTCAAACTCTTTATCCCAAGCCAAAGGAACTTGACATATTTCAAAATATTATATTCCGTCATATATAACATATGTTTCTGCTTGTATGCTTTGATTGAAAGAGATCAGAAGGACCAATTTTTTGTAATGAGCGTTAAATCGAGTTAACTGACATGACAAGTATAATCACTTAACAAGTTTTTTACATTAATCATTCAAATTATAGCGTTTGGTTTCGAGTTTAATATTTTATAAGATTAGAGTGAAAAGGAAGCACACGGTTTGTTGACAAACTTGCATTTATTTTGTTATATTTCATGTATGAGATTGACACATTTTAAAACTAAACTTATGTCAGACATTTGAATGCCGTCAGTCTTGTAAAATGGTATAATGAACATTTTAGAACAGAAGAGAACAGACAGTTTATTAAAGGGAATTGTTTACAGATTTTTGTATTTTTTAAGTACGCCATTAAATGTCTTAACTTGACAGATTTATGCTTTGGAACTAAAGAGCCCAAGTATAATAACAAGAAAATAATTTAAAAAAAAAACGAAAAAAAAGCCTTGCTCCCACTGTGGTTTGAACCTCAGATCTCCGCATCAGAAGGCCAACGCCTTAACCACTCGGCCATTCCGATTTTAACATTTCTCTCTGCATTTTTAGCTCGACTATTCGAAGAATAGGTGAGCTTTCCTACTACCCCCGGCGTCGGCGTCCGCGTCTGAATTTGGTTCAAGTTTTTTTTCAAAAGTCTTGTAACTTCAAAACTACATAAGTTATAAACTTGAAACTTGGAATATACCTTTGTCATCAACTCCAGTGTCAGGGGCAACATTCCCCATAACTCTGTTCTGTATTTTGACAGATTTATGCCCCTTTTCACTTAGATTTTCTGGTTAAAGTTTATATTCAACAGTTTTGTAACTTCACAACTACGTAAGTTATTCACTTGAAACTTGTAACTAACCTTTGTCATCAACTCCAGTATCAAGGGCAATATTTCGTATAACTCTGTTTTGTATTTTGACAGAGTTATGCCCCTTTTTCACATAGATTTTCTGGTTAAAGTTTATATTCAAAAGTTTTGTAACTTCAAAACGACATAAGTTATTTACTTGAAACTTGGAAGTAACCTTTGTCATCAACTCCAGTATCAGGGGCAACATTCCCCATAACTCTGTTTTGTATTTTGACAGATTTATGCCCCTTGTTCACTTAGATTTTCTGGTTAAAGTTTATATTCAAAAGTTGTGTAACTTCAAAACTACATAAGTTATGCACTTGAAACTCGGAACTAACCTTTGTCATCAACTCCAGTATCAAGGGCAACATTCCCCATAACTCTGTTTTGTATTTGACAGAGTTAGGCCCCTTTTCACATCGATTTTCTGGTTAAAGTTAATATTCAAAAGTTTTGTAACTTCAATACTACACAAGCTATTCACTTGAAACTTGGAATATACCTTTGTCATCAACTCCAGTATCAGGGTGAACATTCCCCATAACTCTATTTTGAATTTTGATAGAGTTATGTCCCTTTTTCACATAGATTTTCTGGTTAAAGTTGATATTCAAAAGTTTTGTAACTTCAAAACTACATAAGTTATTCACTTGAAACTTGGAACTAACCTTTATCATCAACTCTAGTACCACGGGCAACATTACCCATACCTCTGTTTTGTATTTTGACAGAGTTATGCCCCCTTTTCACTTATATTTTCTTTTTAAAGTTTATGTTAAAAAAGTTTGGTAACTTCAAAACTACATAAGTTATTCGCTTGAAACTTGGAACTAACCTTTGTCATCAAGTCTAGTATCAGGGGCAACAATACCATAACTATATTTTGTATTTTGACAGAGTTATGCCCCTTTTTCACATAGATTTTGTGGTTAAAGCTTATATTCAAAAGTTTTGTTAATTCAAAACTACACAAGTTATTCACATGAATCTTGGAACTACCTTTGTCATCAACTCTAGTATCAGGGGCAACATTACCCATAAATCTGTTTTGTATTTTGACAGAGTTAGCCCACTTTTTACATAGACTTTGTGGTTTAAAGTTTTTGTTCCACAAATTTATAAACTATACAAGGCTTCACTTAAAAATATTGTATTTTAACAAATTTATGCCCCTTTCACTATCCAAAATATGTACCAACTGAAGTAATTCGAATAGTTGAGCGCGCTGTCCTCTGACAGCCCTTGTTACATTATGCAAGTGATGCACGTGTTGTTAACAATTTGAACAAAAACAACAGAAACACTCCAAATTATTCCATCGTTTAGCTTTACAAACGCTTTATAATTTTATCCATTTCAACTGATAATTACTGATTAACTATACTGTGTTTACTATATATTTATATTTTAGTAGTGTTATTTCGTCCCTTACTATATTCTTTTATTTTTGGAATCTGTGACAAAAAAAAAAGAAGAAAATTGTCAAATTGCCAATTTGTGAACAGGTTCCTTTAAGACTTCTACAGATGGACATCCAGTTTAATGTACAGCATTGTCACGTGTCAATATTTTATTAATGTATATTGTTCCAAAAACAAATTACAATGCAATTTAAGAGAAAAAGAAATTTCAAAACCAAATACAGCACAAAATGCATACCATAATTTGAGAAGCAGAAGCAGAAGAAACACATAGGACATACATTGGACAGTAATTGCAAACTTACATAGATATAATATGTTAATGAATACTACTCTTTGGGTAAACTTCCCACATAATCATTGTAGGGTATCCAGTTAACAGATGTTATGGTTCTGCAATTTCATTATGTGAGTCAACACAGGAATTGTGGCTTGTCTAATCGTATGAAAATGTGTAGCCATATTGAGACTGTGGCTATGAGAAGTGAGACATCTGTAATAACTTGGGATTATTCTGTAACTAGAAATGTCCCAGTGACATTTTCATGTGTAATCTTTTCATTTCGTAGAATCTTTGTGGTAGTAATGCATTGCGATTCTCGCAAACAATTTGCTAAAATCGGTTATCGATTTCTGAATCATATGACATACCTCTCCGAACGTACCGTAATGTAAAACTGCAATAGATATTCTCGATTTCTGATTGATGTTACATATTTCTACGAAAGTACACTTATACATAACCATTGTTCTGTGTGTGGCTGGCTGTCAAAGAGTTTTGACATTTCATTAATGGCAAATACAGGTTTTGCGGCTGCCCGCATTGTGATAGAATCAGACTGTGTCACCTGCACTTTCTTGTCAAATTGATAGCATCTTGGAGCGGAAAAAATGTGAACCAGTCTAGCAATCTTATCTTTTGGCTCAAATGATTTTTTGAGTTTCTAAGTAATTAGCACCATTTGTGGAGGTGAGTTACAGGATTAGGTAGTAGTCTTATTTCTGGAATCAGGAAAAAATACCATTTAACTGTTGGTACAAAGATGCTGAGATGGACTGATAAGCATTTGGAGGGGCTGTTATCATAAGGGTTATGAATTAAGGAAGGAACTGCTGTGCCATTCTGTTCTGCTGCCTTGGAATGTTTTACATGAAATGAAAATATTTGTATTCTCCAAGATTAACATGTAACCTGGAGATTTCATGGAAGTTGACAGTCATGTTTCAATTGGGGGTTCAAAAAGATTATCATGGGCCCATCAATCTCCCTGGAAATTGCACTGGGAATGTTTCTGCAAGGAACCATTTGAGATAGGCTTGTTTAGTCTGTTGGCAACATCTAGAACGGTGGAATTTATCAGTCCAACTGCAATGGTGTAATGATTGTGCAAGTTGCACTAAGTGCATCACTGATGAATGTTATTGGTGAACATGCAAAACTGAATCATGGCTTCATTCTGGTGCTTGTATCTATCTACTAATAATATTTATGTTGTTTGTTTTCTAATTATGTATACATTGTTTTAACAAATAAGCTGCTTCTGGGACATTTTCATGCAAGTAATTGTTGATTGGGAATCATCCCAGCAACATCGATTGTAACTGAAAGTTTGAAATGTCCAACATACTTGCTCTCTTCAATTTGTTACAAAATGACAACACTTTCAAGCAAATGTGTACTATGTATTCCCCCTAAGACATAAGTTTTAGCAGACATTATGTAATTATTATGGATGTTGAACATAATGCCTGACTGTTGTACAAGTGGTACTCATTTAGCAAGGAGTGAGTAGCATGGCATTAACTTTTGTTGCTGTTTACTATTACTAAGTAACGTTGAATTAATAAATGAATGACAATTGCATAGATTGTGTTCCTGCGGTCATCGTTCAAATGAATGAGCCAAAACATTGAGGTTGCGCTGGCGTAGTGGATATGGTGTCCGCCTAGCGATCGGGAGGTTCCAGGTTCGATCCCCAATCTGGGAGCATACTCAAGATTTCCCCCAAAGACACCAAGTACTGGTTCTACCCAGGAAACGGACTCGAGAGTGTCTCAATAAACCTTAGGCTTTTGATGCAATCGAGCTAAAATAAATAGGTTTAAACTTAACATTCAACATGTAAGAAGATTGTGTATTCTTTGTGTTAAAATAATTAACTACTGCTCTTTCACCACCAATCCTTCATCAAGATTATCATGACAGCAAATACTGTTGTAATGGCAGCAAAGGCAGATTCCTGTAGCTGACTGTGCATGGTTGGCATACCTGGTGGATAAGAAGGTGCCGTATTAAGAGTGCATATGCTGCATACTCATGACAACTATAGTACAAGTATCAGTCATTTTGTGTATGTAATCGACAACTTGACATGGATGAAGCAACACTTATCATCCTCACTGTCACAGTGCGATCTTAGATTTTGATATGCCCAACCTGCCCTTCCTGTTGGAGGCACTTATACACCGGACTACATGTACTCCTGATAAGCCACTGGAGATATCCCATATCCATGTCAAAGTCTAAGATCACACTGTGACTTCAATACATTTCAAACAATTGATTAAATATAGGTTCCCACTTTTCTCTCCTATGGTTTTAAATCTGTGATATGGTGATTTAGTTGGTTAATAAAATTAGTTTGATTTTCCAATCATCGATAGAATTACTGGTGCAGATTCCAGCATAGTTTGGTGCAGGCCAGTGGAAATAACTATATAGTTGACATTTTTTCAGATGCCGGAAGCCAAGTAAACAATAGAAACCTTAATTTCTGAGACTTGTATCTTCAATTACAAGAATTATTCACACCTTACTTTATTTTTATTTTTTTTCCAGTTACAGGCAGCCTGGTGTCTGCATGCGATACAACGGCACCGTGTGCTCCTACGCCCTCGGCAATGTTTACGTTTTTCTCACGAAATTTGACGACCAGGAAAGAAAGGCATCTGAGCTCCTTACGCAAATGATGGCCGTGGAGACAACAAAAATGCTACAGGAACGATGTAATGGTCACGTGGAGAACCTTATTTGCAACCACTTGTTCCCACCATGTAATATTTCGGAGATTGAACCTCGGACGCACCAGGAAAGTAGTGTCAAACCAGTGGAGGTTTGCAGGTGAGAATGTGATACTAGTTTGTATGAGGCGTGTCGTGGGAAAATCGGGTTTAATGCATGTGCAGTCCGCACAGGCAAATCCAGGTCGACACTTTCCGTTTTTATGGTATTTTTTGTTTCAAGGAAGTCTCTTCTAAACATAAAACCACTGTAGGCGGAAAGTGTCGCCCCGGATTAGCCTGTGCGGACTGCACAGGCTAATCCAGGTCGACACTTTACGCACATGCATTAAGCCAGATTTCCCACGACACGCCTTGTATGTTCCTAACGTGATTAGTAGCCTGAAAGAGTAGCTTGAATGTCGTGTAATGTAAATTGGCACCTTGCTATCGTCGAAAGTCGGTATGCCCTGCACTGGCAGATTCTGAAAAGGGCGGGTATTAATAAAGATTCTTAGTTGAAAATGAAGAAGAATAAAAAATATGAAATTTTCTATTTGGATTTCCTGACAAATAAATGCATGTTTGAAGAATTTGACACAGACTTAGCAGTATGTCTTTAAAGTTTAGTAAATATTCGATGCTTGTCCGAAGCACAGTTTTTAAAACACATATTTGAATTTGAACTTTAACTTTAAATCTTTATAAATCTTGCACCTTGGTTTTGGTCACATTGTCAGTTATACATATAGGCGGATTTATAGCATTGTTTTGCTGTCAAATAATAGTATAAGAATTTTGGGCTTGATTGGCCAAACTGGTAATTTTGATGACTGGTCATGCAATATATTTGGTTTTCAACCTTTTGCACACATTTTATGAAAGAAACCAATTAATGTATATGTTTGTGATATTTCTTGTGAAGTTATACTGCAGCATGGCAAGTTATCTACTCTTGGACATGACTAGTTATATTTGAATTCTTGTTTTTTTTACACAGTATCTTGTTTGGGTCAAGGGTTGAGCAGAAGTATAAGTTATTTTTGGTGCTAGCGTTCATTTTTGTGTGCTGAATTATTATTCAGTTATTAATTTTGTCAAGTAGCTTTGTCATAGAGCAAAGTAATGAATTTACTGGTACAAATACATGATGCCACATTGGATGACACAACAAAATTGCATTTGTGGCGCGTCGTGGGAAAACCGGACTAAATGCATGTGCGTAAAGTGTCATCCCGGATTAGCCTGTGCAGTCCGCACAGGCTAATCCAGGACGCACTTTCCGCCTACAGTGGATTTATGTTTAGAAGAGACTTCCTTGAAACAGAAAATATAAAAGCGGAAAGTGTCGTCCTGGATTAGCCTGTGCGGACTGCACAGACGAATCCGGGACGACACTTTATGCACATGCGTTAAGTCCAGTTTTCCCAAGATGTGCCTCATTTATATTTTGTTGGTGATTTTAATTGGTGGTTGTCAGCATTAACCATTCATTATCATTATTAAATTATTTGTCGAAAATATAATTACATGTCAATATTATGAAGAATGTATGAAATATTTGTACTCTCTGTTTTCATTGTAATGGTGTAATAGTTTGGAATGGCACAGGCTGGCACGAGTATATTAAAAGTCGCTGTGCTACATAAATTTCTTTGGTCATCTAATATTGAATATTAAAGAAAATAAGGTTAATAATTAATTAAGATTTAATTTTACGTCTTTTGTGAGCAAGTCAGTTTCACAACTTAATACAACTGTTCAAATACACTTGAGAAATTTGTTTGTCATTATTGTTGAATTTGATACTTACAATGTGTCATTTGTTGAACACTTGATACCGATTTACTGCTCATTAGTTCTGTAATAAATACCAATGTAATGTACTAAAACAATTACCGACTTTGTATATCAGACACAAATTCAATAACGAGTCTTTGTGCCTAAAGGCGGACCTGTCAGAATGTATTCTGCCCTAGTATTCGTTTTATTTATATTTACGGCTAAGCTACATTAATTTTAACAATTAGGGGAACTATTGTGGAGTACAGTGCTGTCTTCCATGTCCCACAATCTACTACAAAAGTACTAGTGTTTGCTTGAAAGGTTTTCTGTTACAATTCAAATTACACTACAAGCTGAAGATTTGCCTGGTTCTTTTACTGCTGTTTTTTGTGTTCAAGATTTGTGGCATAAGACCATTTATAATGTTATTTTTTTGTATGTATTGTTTACAGATTTTTGAAAATGTGGTGCCAAAAACTCTTCACTTTTACAATAGCAAAAAAAGTCGGGAAAGAAAAAATCATTGACAAAAACAAAAACAAAACAAAGAAGGAAAGTCAGCTTTAACGTTATCATTACAATTTTTCAGTATGCTTTTCCTTGTTTGTTTGAGAGCAATTGTCAGTACTGTTTTCTTTTCATTTTTTACTCACAGATTACATAATAATAAATATTGGTCGCAAAATTCAGCATTGCTACTTCAGGCTTTTGATAAGCGTTGACAAATGATTTTTTTTAATTTCGGATTTGTACAAATGTTGGATGGCGGATCCGTTAAATCATTTAAGGCCTGTCATGGGACTTAACGCATTTGCACAGTCCACACAGGCTGATCCAGGACAAAACTTTCTGCTTTTATGGTATTTTCTGTTTCAAGGAAGTCTCTTCTAAACATGAATCTGCAGTAGGCGGAAAGGGTCGTCGCGGATTAGCCTGTGCAGGCTGCACAGGCAAATCCATGATGACACTTTACGCACATGCATTCCCACGACACGCCTCATTTATTAAAATCTAACGGCCTAACTACTGTTTTTTGAGCAAGGATTTGGGTTGTTAGATGCCCAGGTCTTGGGTCAGATTGGGTTTTGTTTGTGTCGGATAGTTACATGGGCTTGAAAAAGAAGCCAAGTTGGGGGGTCCTCTTTATATGGATTATTATTTGAGAACATCTTGTACTTATATTGTGACTCATTAGAATATGCATAATTGTGCTATATTTAGAATACTTTCTGAAATATTTATAATAATCGTCTTCTATTAATTTTGACACAATCATAATATTTTTTTAAACTATTTTAAACTGTTTTATAACCTTTATTGCATATTACCTAAAAAAAAATGACAATCAACAAACTAAAATGAAAACTGTTTGTTCAATTGCAATACAACATTGTAGATACCAAACATAATACTTTCTACTTTTCTTGAGAAAAGACCCAGCACCAGTTTCACTGATGCCAATATTAATCTGGTAACACTGACCCAAAAACTAATTAAGTACATGAGAGGACCATTAAGTTGGATGCTTTTAATTATTACAAGCTTGACCTGTGTAAATGACCCTAGGTACTGCTTCTAAGTCTTGTAAAGAAACTGACCCAGTCAATGTTCCACTCTGTTTACATTTATTAGAGCATAGCTGATTAAACATCAAAACAGCCATATTTCATTGAAGGATATCAGTTAGCTAAAACTTGATCTTAAGCAGATGGCCTAGGAATCATGGTGTTGTGTAACCTCATATTACTGATAGTCTGCTCTTCTAATGGTCATAAAAGAGGCTTTTGATGGCTCCAGAACAAAGTGTGAGATTTGGCAGTAATACCAGCCATGGAACAAAGTGTGAGATTTGGCAGTAATACCAGCCATGGAACAAAGTGTGAGATTTGGCAGTAATACCAGCCATAATTGTATTATTTAGTGTGTGCTGGGATCTGCTGAGTTACAGTTTCTTTTATAAATGTCAAAGCAAATGGTGGGGGTCATTCCATGTATTGCAATACATTTATAAAATGGTAGGATGAGGCAACATAGGTTGCAATAAAAGTGGGAAGGAAGTAGTATGACATGTTCTTTAATTTAAGACATGAAAGAACACTTGAATGTTGATGTTATACAATCATATGCAGACAGGTTGTTTAGTGTATTATTGTATTGATTTCAAAATGCTTTCTTAAAACAATAGCAACAAATCAATACAATGGTTTTAGGCCACATTAAAAATAGACAAATGTTAAGTTCAGTATCTCATTTTGTTTACAAATGTTTCTCAAAAGAAAATATTTAAAGCATTAAAAAATATTTTCACAGTATATAAATAAAGTTATTTCAATTCTTTCTCTTTTAATATATAAAAAGAATCCTCTCTTTTTTGTGTGTGAACATTTGTTTTGAACATCTGTGCATGTCCATACACTGCACAAGATAATCAGAATGACACATAATGGTCTCTTTCAAGAAAACTGATTGTTTCATTCATAAATTCCCTGCAACTTCTTATTATTTTCCACAATGAAAGCCAAATGCTTATCAGAGGCATATCAGCATTCCCAACGTACACTGTAACCCTGACATGCAGGCATGATACCACTGTGATAGTGGCAGAGACAATAACCCTGTCTGTGTTGCCAGTGATATAATACAGAGGCAGAATTTGATGCCATTTCTGGGATGTGTCTAAGTAGTTCATAAATAATTTAAGAATTTCGTGTCTGTAATATATGACTTATTGGCTGAGCGTGAATGGCAATATTTACATTTATAAAGTGATCAAAAGATTTCTTAGTTCTAGTGTTATTCTCCCATCTTTAAATATTTTTTGGTTTTATGTATTGAAAGGATATAATATACACTTACCAGCAGTGCATAGCATCATATTGCTTGAAAATCATAAACATATAATAATAAGCATTATAATGTTAAAACCAATATGATTTAGTGTATAAAATCAACTTTACTCAAAGATATTACTTTAATACAGTAAAAACTCAGTAATTTCTGATGCATCTGGAGTTTCACTTTGTATATATGTCATGGGAAAACCAGGCTTAATGCATGTGCTTTAAGTGTCGTCCCGGATTAGCCTTTGCAGTCCGCACAGGCTAATCCAGGACGGCACTTTCCGCCTACAGTGGATTTATGTTGAGAAGAGACTTCCTAGAAACAGAAAATACAATAAAGCAGAAAGTGTCATCCCGGATCAGCCTGTGCGGACTGCACAGGCTGATCCGGGACAACACTATGCACATGCAATAAGCCCGTTTTCCCACGGCACGACGCAAATATATTTTATAGTTTGTATATGATTAATGTGAGTTGTTGTCTCTTGAACAAAGTTGTATCGGAGAAGACATTTGTACTGCGTAAAATATCTGCTTCAGTTGTGAGTCTCATGATTTTGTGGCGGGCATCAGCTATAATGCTGCATAACTCAGCCTAACTCAGCGTAGATATGCAGAGTAATAATGCTATTGGTAAAATATTTGTTTCGCCTTAGCTGTATTGTACATTGTCCCCATTTCTACTTTGAAGGGTAATGCCTCTTTAAACTAAGTGAAGGAAGGGGAATGCATCTTTTATCTAAGTGAAGGTAAGGGGAATTCCTCGTTAAACTTAGTGAAAGAATGGGAATGCCTCTTTAAACTAAGTGAAGGTTAGGGGAATGCCTGTTTAAACTAAGTGAAAGAAGGGGAATGCCTCTTTAAACTAAGTGAACTTAAGTGGAATGCCTCTTTAAACTAAGTGAAGGTAAGGGGAATGCCGCTTTAAACTAAGTGAAGGTAAGGGGAATGCCTCTTTAAACTAAGTGATGGTAAAGATAAAGCCTCTTTAAACTAAGTGAATGAAGGGGAATGCCTCTTTCAACTAAGTGAAGAAAGGGGAATGCCTCTTTAAACTAAGTGAAGGTAAGGGGAATGCCTCTTTAAACTATGTGAAGGAATGCATTTCTGCATGCTGACATGCAGATCAACTGGTTACAGTGCTGTTTGCTTCGGTTGTGTTTGAGACTTGGCAGATTGAAACATCATTTTTCTATTTTATCTTATCCATGTTTATTGAGTTTGTCTATCCAACCTGCATTTCTGGAATAGTTTTGGCACATTAAATTTGCTTTGCTCTATGTATCTTTTGACAGTTTGATGAAGACAGCAAACAAATTTCACCATTTTATTTACATTGCAAACTGTTTGTTTTTTCATCGGCTTTCTCTATCATTAGAAATTGTGAAATGCAAAATCTTTTCATATTTCCTAATTTCGATGTGAATGTGATAACTTGCGTCTTTTTTGTTTCAGATTTTTTATAACATTTTATGGTATGCACTAGAGAAATAAGTTGTTATGATCTTTTGATCTTATTGGTATGAAATAGCAAGAATACCTTTATTTTGTCTGCCTTATATTGGTTTGTTAATGATAGACTGTTTGTTGGTCTGTCGGTCGGTAGACTCTTAAGTCTAACAGTTTTCATCGGATCTTCACCAAACCAAGCTTAATGAAAATCCACCGTCCTCGCCAAACTTTATTTTAAATATTGCTCTTGACCTTGAGGGGACATACCCATGTTACAGCTGTTGTTTTAGTTGGATCATTTCATTTATATTTGTAGACATATCCAATATTGCATTATTTTTGTTTTTTTCAGAGAGAGTTGCAGGGCAGTGCAGGACCTCGTGTGTTACGTGCAGTGGTCCAACATCCAGTATACCAGCAAGCGTGCGCAACTCCCCGACTGCGACACACTGCCTTCAAAATGGGATAGCGGATGCACTGAGGCCAAGATGTTCGACAGGGACGAGACTCATGTTACCTGTAAGTAGCGAACAAATCATAATGGCATCTTTACATGTGTCTCGTGTAAGGAACAAACAAGTCATAATGTTACTGGTAAGTGGTGATTTAGATAGGGACAGGTGACATGTCATATGTAAGGAACAAACAAGTCATAATGTCAGCTGTAAATAACAAAAAATAATAATCCCAATCTATTTTCAATTAATTTACATGACAATTTACATGCAGTATAGTAATATAGCAATTATGGAGCCTGTTCATGTATTGTATATTAAGGCCATAACACCTCTAAGGGAGGTCACTTATTTATGTGACATTATAGGAAAGGGAAGTAACTGATTCAAACTACCTATCAAATGACATGTTCATCACAGTTTTAAACCAGAAAGAGACAGTCAGTTTTTTAATGATCACTACATGTATGACTATTTGAAGGGCTTTTCCACTTCCTCAGTATTTAGAACATTTCTTCAGAATCTGCATTTTTGAAATCAGAATGTCAAAAAATCAGTTTCATTGTTGTGCAATCTGTTCCATAACAGGCCCCCCCCCCCCCCCTATTAAAAAGGAAAACTGAAAATAAATTACTGAAATGTTTTGACAGTCTTTAGCTTAAACATTTAGCGTGTGGGAATTGAAAGCACTTGAGCATAAAGGATTAAACCATTTATTGCAAAAACATATAATTTACAGATTTAGCTGTAGCTTTTGAATGTGGGTTAATTTTAAGGAACTAATGTTAACCAATCATAGACTAATTTGGCAGTTTGTTGACATAATTAATGGCATCTTCACAAGTACATCCAGACGCATGCATTATTATAAATAAAGTCAGAATCAAATCTTCACAGCTTAACAGGTTTTTGCCCTTAAAATTTGTATGTGTTTGCTTGCTTGAATGTTGTTAACTCCCATTATGACAAAAAATTCTGTCATAATTAAATATGAGGGGCGTCGTGGCAAAACCGGTCTTAATGCAAGTGGGACGACACTTTACGCACATGCATTAAGTCCGGTTTTCCCACGACACGCCTCATATATATTGCAGAAAAAATTGTCAGACTTCTCTAGTATCATGTAGTATGGTTATATTGTTTCCAAAAATTTCACAGCTGGATTTAATGGAATCTTGGGTTGAAGTGGTAATGTGGGGGGGGGGGGGGGTTATAAAACTGCTTATCATCTAAATGCTCACACATCAGATGGGTTTGTAATGAACCATTTACATTTAGGTGCACACTGTTACATATTTTATTTTAATGACAATAAATTAGGGAGCTTTTTGTTGTTGTTGAGCAGCCTTAGACATTAGAAAGTTCATATCCTGTGGTGCATTGAGAAAATGAAGAATTTCCTGAAATATTTTTTCTCAAGTGTGTGACAGGTTGCACAGCAATAATGTAATAATGGTCTGACACTTATAGCAGTCTTGTTCTTGTCATGTAAATATAATTAGCATAATTTGTAAAAATATAAGGAGCATAAGTTGTAAAAATATAATGAGCATAAGTTGTAAAAATATACTGAGCTTTGGTTATAAAAAATACATATATTCCTTATGGAGGTCACATAGACAAATCAGGTTACTAAAATTAATGCAATTACTTCGATGTGCATTTAGCAATTATGTATTTGAGGTGTGTTGTGGGAAAACCAGGCTTAATGCATGTGCCTAAAGTGTCGTCCCGGATCAGCCTTATTAGAAGAGACTTCCTTAAAACAGAAACTACCATTAAAGTGGAAAGTGCCGTCCTGGATTAGTACATGCATTAAACCCGGTTTTCCAACGACATGCCTCATTTATTCCTTATTGGGTTGTCAATATTCACAGAAGAGATGCCAGGTTCAGTAGTTGCAAGATGAACCAGTGGTCCTTAAAGTACTTGGTTTGAGTCATGTTTGGGTAAATTAATCAAACCAATTGAATGTGAATATTTATTATGGGGCAGGTTTATAGATAGCCCCGATCTTTGATGTTAGAGTTAAAATGAATTATAAACAGGCAGAAACAGACAACTGTTCTTATAATGCTACTTGTAATGTTGTGATTGGATTTTTTTAATTTTGTCAGGAGTAAAGATTAAAAAAATCAAAATGCTGACAGCGTAGAAAGGCTGGTTGCGAGAACAGAGAGATGCTATCACACTTATGTGAATAGCCATAACATGAATGCACTTGTAGATGTGGAATAAATGGATTATTATTAGTTGTTTGTTAGTGTTTGAATCCGATCTATTTCTTGTCATCTATTCATAGACAGTAGCATCGGTAACAGGAAGCCTCACTGCTCCGCGAGTGAAGCGGTGTAATCGATTTACTGACTCCTAGCCTGCAGAGTAAAGAAGTAGTTCCCTCAAGATCGATTACTGAATACAACTACTAAATCCTGTTGGCTTGCGCCAACAGTCTAAAAACTGTCCCCATGTGCATGCGTACAATCTTGTACCATCTTTCTTATTGTTCAGCATTTTGCCACTTCAGTTTCACTGTGTAATCATTTAATACAATCAATGGCTTGAATTGCACTGATTGGCTGTCGTTCGGCTACTCTCCATGACAAAGGCTTTGCTGTTTCAGGAAGAACTTGCACTTCAAATATAGGAAACTGATTAAATTATTCTGTTCCCACAGTGAAAATCAGATTCCATGCTTCACATATTAGTTAATTAGTAACAATTTTGGGACTTGTCATGGTTCATTCATTGTAATTTAGTTATTTCTCAAAAAACCATCTGCCACTATAATTATCTCATAATCATGATCCAATTAAAATTAAAACATTAAAAACAATAAAAACTTGGGCTTGTATCAGTTTAGGGTATTTATTACCTTGTTTATCAAGGGCCTTAAATTTTATTTTATTTTTTATTATTTATTTTAAATTCTAAGGTGTTTTCCGTAGCTAAATATTTTTGAAATCATGCGCATTTCTTTGAAAGTTCACACCAGGATTTCTGTTGCTTCTTTGCCATATTTATTGTGATACATAAGAGGAGCATCATGGGAAAACTGGGCTTAATGCATGTGCTTAAAGTGTCGTCCCAGATTAGCCTCTGCAGCCCGCACAGGCTAATCCGGGACAGCACTTTCCGCCTACAGTGGATTTTTGTCTAGAAGAGACTTCCTTGAAACAGAAAATACCATAATAGCGTAAAGTGCTGTCCTGGATTAGCCTGTGCTGACTGCACAGGCTAATCCGGGACGACACTTTACGCTCATGCATTAGGCCCGGTTTTCCAACGACGCACCTCATATTTTTCTTACATAAGACCTAGGCACCATGATTCCCAACCACTGTAAAATGCTCTGCAGTACATAAAATAGCTTAATGTTGAGAATTAACTATTAATGTGTAATGTTGACAATCTATGACACCTGTACTTTATGTAAATGAAGTGTTTTCAGCAATTGAAACAATTTTCAAAGCTGTTCACATGATTATGCAATTACGATGCATAAGTGGTTGCAAGAAATTGGCGTACAAAGTGAATATTCGTCAAAATCTAAGAACACCTGTCAGATAGGAGAACTGTTTCTAAGTCATGATCTATCACTCCAAAAATGTTCTACCCAATACCAGAGGCTGATGTTGAAAGAACTAGGCATCTATTTGCATTTTTTATGCACAATGTTATGTGCATTTTTTTACACCATGCAACTCCTCTGCTTCAGCATGCAAACCACTTCAAAAACTGTTGTTAATCTAATAAAATGCTTATCAAGCCATCCATCATGTGATTTCAATGTCCTGCCCATGAAAGAGTTCTGTTTGCTTGCTATGTTAATTATTAGATCATGCCCAATTTCCACCTGTCTGTAATAGCGGTTGCTGTTAAATGAAGGGATTGCTGTGAAATATCAGTCTTGCTTTTCCATTCCTTTCATTAACAAACTCTTAGTTGGTAAGAGACTGTGAAGAGTGTTCTTCATAAAATTAATTGTTTGAATTAAAAAAAATACAAACTCCTGGTTGGCTAGACAATTGGGGCAAACGCTAATAAGTATTTGGGCCAACCTGATTAAAATCAACCCCTACAATATGCTATGCATTAGGAAAAAGGTTCTTCAATGTTCAGTTAGTAGCGGCCCAGTCTGTAAGGGAAAATATGTCTTCCTTTACGGTCCAGAAATTTGGGGTCTCAACACAAAACTGTACTTAATTGTATGGCAAATGTTAGGACTTAAAATATTTCTGCTCCGAACCAGACAGTTGTTTGCAATACATTGCCAACAAAGTTGCGTGTGGTGAATTTCAGTAAAATGCTTTTTCGCATTTAGTGTCTTTGATGTAGCAAATTTATTTATCTTTATTACACATGTAGGCATATTTAATCAACTTTAAGTGTGAAATTTGTTTTCTTTATAGGTGTGTAAATTCTCATAATCTGTTATGTAAATGAAATAAAAACATATGTCAACATAATGAGTAAATATAATTTCACAAGTTAGACCATAACATTGATGATAAAAATCACTTTAAATGATTAAACAGTGAAACAAACAAAAATCAGACATTACTATGCACTTGGCATTTTGTATCCTTTGCATAAAATAAAACAAAAATCAGAATGAGCAGACATCAAATGATTCGGGTTTATTTAATGCGCACTCATCTTATAGATAAGTGCAATTAACTTTACACATCATAATGTTTATACACACATTATGAAACCATTAATTTTAACTTGTAGACCGCACATTCTCTGATAGGTTGTTTCCAACGATAGCACAGTTGGATTGACCAAATTAGAATACCTTATTTGCTGAGGGTTGTATACATTTTATCTGGCATTTCTTTATGTCTATGAATGTGTATAGTTGCATAGAAAGCTGTGAGAAAACCAACCTCTTAGATGGGTTTTATAAATTATGAACCCTTTTATATTCCCACAGTTTAATAATACATTTATTTTCTAACTTTACTTTGTATTATATTTCATTTCCAAATTTAATAAAAACAAAATGATAATTAATAATTTCCATCGGATACAAGTTTGAAGTGGATTTGCATCGCATCATATTTTGTGCTATTTACAGTAACAAATAATTAATTAAATAAATGTTCACTACCCTAGTCTATTTTTGTTCTTTCTACAATAACATTGTGAAAGGGGACATAACACATTAGCTGCTTTGAATTCTGTATCCAGTAATGTCAAATTGAGTTTTTACAGAAAGCTTGTGAAGTCTTATGAAGTATTCAAAAAATGAATTGACACATTAATATTCAACACATATCATGTACATTTTAACACACATACTTTGCAGAGTATTTCAACAATTTCACACCTAGTGTTTTACTCATTCCATCTCATTGGACAACGAACATGGTCATTGTTGCAATGGTATGCTCAACAAAACCCGTTCACCGAGGCCAAGTCAAGTACATTTTATCATGCATATTTAATAGTTTATCCAACCAACAATTATCGCACATTGTGTTTTATTAATTTTAGCTCTTTCAACAGACTTAGTCTTTGGTATAGTGGTACAATCAATAATTCCGTGTCAACAGTCTTACACATTGATTTTAGCTCACCTGAGCACAAAGTGCTCGTTGATCTATTGGTATAGGGGACCTCTCCGGCGGCAGCCGTTGTCTTTCGTCAATGTGCCGTCAACAATTTGGACCGTTATGGCGATAAAGACTACATTTTTTATTCAGTCTTGACCTAACTTGCACAGTTTGTGTAAAACCATAAAATCTCAGATGGGATTGTTATTGGGTCAGATCACACCAGTAACACCAGAGTTATTACCCCTTTTTCATGCAAAAAAAGTGCAAAAGTGCCCTTTACCAACGTATAGACTTTATTTTCCATCCCATCTTAACCAAACTTTCACAGTTTGTGTATGACCATCAGATCTCAGCAGACGTCAAAAATGGGCCAGATCGTGTTTTAAACACCAGAGTAATGCCCTTTGCTTATTTAAAAAAAATACAAAAAATGGACATTATTTGGGATAGAGAGAGACATTTTTCATCCAATCTTCACCAATCTTGCACAGTTTGTCTATTACCATGAGATTACAGTTAAAGTCGAATATAAGCAAGAGCGGACCAGAAACACCAGAGTTATTGTCCTTTGTTTGTGAAAACAAGAAATGTCTTTAAAAAAGACAATCAGCGTTGAAATTAATATTGAGACGTCATTTAAAAATTACCTAAACAGACGGCCAAGATGATCGGTTACATGACTTCTCAGACCCCAGGTTTTTTGGTCCCCTCCAATATTAGGAGACTTATTGGACCCCAGTTTTTTCGGACACTATAAGAAAACTTCTCGGACCCAAAAGTTAATTTGAGATAAAGTTATTAATTTAAATTTAAATAAAATTATCATTAATATCTATGCTGTGAATAAACCAATCATACAGCTCCATGTTTCCACCAGTGGTATATGAAGAACCAAAATAATTTAGGTTAACATAATTGTTATCTGAATTTGTCAAGTAAATTAAACAAATTAACAAGGTAAGAAAATAATTTCGGGAATGAATTAAAATTATTATGTATCAGACGAGTCTATATAGTTATTTATAGTACCGGTAATATACCATTTATGTTAGTTATCTAATGTAATAATGATTTAAAGTCAAATAAGCATTTATACTGTGTATCCCAATAAAAAAGAAATAGTCAGGGAATATTCAGCGATTTTTGAAATGTTCAGACTTTGTTTTTGATAACGCAACCATAAAAATTCATTAGACTTTCACCCTTTAAATTATATCAGTAGAAATATGGTATATTAGGGGTTCCTGTGTATAATTAGTATTGCAAATTGTCTAATCATGCTTCGCGAATAACAAGTCGACGTATTCCGAATCTTCTTTCATAACATTTTATCTACAGAAAATGTAGCATCTTTTTATAGATAAAATAACATCTACTGGAAAAGTTGATCGAAAGATGAAATTATAAATAATTGTTTATAAATCGTAACCACAATTTTAATTCAAATTAACAGTAAGTTTATAAATATAAATTCCCCATTTATTAAAATTTTTAGGTTTATAATTCTCTGAACGCTATTATTGATGCATGTACAAGTATTTTAACATGGTTATACTACGGTTGCTAGATACGCGCGCTATTTTTGGAATGACACTACAGATTCTGGAATGTGATGAACTCGCTAGAATCAATGGGCTACATGGAACGGCAACATTGTGAATGAGATTTAAGAATTGGAACATTGCACAATTGCTATTTATAGAGCGTATACCGCTTATATAAATGTAGGCTAAACAAATTATTCATTTTTTTGTTGTTACGTGAATGAATATAGCATTCTGTTTATGGAATACAATGAGAAAATACGTTCATAATTAGCCTCAGTTCTAAAGGATATGTTGAAGATATGTTTATAACTTCATTTTAACCGCTTATGTAAACAATTATGTAAATTTTTAATCCCCAAAAGTATGCAACAGTTATTGGTATACGTTAAACCATTGTTTGAAGTTTGCATTCCCTAGAATTAGAAAATTTGCCCAATTCTATTGGCATTCAATTTTCCCGCTGCATAATTATCGCAAGAAAATCTGGGTCAAAAGTGATCTTAGACAGCTACGCCGAAAAATATACAAAAATGGACATTATACAGGATAGAGACTTCATTTTTCATCCAATCTTTACCAATCTTGCACAGTTTGTCTATGACCATAAGATTAAAGGTGAAGTCGAATATAAGCAAGATTGGACCAGAAACACCAGAGTTATGGCCCTTTGTTTGTGAAAAAAATATGCAAAAATGGACATTATTCAGGATAGAGACTTCATTTTTCATCCAATCTTCACAAATCATGTACAGTTTGTCTATGAACGTAAGACTACAGGTTAAGTAGAATATAAGCATGATTGAGCCAGAATCACCAGAGTTATTGCCCCTTGTGTTTGGAAAAAAACATCAACAAGTTATCAATGATTGGCTTGCACACACGATTTTTGATTCAATGTTGAGCAAACTTACACAGTTTGTGCATGACCATAAAAATTAATTGATAAAATTTGATTTCCAACAGTTGCAAGACTTGCATGCTGTTATTTGTACATGCAACTTTGATGTCTTCAGAGCCCGCATTAACATCATTTATCATCATTGGAAAGAAAATTATCAAAGAAAAGCAAAACTTTACCTTATAGCACAGCCATCGCAATTATCGCATTGCAACTAGTTTTCCAAAACTGTTTGCGAAAAAGACATCAAAATCTCCTGTTTGTGCATTTTCCAGAATTGTCAATGACTTAATGAAATAGGTTCAGGTAAGAATATCGAGAAAAATGATTTGAGAACCATTAGCAAAAAAATGCACATCAACTACCCAAGTCATACTTAGTTAGCCCATTGCACTTACCGATGTTTTTAATCAAAATTGATCCTACCCCCACTGTGTATTGTTCAGATACCTTCATTTTCAAACCTGTCAACAGTATGGTCTTCATCTATACCAGTTCTCAGGTGAGCGCTTTGGGCCATCATGGCCCTGTTGTTATCCATTTTCAGCTCATTGCTATGTCGGTCGCAGTCATTAACAGAACGACCAACAAGACCCATACACATTGTGTTGTATTCATTTCAGCTCATTGCTACATCGGACGTGGTCGTTGGTACAATGGTACGGTAAACGTGACGCGGTCAGGCAAGTCGTGCCAGTCATGGTCGGTGAACTTCCCGCAGAAGCACACGCGCCCGCCCAGCGTATACCGGGAGCTGGAGGACTCATACAACTACTGTCGGAACCCTGGGGCGGAGGAAGTGTCGCCGTGGTGTTACGTGGACTCCCTGGTGCCTGGAGACCGCTGGGAACTCTGTGATATACCTACCTGTGGTATGTGGCAAGACTGGGCTGGGATTCACAAATCTCCTAAGAACTATCTTAATTTAAGTTACAATTTCAGATGAAATTTTAAGTATGAAATTCTGATCCAAATTGTGGTAAAATAAGGAACCACTCAGCAGCCTTTACCAGAATAAAACCTCTTAATGCAAATTGCACTATACTTCAAGCAACTACAGACCTAAGGAGTTTTATTATTTACTTTTGTTATATTGCTTTTCATTAATTGTTTTTCAACCTAATTTGATTATAACCGTTATCATATTTTTCTTTAATTTATTGGAATATGTTCCCTGTGTCTTAGAAAGTAATAAACAATATGGAAAATAAAGATCTAATTAATAAATGTATATGACACTGATAATTCTCAGGGTGATATGGATATGGGTTCTACTGTACACTAGTGGGGCACTGGGGTTTGATTCCTGAACATTTGACATCATTATTAATTTTAACATTAGAGATAGTGACAATTCCATTTCATCAGCATTAGAGATACTCTTATAAACAACTGAAGAGAGCATAATGTAAATGTAAACGACATTCTGACATGACACCCGCAGAGTTTTCTATAGACAAAGAACAAAATTCACCGTTGTTAAACTACCAATAAACTACCTGAAAAAATAGTTCAGAAACTGTAAAATATATTTTGCATTGTTATTGCTGAAAATGTTGTCAGGTCCTTAGCTCCTTATTAAGTAATTTATACGTATTTGTTAACAGAATAGCTCCTTATTAAGTAATTTATATGAAGTAAATCAAGAAATTGTCTGTAATATAAGAACTCTTATTCAAACTTGCAGATGCGGAGGAATTGAAGGTGAAGAAATCGGAAGAAGAATCATTTTCCTGGAAAACCATTCTCGTAATTACAGTAGTGAGTTCTGTCGTAGTGTTTATCGCAGTACTTGGCAGCATCTTGGCCTATCGCTTTCTGGTGAGCAGACGCAGGAACGGCCAGTACAAGAACACGCCCCAGGACGACCTTGAAATCGACATTCAGAAGCTACCTGCAAACATGTCATACCACGTGGTGGACGAGCCCATACGACTGAATCCGAAACTGCAGGCATTTGAGTACCCGAGAAATGACATTATTTACATCAAGGACATTGGTCAAGGGGCATTTGGACGCGTTTTTAAAGCAAAGGCTCCGAATTTGTGTAAGAACGAAAATGCGCTTGTGGCCGTGAAAATGCTGAAAGAGGATGCTTCAGATGACTTGCAAGCTGATTTTGAACGTGAGGCGTCGCTAATGGCCGAATTCGACCACCCAAATATTGTGAAGTTTTTAGGGGTTTGTGCAATAGGAAAACCAATGTGTTTATTGTTTGAGTTTATGGCAAAGGGTGATTTGAATGGCTATTTGAGACTGTGTAGTCCAGAAATGTATATAAACTTTCGGAAAAAGAATCTTCAGTTTATTGATGGAGACATAGTGACGTTAGATTTATCGGATCAGCTTGACATTTCTCGACAAATAGCCGCGGGGATGGTGTATTTATCAGAGAAAGATTATGTTCATAGAGATCTGGCGACAAGAAATTGTCTTATAACAGATAACTTAGTGGTAAAAATCTCAGACTTCGGCTTAGCTCGGAGCGTACACAGGCTGGAATACTACAAAGGCAGTGACAACGATGCTATTCCGATACGTTGGATGCCTTTGGAATCCATCCTGTATAACAAGTTTTCAGTGGAATCTGATGTGTGGTCGTACGGTGTAATTCTCTGGGAAATATTTTCGTACGCACTTCAGCCGTATTACGGAATGACTCATGAAGAAGTTGTTGAATACCTCAAAGACGGGAAAAACTTGGTGTGCCCGGAAAACACGCCACAACAAGTGTACGATTTAATGCTAAAATGCTGGAGTAGAAAACCATTCAATCGACCAAAGTTTCCAATGTTGTTCAATGCAGTTAATGCTCTCTACAGTGAATTGACTAAAAAGCGAACAAAAGATGTGACAGTTGTGTGAAATATGTGCTCAGCTTTGTTGATGTTTTTAGACATTTATCGCTGCTAATGGTTTACTGTAGTCAGATACTGTAAAACATTTATTTAAAGGTGTATTACAAACTTTAATAATTGTCTTCATTTGTTGATCTTGTTTATACATTGAATTTATGTATTTATTTAAGTAAGACAAAAATGAATTATAATTCTAACAAGATGTTTTAATACCAATGTTAACCTTTTTTTTATACTTCATGCAAAACAAAATAGTTTTTTTATTATTTTTTGTCAAAGGCATATGGGTTTTTACAAAGCATATGACAAAATAATGTATAGTTGTTAAGGTCATAGTCTGTAGTATTTTGCTCATTGATTGACAGGACCCACAACTCATAAAGTTCTCAAATTTTATCTTTGTTAAAAAATTATCCAATGAAATTCCTCGCTGCTGTGTAACAACATTTTTCATTGGTTAAAAAAAGTTTTTAAGACTAATAAATTGAGATTAAGAACTTTTCATAGTTGGGCCACTGTTCCTTTATCCTAGTTGTATACTATTTATTTATTTTTAGTATTTAATTATGTTTAACGTGTATATTTGGTGTTTGTGTTGACTGGAGTTTCAGAATGTATGTAAGAAAATTCTGTTTTTCGTATATTGTACAATGTATTAAATATGTGTCTCAATTACCAGGGAACAATTTAATTAAATGATTTACAGATGTATTAGTTTATGTATGTAATATGAAAAAAAGACTGAAGGATAAATAGATTCTGTGGTGTGTATAAACATAGAGAAAACATCATCATTTAAACCTAACTGTACAATGTATATAGGTATTCAGCAGTCACAGATACACAGTAAGATGGGTCAGAAAACATGAAATGCCAACAAACAACAGAAATTAAATAAGTTTTGTTTGGTAAATTTCTGTTGTTGCTTTTTATTTGAACATAATTTGTGTACATACAATTAAGATACTTTACTGCTCAGCCTGTCAAAATGACTATGTTTATTATTTTCAACATAATTAAGTAAATTATAAATCCGCAGACGATCGTTTTTCTAATAAAATTATGGAGACTTTTGTAATTTGGCCATGACAATATTTGGAAAAAAATAGTTATCAGGTTTTTTTTTTCATCTTTTCTGTTCGCTTGAGGGAAATAAGTGTTGAAAAACTTGATAGTTTACAGATGTTGTGAACTTAATACAGTTGTATAAGTATCATTAAACAATCTAAGCCAACACTGCTGTACCATGTTCAGTGCTAATAATAAATGCCAACACCAGTTTGATACCCCTGCAAAGTGGCAGCCATGTTAACATAAGCCAGGACCTTGAAAAGCAATAATTCTTTCAAATTTCACTCCTGTGATAACATTGTACTCAAGTCATAGAATATAAGTTTACACAGGATAGCCATCTGACATGTGTCTTGTTTGATTAAATTGAAAAAAAACAACTCATAATGGACACTACGGATTATGTACTACTGGTTGTAGTTTACCTACCAGCAGATAAGATAAGGGCCAAAATGTACAGGGCTTGTTTAAGGGTGTCCATCTGAGATTTGACAGAAACAAGGAATTGGGTATTCATACTGTAGCAGATTTTTTTTTTTATCTAAGATCCAATTTGGAAGTAAAAGGAATGTATGCAATGTTTAACCATTTTACCTTGAACTAAATGAAATGTGCTATGTTCATTGTTTAGTGGTGTTTGCTACAAAAGCAATGAAAACATATTTTAAGTAACATTAGAACTGAATAAGAAAGTCCATAGTCAATGTTAATTTAAAGGGTATTTACTATACGGTAGTTTCTAAAATACAGTCAGTTCCCAAATGTTGCATTTGTTGAAGTCACCTGGAAAGCATTACAAAACTATGTACACCGATGAAAATGGGTTAAAAATACGCATTGGCATTGTTTGTAGGATCTATCCTGTTAATAACAGAGTATGCACCATTTTTGTTAGACCATTGTAACCTAAGAATTAGTAATGTTACATTAATTTCTTATATAGACTTATAGATACTGTAATTTAGTCTATAAGTATGCTTCGACAAATAAAAATACAACTGAACATCATTATCTCGAAGATCCCAGGAATTTGAAATGACTTTGACATATCTGAATTTTGACACATTCAAACACAGACTTTTTAAACATACCTGTATATTGCATCATGCTTAATCACTAAAACCTGAGAGAATAATTGTAAAATGTTTGCAGTGAACATGATCTGACAACATATTTTGCAAATGCAATGCTAACTATATCTTGCAGTTTTGGAACTACTTTTTTTAGTTGTTTATTGGCAATTTAACTCTGGAGACCTGTGTCATGTTAGAATTTGCAATAACAAATTGACTAGAATAAAGTCTTGCTGTATACATATATACCAGTACCAATCATAGGTTTCTAGATGAGCGCATATTTTTGCCGACTACTTACAGAGATTTGCCTTACCTATTAAGAAATCTTTTATCATTCTGCCCATCTTTTATCTGGAAAAAATGATACTTCAGTGCTAATTTCAGATAAGGAAGAATATATTACCTTGTGCTAAGTGATGTTAACATGTACGTGTATAATAATATGATATATGGGAAAACTGTCTATGAGAAAAGATAGAATCAGCCCTTCCTTACTTAAGATAGTAGTCTATCTTCAACTTCTGAATGACTACATTTTTGTTGGCGTGCATTAAGAAGTAATAAAGTTACCCAGCAGGATGGTTTCCGGCCTTAATTTCTTATGAATCATTGGCTAACAGTACCCCAAATTAGTCTTTAAAAGCTCTTGAGGAATTTTTTGCTGATAAACGATGATAAACCAAAATGCCTGATAAGCCCATGCTGGTTTATCATTACTTTTATCAGTTTACAGTTCTTGAAAAAACATGGTTGTTGTATGTAATTGTATGGAGCCATTGAACCTGTAGATAGAAATGATAACTGCCAAAACGGTCAAGATGTAGTAAGAAAAAAAGACTTTAAAATTGTATGTATACATTTAGGTAACTAAGGTTTTCAGTTGAAATCGGTTTTGGGGGATGGGGTGTGATATTATTTCATCACATATTATTTTTAAACAAAATTACTTTCATCGGACAACAACAATTTTTATACCGTGGACAGTTTAGCTACTTTCTGATTCTTACAACTTTAAACAAAATTTAATGGTACTTTAACTATAAATTATGCTTATGAAGATGTTGACAGCTAACAGCTAAACTCGTTTGTTACAAATGGTGTTCGCAATTTCATAGACAATTAATATAAACAAAGAAAACCTAATATTGCAATATGCCTCTGTAAGAAAATAGTTCTTGCAAAAGTAGCAGTTGTTAAAAAAAACACAGAGTTGATTATACACTGCAATCTCCCTATGGGTTTCTTTATAAAACATAAATTACATCATATAGGAAACCCCCCCTGTTGCTTACTTCTGATTGTAAGATAGATTCTGTTGCCGGGACCCTAAGAAGTTGATACTTTTATTTAAAGATAAGAAAAAATACATACAGATGTTATTAGAAGATAAAATGGAAAAAGGCTTATGATAAGGCAAGTGTATATTTTTGAAGTCCCAGCACCTGATTTATTTGAAGAAATACTTCAGCACAGCTGTCACTTTGTTTGTTTACTTTAGACAATCATGCAAAATGATCCATTGAATATTGTTTACTGTAATTCTCTATTACATATTTGCTTTGGATGTATTTTACAAAATGCTATTTTACAAGTTTTTGATGGTATGATAAGTATATTTTAAATTGTCACTTTTTGTCACTCTATCAAAATTGAAACTGTAAATCATGCTTGTATGTCTTTGAAATGAGGCGTGTCGTGTTAAACAGGCTAATCGGTATGACACTTTATGCAGATGCATTAAACCCGGGTTTCCCACCACATGCCTCAAATGGACTCGTAATTGAAGTCAGAAAGTTTTGTTTGTCCTCTTTCCATTGCTGCTGATGAACCATCAGGCTTTCATGGGATCTTTTGTAATAGACTGGATTCTCTGTAAGATTCAATTCCATCAAATATTGGTTAGCTATTTTTTGACAGAAAGGGTTCAAAGTGCTAAATGTTATACATATTTTACCTTGAATGCTTGTTTAAGAGATATGAATTAATTTTAAAATGCTGTGTTACTATATGATGTATATTTATTTGTTACATAAAACATGTTTTGTCAATGACAAATAATATACAATAATAAGTGCCAATGGAATTAATGCACATTATGTTCCCTAGTACACCATATAAGAACATGGTGGTTGTACATGAAATGTGATCTGAAAACTCGACAATTATTGGTTGGGAAATAGAAGTACCTGCATTCTATGGCAACAGTTTTTGTTTATGTTACTCCTTTTCCTCCGGTATTATTAGCTCACCTGAGCACAACATGCTCATGGTGAGCTTTTGTGAGCGCCTTTTGTCCGTCGTCCGTCGTCAACATTTGCCTTGTGAACACTCTATAGACCACAGTTATTGCCCATGGTCTTCATGAAACTTGCCCAGAACATTTGTTTCAATGATATCTGGGACAAGTTTGAATCTGGGTCATGTGTTGTCAAAAGTAAGGTCACTAGGTCAAAGTGAAGAAAAAACTCGTGAACACTCTAGAGGCCACATTTTTTGCCCAATCAACATGAAACTTGCTCAAAACATTAATTTTGTTCTTGTGATACCTCTGTCTAGTTTGAAACTGGGTCACCAGGGCAAATTAAAGAAGACGCTTGTGAACTCTCTAGAGGCCACTTTGTTGCCCATTCAGCCTCCTCAGGTCAGCGACCTTGGGCCTTACGGCCCTCTTGTTTCTTAACTGTGTTATCACAAAGATTCAACTGATGGTCGTTAATGTAAGAATTAGTTATTTTTGACTGAAATATTTTATAACATTTATCATTTATGATATTAACTGTAATAAAAAAAGATATTAATTAAAGCGGTTGTCAAAGATTGGCACACATATTTCAGAGGTGCTGCAATCTTAAATTGCCATGATAACATTGATAATGTCTGGAAACGATTCAACATTTTAGAGCAAATTTTCTAGTTTTGTCAAAGTTTATATCATCATGAAGAAAAGTTCAAGATTATGAAAAAAGGAGGAAGGTATTGAAACAATGTCATGGTATACGATCTTGTGGTTGGAATGTCTTTGGTTAGTTGCAGGTGACCTTTTTGTGTGATTTTCTCTGAAAAACAAAGCACTGGTTTTACCCATGAAGTAGATTAAGTATTTTTAAGTAATTCCTCCAGAAATAAAATTTTTCTTCCTGTTTAATAACGTAATGACAGAAAATATTGTGTCATTTGCATGATAAACAGTTGAATTGATGTAAGAAAAAACTGTAATTCAGTATGTGTTCATAGATAATGAATGTTCCTTTTAATTAATCTGTATTTATTTATGTGTATGTATGTTCATATATACATGTTTGTTATGTCGTTCAAAACTGTACATAGTTCTCCCAATTTGCAAGGACTGTTATGTGTACAAGATACTGCCCTGTTGAACTGAACTGTCAATAGTATAAATGTGCGAGATATTCTAGATGTGAACTTGTTTGAGAACATAATTGTTCTTGATTAAATGTCTCAAGCATGGATGACAGGAACACTATTATTATTATTTATTTGAATGCATGTTTTCAATAAGCTTTGTACAGTCTGGGGTACCAGAATAAACTATGAAAGAAGAACAGTCTTTGGTTTTATGTTGCATAAGTTTTCTTTCCCAGAATGCATTTTTCCACAGCTTTTAGAATTCGAAGATTAAGAAAATGTGGCAAAACTTAATTTGCACACCAGTTCTATTAAATGGACATGTTCACAAATTTTAGTCGTTATTTAATAGATGTTTTAAAAACTTGATTTATTTTTCAAAACAAACAAAACAAAAAGAGAACATACGATTAGAACATATGCAAACTAGTTTATTACAGTGTTCAGAGGCAATAGCTACCAGTATTCAGTAGCGGATCCGAGGTCTAGTGATAATGCATTGGCTTCACAACTCAGGGGTTTGCAGGTTCGAGCCCCCGCTACACCCTAACTTTCTAACTCCTCTTTCACATGAGACGTTAAACCTATGTACAGTGTACGAGGTGCTTCACACCTGGCTCTTCATCTTAGGGTCACTTCTGGAATGGGCCTGTATCTTCACTATCCCACATAACCCAACTAACACAGTAGGAATGAGAAAGCATTGTAAAAGCAATAGCTATTGCATTCCCACATCTCTAGACTTGATGAATATGATAATTATGGGAACAAGGAATTGTGTAATTAAGGAAACAATGAATCTTATTAATAAAGAAACAATGAATCTAATAATAAAAACAATGAATAAAAAAAAGAAACTATGAAAGTAATAATAAAAGAAAACAATGAGTCTAATAATAACAGAATACATGAATCTAATAATAAAAGAAACAATTAATCCTAAAGTTAAAGAAATGCTGAATTTGATCATAAAAGAATCAATGAATGGGAAAACAAGAAATGTCTTTAAAAAAGACAATCGGCGTTGAAATTAATATTTAGATGTCATTTAAAAATTACCTAAACAGACGGCCAAGATGATCGGTTACGTGACTTCTCAGACCCCATACAGCTCCATGTTTCCACCAGTGATATATGAATAACCAACATAATTTAGGTTAACATAATTTTTATCTGAATTTGTCAAGCCCATTAAAAAAAATAATGTCAGAAAATAATTTCGGGAATGAATTAAAATTATTATGTATCAGACGAGTCTATATAGTTATTTATAGTACCGGTAATATACCATTCAGGTTAGTTATCTAATATAATAACGATTTGAAGTCAAATAAGCATTTATACTGTGTATCACAATAAAAAGCAATAGTAAGGGAACATTCAGTGATTTTTGAAATGTTAAGACTTTATATTTGATAACGCAACATAAACATTCATAAGACTATGACGATTTTAAATTATATCAGTAGAAATATGATATATAAGGGGTTCCTGTGTATAATTAGTATTGCAAACTGTGTATTCATGCTACGCGAATAACAATCGACGTACATGTATTCCGATTCTTCTTTCATAACATTTTATCTATAGAAAATGTAGCATTTTTTTATCGATTAAATAACATCTACTGGAGAAGTTGATAGAAAGATGCAGTTATAAATAATCGTTAATAAATCGTAACCACAATTTTAATTCAAATTAACAGTAAGTTTATAAATATAAATTCCCCATTTATTGAAATTTTTAGGTTTATGATTCTCTGAACGCTATTATTGATGCATGTACGAGTATATTAACACAGCTATACAATGGTTGCTAGCTACGCGCGCTATTTTTAGAATCACACTACTGTTTCTGGAATGTGATGAACTCGCTAGAATCAATGGGCTACTTGGAACTGCAACACTGTGACTGAGATTTATGAATTGGAACATTACACAATTGCTATTTATAGAGCGTACAGCTTATATAAATGTAGGCTAAACAAAATAGTTATTTCGTTACGTGAATGAATATAGCATTCTGTTTATGGCATACAATGAGAAAATACGTTCATAATTAGCCTCAGTTGTAGAGTATATGTTAAAGATATGTATATCACTTCATTTTAACCGCTTATGTAAACAATTATGTAAATTTTAATCCCCAAAAGTATGCAACAGTTATTGGTATACGTTAAACCATTGTTTGAAGTTTGCATTCCTTAGAATTAGAAAATTTGCCCAATTCTATTGGCATTCAATTTTCCCGCTGCATAATTATGGCAAGAAAATCTGGGTCAAGACAGCTACACTGAAAAAATTATTTACTTTGAAAACCATCTTCACTAGAAGTCTGGAGGATATTATCCCCAGGTTACTGATGCTAGATAACAAAATGGGTGACCTTTACCATATCCCATCCCCATCTCTACAAAGGGAACTGAACCTTCATTTCATTATTCATTGTGGCATGCATGTCTTGACAATGATTTGAAAGGAGCCAATCTTTGACCTTTCACTTGCAATCAATACCTTGACCCGACCTTTGACCTGAACAATCAGAATTCTGATTGGTGGATCCACAGTGCATGTGACCATAGCCCAGCTTCTGGGCTCATTAGCACAGCAGCTTTGACATTATCTCCAGATTTGATTGATCTTTTTCACACTTGTTCTTGATTGAAATCACACACCCAGCCAGGCTATATTCCACTATATTTTCCTACCTATCCAACCAAGCTTGAACTGAAGCCTTTTGTTTTCTGCACTTTCTATGGAGCCTAATCTGCAATCTTCATTAATTTTGCAACTGAAATTTCTTGATCAAAGGTATTGAACAAGGCTTAAAGAGCATGATTTCTTAGATAATGGGAGTTTTGTAAAACTTCAGTCCTTCCAAGACACAGTTTCATTGTTCATGCATTGTCTGGGATTGTCATTACACCTCTGGTATCAATGTTATGTTCTGAAAGATTGCAGCTATCATGTTCACATAACAAACAACCAGAACATCTTACAAATGACACTTAGATAATACCTGGTGCATTTGCCAGTCATATTTTACAGAATAAACTAGAAAATGAAAAATATTCCCACAGATTTATGTAGATTTCATCATCATCATCACTATCATCACCACCACCATCTCCACCACCATGATCAACATCATCATCATCACCCCATCATACTCTTTACCATCATCACCACCACCACCACCATCATCACCACCACCACCATCACCACCACCACCATCATCACCACCACCACCATCATCACCACCACCACCATCATCATCATCATCATCATCTTGAATGCAAAATAGTATGAATGGTTTTTGAAGCCTCTTCAAGTCCGTGATTTTAATGTAAGATTTTAATGGTAAGAAAAATGTCTCCGTAAGTATGTAGGTGATGTTGGACATTCTTCTTCACCATTCTTGGCTTAAAACTTAATGGTATAGCTCTACAAAATAACGCCTATGAAGAGAATTTATGGATGCAAGTTGTTTGTTAAGGGAACATTGCACACATTTATTAAAGAGAAAAATATAAATATAGTTCATTTTTTCGTGACAACATAATCTTTCTTTAATACCACGAACTATATCATGATACTGCAATGGAATATTTTCACAACATATGAGTTCCAGAGCAGAACGAAAATAATTAAACCCTGAAATTATGCATAATTATGCATATTTGTTAAGAAAACAAATGCTCTATGCCAGCATATTTCTGCAATTCTCATCAAGATTTTTCATAAAAGTGCCATGCTAAAAGATATATATATATCGGTATTAGTGCTAGTATTGGAAAATGTTTCCAATTCTTTAACAAGAATGTTTACACCACATTGTGAGGTATGACATTTGTGGCATTCATGTAGGGAGGGAATTTATTACTAGGTAGAGAAGACTTTATAATGCCCGGAACTGTGCATTTTCAGAATTACCCATGTGCAACATAATTATGGCACAGACTTTGGTTCTGAAATCAACATAATTTGGAAGTCACATAGGAGGTGTTTCGGTTTTTAAGAGATGGTAAAGGGGTGAAATATAGTTAAAACAAGAAAAGACAATAGGCATTGAAATTAATATTGAGATGTCATTTAAAAATTGCTTAAACAGAAGGCCAAGATGATCGGTTACGAGACTTCTCAGACACCAGATTTTTTGGTCCCCACCAATATTAGGAGACTTGTTGGACCCCAGATTTTTCGGACACTATAAGAAAACTTCTCGGACCCAAAAGTTAATTTGAGATAAATTTATTAATTAAAAAATTCAATAAAATTATCATTAATATCTATGCCGTGAATAAACCAATCCTACAGCATGTTTCCACCAGTGATATATGAATAACCAAAATAATTTAGGTTAACATAATTGTTATCTGAATTTGTCAAGCCAATTTAACAAATTAACAATGTAAGAAAATAATTTAAATTAAAATTATTATGTATCAGACGAGTCTATATAGTTATTTATAGTACCGGTAATATACCATTCATGTTAGTTATCTAATATAATGACGATTTGAAGTCAAATAAGCATTTATACTGTGTATCCCAATAGAAAGCAATAGTCAGGGAACATTCAGCGATTTTTGAAATGTTAAGACTTTATTTTTGAACGCAAACATAAAAATTCATTACACTATGACGATTTTAAAGTATATCAGTGGAAATATGATATATCAAGGGTTCCTGTGTATAATTAGTATTGCAAACTGTGTATTCATTCTACGCGAATAACAATTCAACATATTCTGAATCTTCTTTCATAACATTTTATCCATAGAAAATGTAGCATCTTTTTACAGATTAAATAACATCTACTGGAGAAGTTGATAGAAATATGCAATTAAATAAATAATCCTTAATAAATTATAACCACAATTTTAATTCAAATTAACAGTAAGTTTATAAATATAAATTCCCCATTTATTGAAATTTTTAGGTTTATGATTCTCTGAACGCTATTATTGATGCATGTATGAGTATGTAAACACAGCTATACAACGAGTGCTAGCTACGCGCGCTATTTTTAGAATGACACTACTGTTTCTGCAATGCATTGAACTTGCTAGAATCAATGGGCTACATGGAATGGCAACTCTGTGAATGAGATTTATGAATGGGAACATTTTACAATTGCTATTTATAGAGTGTACCGCTTATATAAATGTAGGCTAAACAAAATAGTTATTTCGTTACGTGAATAAATATAGCACTCTGTTTATGGCAAACAATGAGAAAATACGTTCATAATTAGCCTCAGTTCTAGAGTATATGTCGAGGATATGTTTATAACTTTATTTTAACCACTTATGTAAACAATTATGTACAATTTATTCCCCGAATGTATGCAACAGTAATTGGTATACATAAAAAGATTGTTGTAAGTTTGCATTCCCTAAAATTATAAAATTTGCCCAATTCTATTGGCATTCAATTTTCCCGCTGCATAATTATCGCAAGAAATCTAGGTCACAAGTGATCTTAGACAGCTACGCCGAAAAATAGTTAATAAAACACTTTTAAATTCAAACTTCTTCATCAAGTGAATGTGGCCTGGTTTAAATGTATTTGTGCAAAAAAAAATTTGTGCTGGAAAAGCAAAGTATTGCTAGTCAACCGTCTTAGTATATAGGTCAATGTAGAGGTCAGTGTCAGACTGTTAATATTTGAGGCGTGTCGTGGGAAAACCAGGCTTAATGCCTGTGCAGTCCGCAAATATACGAAGATTGAAATCATATCATTTATAGTGAAAAACAATGTGTAATCACTATATGCACAATGTAAGCGAACATTAAAAAGTAGTGGTTTTTGTTATAAATTATTTTGTGTGCAATTAACATTAGTTCTTATTACAGGTGAGTGATTTATATTTTATACTTTGTTCTGCAGATTTCTTATTTTGAATGAACTAGATGTGTCACAGACACAGATGCCCCCACGACACGTTTGGACACAGACAAAGGGCATGTCGCCAACACTAATTTTTTGCCTCCACAAATGTATTTTCATACATACATTCTATAGTGGAAAAATGACAAAGGGCCATTATTCGGCTAAACTTGGTCACAGCCAGAATTTCTTCTTTTATTATCACCTACATGTTAAGGTTCTTCAGCTGTGAAAGTCTGAGCAAAAGAAATTTTACTTTTACATCTTTTCTTGCTTGAAGTGCTAGTAATATAAAATTAACAAGAGGGCCATGATGGCCCTAAGTCGCTCACCTGAGTTTGAGGCATCATGGCTTTTAAAAATTTAATAGCGGGTACATAGATGTTTGAAGTTAAATGTTGACACATAATAATGGACCAGTAAAACCTATAGCCATATATGGTAAAACTGTCCCGCCCCCTGGCAACCTTTTAAAACAGATTTTTTAAACAGATCAAAATTATTTGAAGGAATATGGTAGAGGATCATTCAATAAACATTTCTATAAAAATATTTAACAAGAGGGCCAAGATGGCCCTAGGTCACTTACCTGAGTGTAAGGCATCATAATGACTTTTTACAACTGAATAGCGGGTACATAGATGTTTGAAGTTAAATGTTGACAACAATGAAAACGATGGACACCTGACTCCCACCGCATATATGGTTAAACTGCCCTGCCCCCTGGCAACCCTGTTTTGAAACAGAATCACAATGATTTTTATCCCATCATTACGCCTGCGTTGACGAAATAACATCCCGTGGGATAAACTTAGCTGTATTTCCACCTTGTTGAATACAGCAAACACAAGCATTATATTGACGTCATTTTGTTTTTTGTGTGTGAAAACATTGTGTTATTTAGTGATTTTCTTTTGTTTATTTTGAACATAACGACAGAAAATGATGAGATGAATTGAATACAAGGTAAATGTTCAGTACAGACAACTTTTCTTGCTCAGCACAAAAACCTGAACCACTCGCCAAGGCTTGTGATTTAGGTTTTCAAAGCCTCGCTAAATAAACTTTTCTTAGTGTCATCTAATGAACATTACTTTGAAAATATTTCAAAATCCAGCAAGTGGTTTCTGACAAGAAGATTGTCAAAGTTGCCTATATGGCCATATACGGTCAAACATCCCCAACCCCTGGGAGCGAAGTTTTTTTAACAAATCAAACTTATTAGAAGGAAGGAATTGGTAGAGGGTCACAAGGAACCTTTTTGTGTAATTATTTTGAAATCCGGTTAATGGTTTCTGACAAGATTGTCAAAATTGTCCAGATATACACGCGAAAATTTCCACACCTACTACTGGCCATATTTTTTAATGAATTAATATTTGGTAATTACTGTAAATTCTCGCGTATAAGCCACACTTTTTTTCAGCCAAAATTTGTAGCATTTTTTCAGTGCATCTTATACGCGGATATAAGCAAAAACTCCTATTTTTTCTATCATAAATATCATCTGTGGTGTTTTGGGCGCCATTTTGAATAGACGCTCGATCTACGTCACTAAGGTGCTTATATAAGCAAGTATTCGTACCTGATATGTTTCGCACTGTTTTATATTGGGATCTTTTAAAAATATAGTTTTATATAATATATATTCTTATTTTGTGTGTTTTATATTCTTTATTCTTATTTTTACGAAATACATATGCAATAAAACATAATACATAAGAAATATGAACCAGCGTTAAATGAACTGTAGAAGGAATTTGGTAGAGGGTCACCCAAGGATTTAAAAATCCAACCAGTGGTTTTCAGACAAGAACATTTTAAAAGTTTTCAATATAGCCATATAGCCAAGGAAAACTGCCCCGAACCTGACGGCCATGTTATTTAACAAAACAACATGATTTCAAGGAATTTGGTAGTTGGTAACCCAAGGAACATTTCTGTGAAATTATTTTGAAATCAAGCCAGTAGTTTCAAACAAGAAGATTTTGAAAATTTTCAATATAGCCATATGGAAAGTTTTCACTAAAACCATAGAAGGAAAATTCACTGTGTCAGTGCCATATAAAACGTTAAATATTCAATTTCTAGGCATATTACTAACTTGAGAAAAATCAGAAATATATCTCTGCAGCAGAACCTTTCCAACACAGAACCCAGTATGCATGAATCACGTGCATGTAATAAGGAAGAATGGTGCAGCTACCATTGTTATTTTCAATGCAGGTTAGTGAATTGTTAAGGAAACTGATAAACAATCAGTCTTATTTCATTGGGTGTGTGTGTAGTTCATTTTTATCTGGTGGCTCTAGAGTTCTGTCCCATATAGCCATCACCCCCAGAAGATTTGCTATTGGATCAAAATTGGGTTAGTTGGAGAAGGTTATGCAATACATGAAATAGGAAAGGAGGTCAAATAAGATTGGGTCAGTTGGAGAAGGTTATGCAAAGATGAAATAGGATAGGTAAAATAAGATTGGGTCAGTTGGAGAAGGTTATGCAATACATGAAATAGGAAAGGAGGTCAAATAAGATTGGGTCAATTGGAGAAGGTTATGCAATACATGAAATAGGATATGAGGTCAAATAAGATTGGGTCAGTTGGAGAAGGTTATGCAATACATGGAATAGGATAGGAGGTCAAATAAGATTGGGTCAGTTGGAGAAGGTTATGCAATACATGAAATAGGATAGGAGGCCAAATGAGATTCAAGTAAACAGTTGCTGTGGTTAGTGTGTTTCTCCCTGATGAGATTTTCTGTAGAAGAATATCATAATTACCTTAAGAATTGGGAAAATTCAATTTGAGTATTCAAATATTATTCGAATATGGGTTGTTGTTTATGTTCACGCCTTCATCATCATCATCATTATCATCATCATCAACAACACCAAAATCACAATATCATAAGCAACATTAACAACAGCTTTTGCAATTTTAACCCAGGTCTTATAGACAACATTTATAAACAGCTGACTTTATTAAGGTTGATGTCAAATAAGATTTAACGATTTCAGACTGATACATTGGCAATTTGTTAAAAGTAACAGTAAGTTTATACTACTCTACAGCATCAAACTGAATTTTAAATGTCGTTTTAATGCATTTATTAGCCATTCATTTATACAAAGAATTTATATTGGTTTAATGAAATTTCATGGAATAATCCTAACCAAATTTACCCATCTATACAGCAGTATTTTCAGTGACTATTGAATGATTCCAATATCATGCAATGCAATACAAGAAGATTTTCAAAGTTTTCAACGTATTCATACAAGAAAACCTGTCCGACCCATGGCGGGCCATGATTTTTTAACGAAACAAAATGATTTGAAGGAATTTGGTAGAGGATTTGTGAACATTTGTGTGAAATTATTTCAAAATCCAACCAGTGGTTTCTGACAAGAAGACTTTGAAAATTTTTAATATAGCCATATAAGGAAAACTGCCCCACCCCCTGGTGGCCATTTCTGTTCACGAATCAAAATGATTTCAAGGAATTTGGTAGAGGGTCATGCAAGGACAATTTCTGTGAAATTATTTTGAAATCCAGCCAGTGGTTTCAGACAAGAAGATTTTCAAAGTTATCAATATAGATATATAAGGAAAACTGCCCCGCCCAAAGGCGGTCAAGTTTTTTAACAAATCAAAATGATTTCAAGGAATTTGGTAAAGGGTCACCCAAGGAACATTTCTGTGAACTATTTTGAAATCCAGCCAGTGGTTTCAAACTGGAAGATATTTTAAGTTTTCAATATAGCCATATAAGGAAAACTGCCCCGCCCCCTGGCGGCCATGTTTGTTCACGAATCAAAATGATTTAAAGGAATTTGGAAGAAAATCACCCAAGGAACATTTTTGTGAAATTATTTTGAAATCCGGCCAGTAGTTTCAGACAGGAAGATTTTCAAAGTTTTCAATATACCCATATAAGGAAAACTGCCCCGCCCCCAGGGGGCCATGTTTTGTCAGGAATCAAAATGATTTAAAGGAAATAAGTAGAGGGTCACCCAAGGAACATTTCTGTGAAAACTATTTTCAAATCCAGCCAGCAGTTTCAGACAAGAAGATTTTTAAAGTGTTCAATATAGCCATATAAGGAAAACTGCCCCACCCACTGGCAGCCATGTTTTTTCATGAATCAAAATGATTTGAAAGAATTTGGTAGAGGGTCCCCCAAGGATCATTTCAGTGAAAACTATTTTCAAATCCAGGGAGTGGTTTCTGACAAGAAATTTTCCAGTTTTTAAGTTTTTGGTTGCTATGGCAACCAGAGTTTTCAATCTGTTCTAATGAATTGAAGGAACTGTTAAAGGACCATCCCATGAACATTCCTGCCAAGTTTGGTTAAAATCCGCCCATAGGGTTCAGGCATGAAGCTGTTTAAAGTAAAATGTTGATGACGGACGCTGGACACAGACGGATCACAGTAGCTCACCCTTGAGCATTTTGTGCTCAGGTGATCGACCAATAAACAACTCCTTTTCGTTTGATGCATGGCCATTATATAGACAACTAACGCCTTGTGGTTTAATTCCTACGCATCAGAACTGCAAATCGTTGTTTATTGGCCAATAAACAACAATACATCACAAATGATTTCTTAACTACGCTACCAATAGACCGACTGAATTTCTTGTGCAATTCTTTTTGAAGGTCTGGAAAGGTTCAATAAAAATATAGACTAATTGCATTCTATATGCATTTCTTTGCCAAAAAAAAGGTTTTCTGGATTTCAATAAATAACTCAAAATATCCAACCTCTACTTGATAAATCAATTTCAAGTGAGCATCATACTAATCAATCAACACAGCCATGTAGTAAATTATCTAGGAGAACTTGTGATACTTCTAGGCAATTCTCTGGTAGAAAACAATGAAAACAATGCCCCAAGTTCTCAAAACAAACCCTCAGAAGATTAATTACTTTGTAAACAAAGTTGTCTGAGATGCAGTGAAACAAATTCACCAGGCCCCCCACAATAAATGGCTTCCTGGTAGTCTGACCAGCTGGCCAGATTATTGAAGGGTGGTGTGGTATTGTTGCAGTTTTGATAGTATGTCAATGCTGGAAGATCCCCCCCCCCCCCCACACCGTAACCACAAAGCTCTTTTATAATAAATATCAAGTTTATCTTTATTTTATTATTAGTTTTAATAAGTCATAAAAATTAAGTTAAAACCACTTACTAAACAAGTTGTTAAAGCGGATGTAGATCTGTGCTTGTTGTGTCAAGAAGGAAAAAGTTTACAAACAAAAAGTTATGCCTACCTACCTACCATACTTGTTTCCAAGATGTTAGCGGAAACTAACAACTTTTTTTGGGCCTTAGTTTAAACTTAAGTAAATTCCTAAAAGCCCTAAAATTCCTTCAGTCTGTGGCTGGTTCACTTACAGTTTATATTGTCTAAACTAGTTTGAGTCTGGTAAAGAATCAACACTTAACAGATGTTTCTTATTTTACCATATTTAAAATATAAATTATTGATTTTCAATTTTCCTCTTAAATATGACTTAAGTTAAGATTTCCCTTAGGAGCTTTGTGGATATCAGCCCAGGGGTCATATTCAAGAAACATTGTAAGTGAAATCTTATCCTTAGCCATAAAATCGTCATTTTTCTTAGGCATTTTATTCCATGTATAAATTTTCACTAATTATCAACTTATTATTTACTACCATTTACTAAATTGTAAGTGGAATCATTAATTTGTAGTTTTAAAAATATCACCTTACAAAAATTGGAACTTAAGTGAGAATATTTAAGACACACTTAAGATGTTTCTGGAAAATGGCCCCAGGGCACATATTCACTAATCCAAACTTAGACTTAAAAATAAAGAACAGACTTAAGACTCAGGAGAAAAATACTTAAGCGTTTGCAAATACATGTATGCTTGGTGTCATTAATAAATTGTTCTTAATCAATAATTGTTGTAATTACTTATAAGAGTGGATGAATACACTATTAGAACGGAACAGTTTCAATCATTTTCTTTATTATATACCTGTTTAAAATCTTAACAGAATACATGCTTTATCCATCGGTGAAATACATGTCGACACAAACAAAATCTGTATTATGCTACTCACTATTTTTCTGATCCCGTATTACCATACTAGCTGGACTACTGTTTTAATGAGGTCATCATAGAGTTATGTAAACAAATATAATCTATACCTAAAATGATTAGTCATTATGGTCGTTTTTAAGCAAATAAAATACGATAAATGCACATTTGAAGTTTATCGTGGTATATAATAAAAGGAATATTACAATAGTCAATTGTTCCAAGAGTATGTATTGTCTCGTGGCTTGAATTATTTCGTATCACACTCGAGGCTCCGCTTCTCGTGTGATACATCATCCCACAAGGCACTCGACTAATACATACTCATGGAACAATTGACTAGCGTAATATTCCGTATTTATTCTTAGTCTGAACTTTAAGAATAGGATATAGGCCAAGCACTTTCCCTTGGAACATATGTTATATAATCAGCTACAACATATTATGTACAAGAATACAAATGACAATTAAAAAATTTTTCCTACTAAAAGCCTGCTTTTTTATTCATTTTCCAATGTAATCTAACACTATTTTATACCCAGTTTTAACCGGAATCCAATATGAAAGTAAGTAAATAAATAAATAAATAAGTAAATAAGAAAGTAAATAAATAAATAAATAAATTGTCTGTAAAGGTTTTTAAGCTTTATAAACAAAACGGTTTTCATGCTTTGTTACAAAAACAAAACAATAACTCCCCACCCCCTTCAAAAAAAAAATCCTTCCCAAAGCACAGGAATCAAAAACCTACGATAAACCTTTTTACTCAGGTGTCTATTTTATGTGAATAATATGATTCACAGACATGGAATCGTGTTCAGACGTTTTTCCATATTAATATGACATGTACATAAAAACATGTTTTACACGCACAGATACCATCAACCCTCCAAGCCACCATATTATCAGAGATTAGAAAAATAAAATTCAAAATCTTTTAATCTTGTTTCCTGATGTTTTAGCGCAAGGCTGGGAATAAAACCGACTCCTGGATGCAAGAGTGAGAAATCGCAGACTATTCATCAGAAATATAAACAAGAGCTGTCGGAGGACAGCGCGCTTGACTTTTCTCGTGCTTGTCAGTTACAGGCATTTTTTTTCTAAACAAGAAATACGGAAATTCCACGAAAACCAAATTTTTCGAACGAAATGCATTAAAGTCAGCACATCAATAAAATTTTTAGTAATGGTGATCTTCACCATGACCCCACCAATCCTATATGCAATCACAAGCGAGGTCTCAGTATAAGGTATCTATTTATTAAGTTGCATTAAAAATTTTAATGTCTTCTCAAGCTATTGAGCGTAAACTGTTTGTCTGTTTTTAGTAACGGTGACCTTCACCCCACTCGCCCCATATGCAATACCAAGCGAGGTCTAGATATAAGATATCTATGTATGAAGTTTCATTAAAATATCTCAATGTGTCCTGAAGCTATTGAGCGGAAACCATTTTTTATTTTTTAGTAACAGTGACCTCGACCCTTCCCACCCTATATGCAACCCCAAGCGAGGTCTCGATATAAGGTATCTATTAAGATTCATTACAATATCTCAATGCATTCTCAAGTTATTGAGCGAAAACTGTTCTTCTGTTTTTAGTAACAGTGACCTTGACCCCACCCACCCTATATGCAATCTAAAGCGAGGTTTCGATATAAGGTATCTATGTATTAAGTTTCATTAAAATATCTCAATGCGTTCTCAAGTTATTGAGCGGAATCTGTTTTTCTATTTTTAGTAACAGTGACCTTGACCCCACCAACTCCATATGCAATCCCAAGCGAGGTCTTGATATAAGGTATCTATGTATAAAGTTTCATTAAAATATCTAAATGCGTTCTCAAGTTATTGAGTGGAAACCGTTTTCTATTTTAGTAACACACAGTGACCTTGACCGTGACCCTATATGCAATCCCAAGTCAGGTCTCGATATAAGGTATGTATGTACATGTATTAAGTTTCATTAAAATATCCCAATGGGTTCTCAAGTTACTGAGCGGAAACCATTTTTCTATTTTTAGTAACAGTGACCTTGACCCCACCCACCACATATACAGTCCCAAGCAAGGTCTCAATATAAGGTATGTATGTACATGTATGAAGTTTCATTAAAATATCACAATGCGTTCTTAAGTTATTGAGCAGAAACTGTTTTTCTATTTTTAGTAAAGAGAGGTCCCAATATAAGGTATCTATGTATTAAGTTTCATTAAAATATCTCAATGCGTTCTCAAGTTATTGAGCGGAAACCGTTTTTCTATCTTTAGTAACAGTGACCTTGACCCCACCCACCCCATATGCAATCCCAAGTAAGGTCTTGATATAAGGTATCCATGTATTAAGTGTTATTAAAATATCTCAAGTCATTGAGCGGAAACTGTTTTTCTATTTTAAGTAACAGTGACCTTGACCCCACCCACCCCATATGCAATCCCAAGTCAGGTCTCACTAAAGTGAGGTCTTATGACAATAGCTTAATCCGTTCTCGAGTTAGAGTGGAAACGAAAAGTAGAGAAACTAGCTTACCGAACAACTTTAACCAACTGTCTATATAATTTATATGTAAAATTTCTAAGTGCAAAAAGGCCCATAATTTTGACAAATTTCAAACTAAAGTTACCAAACTTGGTATTTAGGTTCATTTTAATGTGGGAAATAAATGTTTTACGTTTGAATGAAATCCCTCAAGCCACTCCTGAGAAACTAGCTTACCGAAAAACTTTAAACTAGCTCGGACGCTGACGCCGACGGAGACGCCAGGGCGAGTAGAATAGCTTGCCTTTTCTTCGAAATGTCGAGCTAAAAAATGAGATGATATACAGCGTTACATATGCACAACAGTTAAATAACATGCTCAATTAATATAATTGTTTTTGTTCAAGGCACACACAAGGTGCTGCAAGTTAAGACAACCATTAAAATTCTAATTAAGATTTTACAAATACATAAAATAAAACGTTATAACCGAAAAACTAGTGTTTTCGGTGTTTAGTCATACCGGAAAAAACTCTGTAATGCTTGAAGGGTTATGTCCCTGTAACAGTGTATGCATTGTTTGCAATTTCATTTGAACATATTTACACGAAATTACTTTAATGGGCCAATTACGGATTAAAGCAGAACAATATGTTGAACATTAATTAAGGAAATATAACTGACATTTCCAATAAAACAATAGTTTTATGATCACGCCGAGTTTTACAGTATATTTATGGTGCACTTTTCTAGTATTTTGCATGTCTTGTCTTCTTTATTCGAAAGATTAACTGCGGGAGCATATGCATATATTCCTTCTTAGTACATGTTCCATTAAATTTCTTTAAACCATGAACTTTTTTAAGGGGTTTATTGACGGTAGATCGACAAAAACATTCATACAAACTTCACTAAAAGAAAATAAATATCGAAGCATTGTTAAATACAATAGTCTTGTTTACATATACAATTGACAATGTATATGATTTTACTTGTTTAACTGTTGTCATCGATGACATTGTCATGGGCGCTGGAAAATTTAGTAGTAGTAAGTGTCATGCATCAAATATACATGACATAACTTGGATTAACATTGTGTATGCTGTGAAAGTTTTCTTTAAAGTAGACTTGAATTCAAATCCTACTTGAACCATACCTCAACAAAAATGTGTCTACAAGTTTTATCCTTAGCAATTGACCAGTAGATACTTGTCAATCAAGGATTGAGTTAACCAATTAACTGTTTATATTTCAGTGGTAAATAATGGCATGTGGTTGCATAATCCAATCGATTTACTTCAAATCCTTAGACAAACAACATTGGACAAACAGAAAGGCGGAGCAATCTATGTTCGTTGACCTGGGTAATTCCTTCAACAAAACATAAATCGAATTCATACCTGAATAGGTATGTACAAGTAAGTATCATAAATAGTTGTCCATAATTCTATGAAATACCATTGATATGCCTCTTTATGTTGAGACTGTTCCATTGATTCCAAATTGCATTGAACAGTACCATTCTAGCAACGAGCAAACATATGGTTCTTATGTTACCATGAATACACATCTGATCAACAATATGTCATGGATATAATAATACATGTATCAGTATTCATGTTCTATTTTATAAATGTAAGCACAATGTAATTTGGTGGTCATAATACGTGCTTCTGAAGCTATCTGAGACAATTGCAGTGAAAATACACAAAGTAAGACTTGAAAAGCAATACCAGTTGGCCTAAAATACTATACAAGACATAAAGAAACTGACCCCTAAAAACTAGAAGACATCAAATGCTTTTAATCGGAATAGAACACAACTCTTTCTGACATGAAACTTCAATTAAGACTACAATGAGAAGTGACATTAATAAACAGTTCATAACCATTAACAGGACCAATTACTCTGGTTGGAGATTATATTAAATGATGCAGAGTTGTCTACCATTCAATCAATAAATTTTCAATGCATAGAGTATATATTTCGCAACAAAAATGGGTGTTTTATATTATTTATATAAGAATTATGACTTAAAAGTGAATTGTTGCAATTATATATAAAAACTATGCTATAAACATTTTATTGAAATGAGAAATCAAAATTGCCGTACACATGGTACATTCATTCAATTTAACAATATAGACTCATAAACTCATAATAATGACTTACTGTACTGAACTATCTACCGGTGATGAATAATACATTTCAGAACAGTTTTAAATTAAGGATTCCGTTAAGCAGCAGAATGGAATTGAAATAAATGGTTGCTATGCAACATATTTTTGAAAATGGAAGCAAATACTTAATAATTCTCCATATTTGAAAACCTTATTGCTAAACCTATCATGTTTTCAAATGTCTAGTCCCAAAGTCAGTTGTGCCATACAAGAATCTTAAATTGAACCTACTCTTTATTTTGTACGTCTTACTGAGAAGTGAAATAAAGCTAAACTGAATCATAATGATATAAGAAAACAACGTCAATATGTATTATTTCAAAAAAGTTAAAATCAAGTTTGAGAAATATTTTAACTGTGTTATTTAACAATTCACCACATCATCAATATAACTGATGCAACTTTAATTACAAAATGCTTGCAAAAAAACTGTATGTTCCGTCACAGTACACAGTATTAACATGTAAGTATATTGTATCATCCACAGGTTTCAATAACAGATTCCCTTGCTCATCCATCTCTCTTGTTCAGATAGGCCCGCTGTAGCTGAAGAGCTTTCCTATACAGGGCTGTGTCCATACCGTCCACACACCTCACCACTCTGGCTTTTAACACAACACAGTGGCCTCCCTTGTTTCCAAGTTCTCCATTTTCCCTGGTTTCCAGCTCTCCAATCATTTGAAAAAGGGAACTAAACCTTGCTCCAAATGGTTCTATGAGGGATGTATCAACAGTTAGCTCCTTTTTGGTTTGAGGATCTACCAGTTTAGCAAAGCAAGCATCAATGTCATGTTCTGATAATCTTCCTGTCACATTCACTGACTTTCCACTAACATCTGCATTTCCAGCAACTTCTACAATTTCATCGATAAATGTTTGAACACCAAATGACACCCCAATTTCATCCATGTTTAAACAATTGTCATGTAAGGCCTTTATAAATGCTTGGGTTCACTGTTCAGAGAATAAAATCATTAAATTTACTCTCTCGATTAGGAAATACGCTGGCTTAGACCCGAGTGTCAAAGACATTACCATCTCCTCGTTAAGTATGTGTCAAATCCAAACTACAAAAGCGAAGGCAGGATCTTTGCAAGCAATTTTACAGTTTTGGGCGATGAATCCTTCAGTGCTACAGAGAGAAGAACAGGCTTGGATAACGGCACTTCAGACAAGAGGTTCCTGGCAATCACATGGGTCATAGGCTGGAAGGAACAGGAGTACAAACTTTAAATGCATGATTACACACTAAGCATATTAATTCACTATCAGTAATGTTAGATTTGTTCACGACTAGCACCATTAATCTGCTTAAAATGTAAACTGGATGGATATATTTAACAAACAAATAAATCAACATACATACATTGATATAAACGAGGTATTGATATAAACGAGGTACAGTACAATAATAAAGCCGTTGCAATGTTTTGTACTTTGTAATATACTCTATAATTAACTGAAGCACAGCCAGTGATTTCCACAGTCACAACTTAAACCAAACTTAACAATTAATATAATTGAAAACAAACAAACAACAACAACAACAACCCCAGCTTGTTAGTGATGTGGAACATGTCCGTTTACTAGATACATCTTAAAAAGAAACAACAGTCACAACAGTCACTTCACCTCATCACTCCCCATGAGGACATTGGTACTGGCCATAGAGAGGGCCGTCCCAGAGGCATCCGTGATCCTGTCGTTGGTCACCGACACCTGAAAAGGTACTCACAAGGTGATACACATTACGGTGATACGCAGTTGACTTTTTCATAAATCATAAATTTGTGAATCCTATGCAAAATAACTGAGAGTTTTATCCAATCATTCCACTCGATTATTACTCGTTAAACTGTCAACCTAATGGCAAATGAAAGGCACACAAACTTAAAGCGATAGACATGACCGTGTTACGCAGCAGACATTTCCATAAATGTCAATAATATGCAAACTTATTTGAGGCGTGTTGTGGGACAACCGGGCTTTAATCATGTTCGTGAAGTCTCGTCCCGAATTAGCCTGTGCATTTCCGACACTTCTCTTCTGTGGTATTTTCTGTTTCAAGAAAGTCTGTTCTAAGCATATGCGTACTGCACAGGCTAATCCGGGATGACACTTTACGTACATGCATTAAGCCCCAGTTTCCCACGACACACCACATTCAGTGGTTTATCCAATCAATGCAATCTGATATCATTAGTTTCACCTTTAACCCACTGACAACTTAAATGGACTGCAAACTCCATGTGATACACATGATGGTGTTAAACAGTAGACGTTTCCTTAAATCTTAAACATCAAGTAACTTTTTTTTATAGAATCATTGAACTCTGATATCACTTCTTTAACTGCTAGCCTACTGACAAACGAAAAGGCACACAAAGTGATACACATTATGACGGTGTTACAAATTAGAATTTTCCATAAATCATAAATGTAATAATATACTAAGTAATTTTGTGTTTTATCCCATCATGGCACTTTGATATCACTTCTTTAACTGTTAACTTACTGTCAACTGAAAAGGCACGTGATACATGTGACGGTCACACAGTTGACATTTTTACAAACGTTAATCACACTAATCAAACTAACTTTTTGTCCTTTTGGTTTACCCAATCATTGCTCTTGGATATCTCGTGGTTAACTATTAACCTAGTCTACACAAAAGAGAACATGGTAAAGGTCACAAAGCACCTGCCAACTATTTCTATTTTACTGTAACTATTTCTATTTTACTGTAACTATTTCTATTTTTCATTTTACTTTTGGTTAATTTCCCTGATTTTTACTTTTTTCTAAACTTTCGTATTTTCATTTTCAGATTTTTCCAACTGGGGATTTTTTTCTTACATTTTTCTGTTTTCCAGTCAATGGCCACCATGATGTTCTAGAATGAAAAATGAGGTGAAATACATTTCATAAAGTTACCAGTGTGCCAATCTTGTTGAACTGCGTGACAACAATGAAGAGTCGGTCTTGAAACGTCTGGACTATCAGCTCTGTTCTAGTTATGTTTATTTCCACAGCACACTGAAACAAAAAGTGGTAACTGGGAAAACCAAGCACACAAACAGAACAAATAATTATTCACTGGTAATAAATGTACTTATTCAAATAACATAAATGGCAAATACAGTTTTATAATGTGTTGTAGGAACATAAAGAAATCTTCAGTTACAGTATACAGGTTGCAGGGCTTGCATTAAGGAAGTTTGAGAGTAATTTACTCCCAGTTTTTGTCACAGGACTTCCAAAATTGCAGGCATGGAAGTATCAAAAAGTCAAAAAGAATGCTTAAAACTTCCAATATTAAACACTTGAAAGTGAGGACTTTCAAAATTTTCACCCAAGTGCAAGCCCTGATTATAACTCAAAGTTAACAATAGGTCTGAAAAACAACAACATGAAGTGAAAAACATGCCTGAAGTACAATAACAGCTTTACTAAGAGTAGTGATATATGCTGTGAAATTGTAATGTACATATTTATGTTGTGCAATACTGTCAGAACTTCCAAATATTATGAGCAAAACTTCCAATATCAGAGGCCAGGAAGTTCAAACTTCCAGTTTTCAAAAGTTAATGAAAGCCCCACTGGTTGGCGAGTAGATTTTGTGACTTTTTAGTAGTTTTTCTCTATTTTCAATTGCGTAAGTAATACTTTTTCAAAAAGCTGGTTGCAGTACAAAGTTGGGCTCCTTCTGTTTACGAGGATGTCTTGACATCAAATGATTTTTTTCCACATAAGGGGCGCCAAAGGAGTAATCAATAAGCACTAAATGAAGCAGTAAAAGTAGTAGTATCCATGATTTTTCCTATCAACTGAAAATGTGATTTTTGTGCTAAACACCTCAAGATTTTAATTGCCCGATGCTATTCTACATTCTATTACCTACATCATTATGTTGTAACAGTGTTTTTTTTCACCTTTGGGGGAAAGGTGGCGGGGCCTTCAGATCGGGAATTTTACGGCAAAAGGGGATTTTTTTTTTAGAAAAGCATTATACATTCTACTTTGTTATAAAACATTAATCAATTGTTTTGCAACAAACGATAACTCAGATTATGCACTAATTTGGTTGGATAAAAAATTGCTGGGAATATTTACGAAAATTCCTCTAACTTAGTCAATTTTTGGTCTATTTTTTTTCAAACTAAACCATACATTCGGAGGGGAATTTTAAGGTAGATTTAGGGGAAAAATATATACTTTTTAAGCAGGGGAATGGGGCCGAATTTCGGACCCAAATTGGCCTAATAAAAAACACGGTGTAATATTATCAAATTCTATGTGAGATTAGTGGTAATTATGCGACTATCAACATATTAAATATATGCTGGAAACGGTCTTTTGATTACCCCGTTGGCACCCCTCAACGATTTGCTGATGGTAAATCGGAGATAACCATGTTTCATGTAACTGTTATTATTGTAGTAGTAGTCTCCCCGGAATTGAAATTTTGTCAAAACCTCAAGGAAATTAGCCGATAATTGAGTTAAACGTTTGAAAATTGCAATTCTTTTTTTAGTAAACATTTTACAATTGCAATTCTTGATTGTTTTTAGAAAATCTATTTCACAAAAAATATGTGTGGAATATATTGATGGTGGTGTTGAGGTCTAAAATTGCTGCTTTATGTGAATAACCTAGTGATCACCATTGGTAAACCGAAAATAGGGAAGTACAAGATATAAAATGGGATCTAATTATAGATTAATGTGCATGCGCAAAGACGTGCACGTGAATGCCCCACGAGTAGTTAACTTGCTTTTGCTTTGTTTTTTGCAATAATGTAAATATCTTGAAAAATATGTACCGATGGCGACTTCAGCTTATTCTGTGTTTGGAACAGTTGCCCGTAGGTGATGTGTAAAATCTCCACATTCATTGCTTTTACACCATATAATATACAAATCACAGATACTACTAGTTCACGGATACTACTCTCCAACCAGTATATATATCATATATCATATTATTAATAGGTTTCACAAGAAAAATATTTTAAAAAATCAATTAAAGACAATATAAGTTTGTTTTTTGCAGAAACTCATCCTGATTAACTTTCTATTAATAAGCTCAGGTAGAGTTAAATATAATCAGATTAAAAATCAGCTCCTAAATTAATGCATTATAATATAAGGATGACTGATAGAAGGTCATGTAAATTTCTTCCGCAATAATTTTTCCTCCTGCGAGTTATACATGGGTGCGCATAATATGCGGTATTTAATGGTAAACTAATTAACACTTGTGATTTTGCTTAACTTAGTTAAAGTGTTCAGATATACATACAGTCGTGTCCGGTAATCTTGTGAGTCCGGTAATCTTGCGCACTACGCAGTTAGGCATTTTGGAAGACGGCGCATTTTATTTACTGTCGTTTACCGAAATATATAATTTTAAAGGAGCCAAAACAACTGTAATAAATGTTAATAAACATAGTTTTTGTATTTATAATTACCGTTTGAATGATTTTAATCACGTATGCATGAGTTGTAAACACCAACCTACTTAGGCATAAATCCGGTTTGCTGGATAAAATTCCTCGATTTCTTCACTCCTCTCATGATTTTCAAAAGGAGTATTATAAATCATGCATAACTGTTTTATTTCCTGATCAAAGTTTGGTATTTATCTTTTCTGAGCTCCACAACAGACATCGTCTACAGACGAGATTGAATCTTTTTTCCCGCCAATCTGTCGATTTTAAGCTCCCCGCATGCACAAAGGCCACTTGTTTTTTAATTACGGAAACCTGTTATGAAAAGACAAATACACTTTAATTCCTGAAAAGACAAATACATTTTAATTCGTTAAACAATCTTTTTGTATTGTGTGTATCAAATAACTAGTTTTAATTTGCTTTTTTGGTGTTATAGTCACGTCTAGTCAAAATCATCATCGTCAAAGTATAGTTACTTAATGATGAAAGAAGCCTGCATTGATGATAAAAAAACTTGAACACATTGATTTATCTGGACATTTTTACTGAACAGATATATAAGTTTGTTTTATGATATTAATTGGACACCATACTGTTACATTTAGCATTGAATGACGTCATTTTCAAAAGTGCGCAAGATTACCGGACACTGGAATTGTTAAAAAACGGTGCAAGTTATTTTTGTTTTGATTTGGATTCGGACAGTTTTTTTTTGAATATTTCAGATATTTTTTGTTTCTAAACGCAGGACATACTGTCGTTTATGTTCAGTAAAAATTAAATTGCTTCGCTTTTTCAATGTGATGTTTATCACACAATTGGTGATTAACTGCACAAGATCACCAGACAGCATCGTAATACATTATGTAAGTTTTTGGCTTGGGTTAGCTATAGTCTTATATCGTATAGATTTAAATTTTTTAATAAATTTAAGCCGGTTAATAGCTATAAATAACTTATGTTACTTGTTATGTATAATCGACTATAAAAGTTGTATTGTCTTATCAAATAGACAAATACATATGAAATAATCAATCTTTGATTGAATTGATTATGATAACTGGTTTCGGTGTATTCTGTTTAGACAGTATTAATATTGGTTAAGTGATATACTATTATTGCTCATTACAATCTGTTTTCTATCGTGTCGAAGGTGAACATGTTTTAATGATGGGTACCTGTCTGGTATGGACAGGAAACGTTTCAGGACCACATAAAATTTGCGAGTTCATGGGGGCCGCCATTGGGAGTGAACGCTTGATTACACGGGCTACACCACACTGTATAAATACGTATGACTAGATACTGGAAACAAATTGTTACCTCAAAAACCTCCGACACGAAAAACCACTTTCAATATATTTGAAAATAATCCAATATTAAATTGTTATTTACACATATAATAAAATATACATATAACAATTTATAATTATCGATATTTATTCATAATAACGTACATTTAACTTGTTTGACTAAAGTTGTTTACAGATCCCCAGATAAATTGGCATTGGCGTGTTGATCCCAATCTCCATCATCATTACAAGGTACACGGTCATTGAAAGACAAATGGTACTTTGCTTTTCTTGCCTGCAAAAGGTAAATAAGGCAATATACTGTTATGTGAGTGGAAGCAGTCGTTGTATAAAACAATTAAATTTACATCAGTATTGTGCATTCAGTGTTTAATTGTATACATACATACAGGAAATAAGTCCCACTATTCACGAACTCTATAATTGAGCTCTGCTTACATGTATATAATTAAATGTGAAGGAAACGTTGCCCTGACACGAATTAAATTTCTTCAAAATCTTCGGGAATTAAACAAAAATGTCTTTTACATATTTAATACGTCAAGTATGAGTAAGTTGCAATTAATTTTATTAAACAGAACATGAACATTCTGCATGAATACGATATTACATTTGCAGTATTTTTCAATATAATTCCGTCTCTCTGTCCGTGTCCGTTCTTTCCTAATCGGAACTACACGCGTTTTCGGTTACAGGTCTCACTTCGGGAATTTGACACGCCGAATGATTCCGGGTCCTGGGAAATAAACTTTGTTCGGATTTTACGAGTAGATCTCGGTAATATTGGCATTCGAGCCATTTTGATACACCAATTAAGCATCCCCCATTGAGGGGATTTAGACAAAAATGCTTGGCTTTGGGAAATTAGATCCCCCAAAATACAGTTAGTCAAATTCCCCTGGGATTGCCCGCCGCTCCCCCATGGGAGAAAATATTAATAGGTGCATTACAACATAGCCTGGAATCGACATATGCACTTTATTATTAAAATTATACTCACACTCACGTACAAAATTAACCAAACCTCTGTTATAACATTGAGCGAAGTAAATATGTCAGATTAAATGATACACACAAAAGCTATCAACGCAGATAACCTGATTGCCTTAGCATATATATTTCGAATAAAATACATGTTTTCGTCCTGAATTGATAGACAACATAAGAAAGCAATATCAATAAGTTGCCCCATTCACACTTCGTTCGTCGATTAAAACATGCTGCCTGCCAACCTAGGGATGCGAGAGGAACTAAGGACTGGATCGCGACAACAAGTAAGTTTGCTCTATCAATCAAATGGGAAAACCAAGGTCGCACAAAGCGCGACAACGGTTTTTCTGCCTATAGATAACGCGAGTACCTATTTTTTGTTATTGTTGTTGTTTCATTTACAATACCTAATGAACACAGAATCTGTGTTCCCTAAATTGCGCGGGAAAAACGTGAATCGAACCTTCCGCTGCGGATTTTATGCATAGGTTCCATGTTCAGTAACGATAAATAACGTTCAACGAACACGCTTACAGGGAACCAAAATTGGAGTTAAAGAAAATTTTATAACGGAAGCAAAATAGGTGTAATTGCAAACAAAGCGTCGTCTGCAAGATGTTACATTTAATAAAGTTCGTACTAACGGGTTTATTACGTAAAAATTCAATCGACGTTCGTAAGAAAATCCGAGCCTTTCATAACACTGTCTTTTCGCAATCGCCTGTTGCGAATTCGTAAGTTTCAATGTTTGGCCAATAGCGGTCGTAACGTTCGCCAATATGGCCGCCTCTTCGGTTTAACTTCACAAATTAAAAAAAATAAGGATTATGTTTACATTTTAAAATACATTATCAGCACTTTCTCTTTCATATCGAATTGCGATTTATTTTTGCATCATTAAAATCATTTATATAATTTTTCAACATGATTTTGTGAAATTCAGCAGTGGCTCTCCATAATTTGAGTCAGTCATAGATCTGAAAATGACACTAACATTAGTGCGAATTAGCCTTTTATATTCGATTAAAACGTCCATCGAGCAGAAAGGAAAGTTCAGAAGTCAAGTTTTCAAATAAAATAACGGTTTTAAAGACATCTCTCGTTCGTGGCACGGCATCGTAGACTTTAATTTAAGAATGGCGATCCATGCGTCGACTCGTGCGTATTATTCAGTATATCTTCGGATTGATCAGTAACAATCATGTGAAACGTTGTTGGAGTAATTTTTCGGATGCTTTTTCGGACATTTAGTTTTTTGGTTGATTGATCCGCCGATAAAACACCATGTATATATGACATACTAGTAGATCTGTCTCAAATTGTATATAATGTTATAAAGTTATTCATTAATATGTTACCGAATAACACTGCAGTTTTGCTAATTATAATATTAATGAATTTTGCCTCAAATTTAATGAAAAAATACTTTATACAAATTGCTGATTTCTGCATTTAAGAACCCTTATTTGCATTGTATGCTGCTCAGTACCTGACAGCCATGAATGTAGTAAATTTTACAGTTGTACACACAATTGCATTGTCGCAGAATGCCAATGTACTAAGTTCCGCCCACTTTGAAGCCCACATTCTGGTCAGCTTAACACATAAACCAGGCCATGTATATTTTTAATATTGAGAAATATACAGTGGCACAGAGCAACAGATAAGGATTTTGCCAAAGTTGAGTATAACCCCATTATTTTTAGCTCGACTTTTCAAAGAAAAAAAGTCGAGTTATTGTCGTCAGCGTCTGCATTAGGTAAGTTTTTGGTTAAGTTTGTTGTCAAGAGTCCATTTCTCAACAACTGCAAAAGATATCCATTTGAAACTGTCAATACTTGTTCACTATCAAAAGGGTAATTCATTACAATAAGGCAGGTAACCCTGTGATTTGTATTTCCAGAGTTATCTGCCATTGTTTGGACTTACAACTTCGAATATTTTGACATTATTTAACATATTTTGATTTTTTTTGGTTAAATATAACATTTCTCAATAACTATCAAGGACATTTAATTGAAACTCAAGATACTTCTTTATGGTGCTGACCGCATTCTGCAGACAGGAGGAGGTAACGCTTTCAAAGATTTTGTTGGAGTTATTACCCTTTTTTTCAACACAATTTTCGCTTAAGGTCAAATTTCTTAATACCTGTATGAGGTATTGACTTAAAACTAAAAGTACTTGATCACAGTGATGAATTTATTCTGTAGACAAGAGGAGATAACTCTATCAAGGATTTTGTTTGAGTAAAACTATAAGAGGTATTGACTCAAAATACTTGCTTACAGTTATGAACCCATTTTGTACACAAGAAGAGGTATTGATATCAAGGATTTTGGTTGAGTTATTGCCCTTTTTCAACTTAGAATTTAAGCTTTAGGTCAAATGTCTCAATATCTATGAGAGGTATTTACTTGAAATTTAGCACACTTCATCACAATGAAGAACACATGCTATTAACAAAATGCCAGACTACTATCAAATACAAGAAAGTCGAGCGTCCATCACTCGTAGGCGGTGCTCTTGTTAAAATAACTGAGTACTGAGTGATATATTGGAGTACTTGAAATTATGTTATCATTTTAATTTACTTATGCCATTAACATAAATTAATTTCGGGAATTATATTTCAATTACACATTGACCAATCTTAACACAATCTGCTAGATATTTTTGTGAGTGTTCAGCATATAAATTGAGTTTGATCACTGAATCATTAAATCATAAATTAATTGAGTAAATGGTGTTTCAGAATTAGGTATTTATGCAAATACGTGGTGCCTTATCAGTTGCTCTGGTGGAACTTGTCCAAACCTAACCCTTTGAAAATGCAATCACTGTCTAATCCTAACATATGTTTTGGTAGTAATTTGTTTCCTTCTTAAAAATTCTTATTTTATATAATTATCAAAAACATTAATAAATCTAACGCGGTGTACAACAAAACAAAACGTATCACAAAATAGAAATACACTTCAATTAGCCTAACATTATCTCCAGTCACATGGCTTCACACCATAGGTGTTATTTTTCTTATCTTAATGGACATTTTGACCACTTAATTGGAGTGATAACCAAGGGTCATAATAAAGCAGCCAATGAGTGTGTTTGAAAATACCAATTTAACAACACATTCATGTTAAAATTTGACGGACTGTGATTGCTTAATAAAAATAATATGTCAGCAAAACTACTGAAGAAGATCAGTCAATTTAATAACAATCTTTTTACATTACCGGTAATTAGTATATTATTGTGCTGATCTGCAGAGTTTGCTTCAGTATCAAACAAATTAAGACATAAGCAAAAAATATGAACTTCACATGCAAATTGCATCAATTAACGATTGACTTAAAACAAAAACAAAAAGCATGTTGGTCAGTGCATGTACATATGTGTTTTTACTTATTATAGTTTTGTTTTTTCAATAAGCACTCACCTCTTTTCATTTATTATGCATAAAACAATATATCACATACCTAAATAGAGTAGATATAAAACATGTAATTTAATATGAATGCATTCAACCTTATTGCATTACATGTACATTTATTTGAAATAATGATTTTTTAAGGAAACCTGGGTAAACCGAAACCCTATGAAAACAAAACAATCGGCCTGGTCCCGATGCTGTTCAGTATTCACAGGTTTAACTGTATACGTTTGATCTATGAAGATGCTTCTTACTGCTTATTGTTTAATCAATTCAACAGTTGTGTCTGCATAAATGCCTGTTTATAAAACCACCTGTGTTTTAGCAAGGAATTACTCAAACACTAACCATTTTATCTGAAACAAAAAAACTGCGAACTTTTTTCACCCATCAGAATATTAAATATTTCTCAGTAAATTTTGAGTGGAGGAAGAGTCCAATTCTTTTGCTTAGCCTTTGTAAAAAATACAGTGAACTAAACTTATTTTGTTTGCTCGACTATTCACAGAATAGTTCGAGCTATACTACTCACCCGTTCGTCGGCGTCGCCGTAATGCTCTGGTTAAGGTTTGCGTGCAACAAGTCCATATCTCTGTAACTACTACAGATATTCAATTGAAACTTCACACATGTGTTCAGGGTCATTATGTGAGGTCACTGACCAAGGCCCATAACTCTGACCTTCAATTTAGCAGAATTATGCCCCTTTTTGTACTTAGAAAATCAGGTTAAAGTTTGGGTGCGACAACTCCATATCTCTATATCTACTACAGATATTAAACTGAAGCTTCACACATGCTTTCAGGTTCATTATATAAAGTCACTGGCCAAGGCCCATAACTGTGACCAGCATTTTATCAGAATTATGCCCCTTTTTGTGCGTAAAAAGTCAGGTTAAGGTTTGCATGCAAGAGAAAATTCAGGTTATGGTTTGTGTGCACCAAGTACATATCTTTGCAACTACAACAGATATTCAATCGAAACTTTGCACATGTGTTTGGGGTCATTATGTGAGGTCACTGATCAAGGCCCATAACTCTGACCTGCAATTTAGCAGAATTATTCCCCTTTTTGTACTTCAGGTTAAAGTTTGTGTGCAACAACTCCATATCTCTATTACTACTACAGATATTCCATTGAAACTTCAAACATGTCTTCAGGGTCATTATATAAGGTCATTGACCAAGGCCCAGAACTCTGACCTGCAATTTAGCAGAATTATTCCCCTTTTTGTACTTAAAAATGTCAGGCTAAAGTTTGCGTGCAACAACTTATCTCTATATCTGCTGCAGATATTCAGTTAAAACTTAGCACATGTAATCAAGGTCATTATATAAGGTCACTGGCCAAGGCACATAACTGTGACCAATTATGCCCCTTTTTTGTAGTGATAAAGGCCAATAACTCTGACAAAGCAGTTGAATAGTCGAGCGCACTGTCCTGAGACAGCTCTTGTTATGATAGTTTTTAAATGAAAAACTGTTATTAGACATTTACAGGCAATATCCATACGTTGGTGCTAAAAAATGTAAAAAAAGCTTGCGTTTTTTTCATTTTGCATAGATCAGTGACTGGGAAAGGATTTTTCCATATGAGATAATTTCTCATCACCACAAAAATAAATGGGCTTTTTGAACAATTTATGGGATTCCTCTGATTTTTATGGGATTTACAGCAAATACATTTTGTGAACATTAACTGTTTCAATCGAGAAAAATACACCACGCAGACGCTCGCGCTTCCTGTTCAAGTTGTAATGAGCGTATGTTAATATTGATTTTTAGACTATCAAATTAATTTTATGGATACAATTGTACCGCATGGTGACAAAACTGCAAACCAGACCAAGCATTGTGTAATGTACGGCATCGTTGTTTGATTCATACTCAAAAATGTTGGTGCTGCGTAAAATCGCATCGGACATTTCTTTGAGATTTTTCTCAATTTTAGGCTAAAATATCGCATTTCGCATGGGTTTTTCAGTCACTGATAAATCACTGTCATATTGAAATATTTTTTAGCTGGTGCTAAGAATAAAAAAAGCCTTTTTTCATTCTGCATAAATCACTGTCATATTGAAATATTTTCCACAGATAATGTGAAAATATGTCTCATTTTTAAATAGTTTCAGAAATTGTAGTAGCAATGGCTGTTTTGGCTTCTGGTAGTTCACCAATGTAATAGGTAATCAATCAATGTTTTCCCTCCGGGGGTGTTAGAGCGGCGGGCTAACTCGGGAATTTGACTAATTTTATTTTTGGGGGGTCTAATTCCACACTCTAGAGTCAAGCATTTTTGTCTACATCCCCTCAGTGGGAGATGCTATTGGGGTATTAAATGGCCCGGGGGGCAATAGTACCGGGATCTAAAATCCGCCCAGTCTATCATCTCGGGACCCCGAATCTTTCGGCGTGGCAAATTCCCGACTGTCGGGAATCGGTTTCAGTCTAAAGTCCCGTATATGCCGGCCGCTGTCCCCCTGAGGAAAAATTTTGATAGGTGTATAGCACATACATGATTATCCCTCAAAGTAGATTGCTTGCGCTTAGGAAAACATTACAGCTAAACCAGTCAGTTTTTAAGGGGTGATTGACCATGATACTAATATTGAGTACCACTTGTGTTGTAAAGAGGCCCTAGATGTTTTCACTAGTCTGATAATTGGTTTCACAACATACACGTCATGTAATTATAGGTCTTGAGACTGCCTAGAGACTTTGAATATTGCCTGGTATATGGAGACATACTACATAGGTCAAGCATATTTATCGTGGTGATTCAATCCCCCAAAATAAAAAAACCGAGGCTATTCTCATCCATATTATTTCCCTATAATTGTGTGAAAATTACACTTTTTTCCAGGGTTGTTCCGGTTCATAGTCCTGTTGTTCAACTGCATGTTGACATTCGGTTCCTACTTCTGTTTTGATATGCCAAGTGTTCTGCAAGTCTCCTTTACAACTCAGGTAAGCATGGAGTGTGGTGCATGAACACTATTGTAATTGAGGCGTGTTGTGGGAAAATCGGGCTGAATGCATGTGCGTAAAGTGTCGTCCCAGATTAGGCTGTGCAGTCTGCACAGGCTAATCCGGGACGACACTTCGCCTACAGTGAATTTATGTTTAGGAGCAACTTCCTTGAAACAGAAAATGCCATAAAAATGGAAAATGTCGTCCTGCAGTCGGCACTGGCTTATCCGAGAATACACTGAACCTGTTTCCCGGTTCGTACTATGATAGTATGCCTGGCACAAACCAAAACAATATTGGCTGTGATGGTTTATCTCAGTTAAATTGCACGACCTAGTTGAAGCAAATTTATGTTAGACATACATGCCATAATTTGTTCAGGCCAAAACGGGACATTGCCAAAAAATCGCCGGGACATTTGACATTTGACCGGGACACATTAATACTGTCAGTTTGTCCGAAAAAAAAAGAGTAATAATAATAGTTTCTCGTATCTAACCTAGGTCCTATTCCATTTCGTGGTCTATATTGTTATAGTTCCAACAATAAACACCCAAAATGAATAACACAAACATACACACGCATATATTTTAATAATATTTATTCAATAATATAGATGATGACATCAAAGAAATTATACGAAACTCGCAAATATAAACACTGATTGTCAAATAAACAAACAATGCGTTTACAAGGGAGACTACTCCACCAGACTTATACCTGGGTTACGTTCCACTATACACTGCGTCATTAACTGCATCGCATTTTGCGATGTGAACAATACCAATTTAAAGAAAGCAATGATTGTTTTTGCATCTTTAATTCTCAAAAAGTTCTCAATTTATTTTCATACTTACCTTCAAACGTTACCAAACTAATTATGTGATAACACCTATGCCATTTAAAATCAAAATAACAACAAACACAGTTCCTTTTTTATTCCGAAACAATGCAACAATCAGAAGCAATTAGCGACCGCGGATATATGACCCCCATCCCGCGAAAGTGTGACAAACGATCAATAAATCGCTAATGGGGTATCATTACTGCTCCTCTTTGACACGCGGCTAGCGGGTATTGTTGTCATAGGGACCGATAAAGGGATTAACAATCTGAAGTTAATTGTTGGCCCAATGTAAGTTTTATTATACACTAACATCGATTTTTGTGATTGACCGGGACAAAATGCATCTCACCGGGACAATCCCGGTGAGACCGGGACGTATGGCATGTATGTGTTAGATAACAAAGATTAAAGATTTTGTGCAATGCGCGACACGTTAATGCTAAAACAGAGGGAAACACAAGTGGAGTGTATTTCGGACATAACAAATCCAGAATGGGGTTTCAGATTCATGACTTGTTTCTATACTGTCAGTGTTGCTAAAAAGATCTATTGGCCTTAATCGGAAAACAATATTATTTAATAATCTGAAACTAATATACTCAATGAAACATCCCAAAATTATTTGATTTTGTTCACATGTTATTAGTGTTTATAAATTTATTAATCATGAACATCTGTTATACAAGTTTACTATCCCAATAATGGCTGTGTTGCTTGAATCCACTTGAATATACTTCAGCGTAATTGGGCACGCAATGCATGTTTTTTTTTTTTTACTGGTTTGAGATTATTTGAGAAATTGGATCAACAATCTGAAGCATATGTGTTCTACTGTAATTCTTGAAAATCTGTTCAGAATTCAATTGTGTTACACAGATACATCCTTCGTTAAAGTAACTTCTTTGTGCAACAAAAGAATGACATAAAAAAAAAGTAAAAACAATTGCACTGTTTATAAAATGGAAATGACAATCCTTAAAACCGGTACCTGTATTTGCTTTTAAAGGCTCAGTTCTTAATCTAAAAAAAACCAACAACACCAACAGATGTGCACATCAGATGTTAGTGCTACAGTTAACAGACATTTGTATAGAAAATGATCTTTTTGGATGTTCTTGCATTGCCTCAAAAATTATATGTATTGAACAACAGATATACATATCAATAAATACAATCAGTATCATACAATTAATTAGCTTTTTAAGATTGTTTAAACTTCACATTTGACAAAACTATTTTCATACTAATATAATAGTCAACTTTGGTTTAATAAATAAATATATTGTTTGTATAATAGCTCTGTACTTTTTATGGAAGTAAATGTGTTGTTTAATTCTTCTTGTGTACAGATTTAATTAGATAACTGAGCAGAGTACTAGAATATCCCTTAATATCAAATTAAGAAGTGAATCCTGAACACATGTCACTTCCGGTAATTTGTAAACAGTCGCCTTTTTTTTTTCACCTGACAATTTAAACCTCGTTTTCTTTACATAAGTGCCAGTTAACCATGACCATATAAATAGGAAACGTTCTAGAGTAAACACAGGTGGTGAATGTAGCAGTGGTACAGTCATAACAAACCAACATGACTTTGGATGGAAAAATGACAGAAATATTCAAACAAATGAAAAATTTTGAACACAAAGTGGATAAATGTTTACTAATGCACACAAAAATGATATCCATTGAAGGGTCATTATCTGATCACAACTCACGAATCAAACTCCTGGAATACAAATCTATTGACATTGAGGCAAGGAGTCGAAGGAACAATCTCATATTTGGCGGGATCAGCGAACAGACAGATGAAAACTGCCACAATGTCATAGTCCATTTCCTGGCTGAACAGCTCCAGCTAACCCCTTGTCCTCATATCCAGCGAGCACACCGTCTTGGAAGATTTTCTAAGGGTGCCACCAGAGGTATTATTGTGAACTTTCTAGACTATCAAAACACAGTTAATGTCCTCTCACGTGCAAACCGGCTTAGAGGAACTAATTTTAGCATCAACAGAGACTATCCAAAGGAAATAACCCAAGCACGAAAAGCACTTTGGCCAAAATACAAGAAACTTCGCGAAAGTTATCCACGCAGCAAAGTCTCCATAGTCTTCCCTGCAAAAATTGTTGTAGACGGCAAGGTAGTCGACGACATATTCCCTGACTGGAAACGCGATCCTCCAGGGCAACAGAGTCTCTGCTAACTCACAAGCCTTCCAATCGAAACAGGCACACTCTGAACCACCTTCCCATATCAGGAACCTAAACGTTAATCCTCCTGTTATCAACATGATCACTGTCATCCCCAGAAACACATCAGTGCTCAACACTCCTGATACACCAGCCCAGAGTGCTGAGCACATATCTAGGCGAACAAAGTCAGTATCCCCTCATCCTTCGAGGGCAAACACTCGTAAACATCCGCCATTACAACGTCCATGGGACACCTCTCGTACTGCTGAGTCTGTACAAAACCGGAATACTCCACAGACGCCAAATTTGAACAGGGCTCCAGATGCCAGCAGCCATCCCCACTAGGCCAGAGGGGGGGTCGAATCACTCTCTAATCTGGAAGAGAAAAACATAAAATTAGGAACCTTAAACGTTAGTGGACTCAAGAAAAGACTCAATTACCCAGAATTCACTGAACTCATTAGTAATTACGACATATTTTGTATCTCGGAAACCCACACTGATGAACACGATATTATTAAAATAAATAACTATGAATATTTAGCCAAACACAGAGAACAAGAGTATAAGCGTAAATCTGGTGGCATTGGTATATTTGTTAAAGACCAACTTACTTCCTCAATTAAAGTCCTACAATCAAACTCTGAATATGTACTATGGATATCCATTTGCAAATCATTAGCGAAACTTGATGAAAATATTATAATAGGAGCTGTATATGTTCCACCCGAAAACTCCAAATTTTTCAACGATGACGAGTTTATGGCCTTTGAAAATGAAATCTCTCAAAAATGTAATGAACATAAATATGTAATTCTTGCAGGAGATTTCAATAGCAGAGTTGGGAGCATGAAAGATTACATAACTACAGATCCCCATTTAAATGACATTTTCGATATTGATGATGATATACAGAGCCAACTTGACAAATATAAAACCCTTGAACAATTATCTATCCCACTTATTCGTACTTCTAAGACCATCGAACAAATAACCATGGATTCCGACTTATTGATTTATGCAAAAATAACAACATTTTTATCCTCAATGGAAGATTATCATCAGGTAATGATTGTGCTATCTTAACTTTCAGAAATAGATCTACAATTGATTATGTAATTGCTTCATCTGATTGCTTTTACTTTCTCTCAGATTTTCATATCATTGAAACAGATTCACTGTTCTCAGATGGTCATAATGCCCTCACTTTGTCCATACCACACAGAAAATGCTCCAATATTTCCACCAAAATTCTAAGTGACGTGAATCTGAAACCAAAATGGAATCCTGACTTGTCCAACCAATTTGTTAACAATATTAACCTTAACATAATAGACCAGATACTCTTGCAAATTAACACTTACCCACAATCACAGCAGACAATTGAGCACATAACCGATCAGCTCCAATCAGTATTCCATCAAGCTTCCACCAGCACATACCCTGAAAATAAAAAACGATTTCATTATAATAGACCAGAAAACAATAAACCATGGTTTGGTCCTCAATGTTCTAAAGCACGAAAAAATTATCATACTGCCAAAAATGACTACACAAAAAAACAAAACTATAGACAACAAACAAAGAATGATCAATGCCAGTAAGGAATATAAACGCACCATGAACTACCACATTAATGCCAGCAAACATAACATGTCAAATAAACTTTGTTCAATGTCCGACAAAAATCCTAAACAGTACTGGTCCTTTTTAAATAAACTTAAACCAAAAACTAAAGTTAAAACTAGACCCACATTAGATGAATTTCATGATCAGTCCAAAGAAATTAATACCAGCACAATCGATGACAATCGCTTAAATGACACAAACTCCCATCTAAAAAATGACACAAGCAACAGGCTTAATACCCCAATTACTGAAGAAGAAATAGAAAAATGTATCACAAAGCTTAAACATTCTAAAACACCTAGCCCAGTAGATAATATTTTAAATGAGTATATCAAGTCCACTAAACATCTACTTATGCATGTTTACCATAAACTATTTAACTGTGTACTGGAAACAGGGTTCATTCCACAAAGCTGGCTAAATGGAATAATCATACCTATATTTAAAAACAAAGGTGACCTAAAGATCCTAATAACTACCGACCAATTACTATCCTCAGTTGTCTAGGTAAACTTTTTACTTCCATACTCAATGAAAGATTAAACAAATTCCTTAATGAAAATAATATTTTAGATGAAAATCAAGCTGGCTTTAGGAAAGGCTACTCTTGCTCTGACCATATTTTTACATTACATTCATTGATCGAAATACTGAAAAAAAGAAAACAAAAACTATTCTGCACCTTCATTGATTTTTCACAAGCATTCGACAAGTTTTGGCGAATTGGCCTATGGCACAAACTTATTAAACAAAATATAAATGGCAAGTTTTTACATTTAATTCAAAACATGTACAACAATATCAAATCTAGTATCTCTATTAACGGCAATATTTCAGAACCCTTCATATCAGAAATTGGCGTTAGACAAGGCGAAAATCTATCTCCAATTATTTTTTCCATCTTCTTAAATGACCTTCAAACACATATGCACCTCAATGGCTCAACTGGCATAGAACTAGAAAATGCCCTGGATTTGTCTCTTTGGCTAAAACTACTTATTCTACTTTATGCTTTTGACACTGTGATTTTATCTGATTCAAAAATAGACTTCCAAAATAGTTTAAATACCTTCCATAAATACTGTGATAACTGGCATTTAAACCTTAGCAAAACAAAAATTGTAATATTTGGTGCAAGACAACTACAAAACTTCCATTTCACATTAGGTGACAACCTGTAAAAATCACTGACCGTTACCACTACCTGGGCATTACCCTTTCCAGCAATGGTTCTTTCCTCAATGCACGGAAACACTTAGCCGAGCAAGCAACAAAAGCAATGCACCTTCTATATACTAGAGCAAATAATGCAGAGCTACCTATTGATTTAATTGTTAAACTTTTCGACCACACTGTTTTACCAATTTTAATCCATATATGGCTCAGAAATTTTTGGTTTTGAAAATGTAGATATCTTGGAGAAAGTCCATAATAACTTTCTTAGAAAAATTACGAATGCTCGGAAATCAACCCCAATGGCTTTTTTATATGGTGAACTTGGCAGATACCCTGTAGCAATTAACATCAAAAGTCGCATGATCTTAATAGGCAAAGATCAGAAATTATCTATCCAAATCTATAAATACATGATGAACTTGCCAATCTCAAATTTTAAATGGGCCAACAAAATTAAAGAAATCCTCACCTCAGTAAACTTAAGTAACTTATGGGATAACCAATTTCTAACAACCCAAAATAATATTTGCCGCTTAGTCAAAGCCAAATTATTAACCCAATTCAAAACCCAATGGCACATTCAACTACAGCAAACACATAAGGGACAAATATATACCAGTTTCAAACAAACTCCATCCTTTGAAGACTGCTTTATAAAACTTACAAAAACTGAATATACATACCTCTTTAAATTTAGAACTGCAAATCACTGGTTACCAGTTGAAACCGGTCGATACGCTGGAACCCCATTTGAGGAAAGAATATGCAGACTTTGTAACTCTGGTCAAGTTGGCTCCGAACATCACTATCTACTAAACTGTGATTTCTTTAAATCTGAAAGAGAACAATTCTTAGGACATGATCTTTATGATGCTACTCTTATTAAAATCCTAACATCTAATTCCTTACAACTATTACAGAATACAAGCAAATTTATTCGCTTCATATTCAGTAAGTTTAAGCGATAGCAAGTTATCTATTTAACTACCTGTTTTTACCAATGCCACCAGCTAATACACCAACTCTAATATTGTAGTTTGTAACAATACTGCCTTTATTTCAATGTATTTTTATTGTTAACAGCATAACATATTTACATATTATCTCAATATAAGTGACCGTTTACACTTGTGTAATCAATATATCAAAATATTTGTCTGGTCACAAATGTATATATTTTTGCATGTATATACTAATCACATTATTTACTTTAATTAGAAATATATGCATGTAAATATAAACTGTGCAATGTAAATAATAACTTCATTCTGTATTTGTACCAAATGATAACTGCATAATTATATGTCAATATTAACGTAAGATTGCTATATACTTATACTCATATAACAGAAATAATTGCAGCATTATATAAGAGTAGTACAAAATGGTACCACTCAAGTACAAGTGTGAACATTTTAAATATTTTTGCCTGCTATATTGACATTATATTTCAGTTAAGGCAATGGAAACAATTGTTGCATTCTAAATAAGTACAACTGATACCTATATTTCACCTACAATCCTGTTTCTTTATCCTAATTAATCTAGCAGTTCTAGTACATAAATTAATAATTATAATATACTTGTGTTACTTCCCTTTAAACTTATCCAGCACACAAATTATAATTTGCTTTTTGCCCCATCAGTCATTTAATGTTAACCCCTCAGATAACCCTGCAATGCAAAGCTGATTAGAGTAATTACCACACACAATAGGTCCTCCATCTTGCCTTTGTGTTCAACATCGACCTCGGCGTGCAGGTGCACTCAAGCGTAAATCAGGACAAAAATAACTGCTGTTGACTGAAACCGTTACAAAGCTAGCTCCAGCACCATAAACGCTAACGCACACAGTCTTTCGCAACAACATGTCTTTTAAGTATTGATAATGAATTAAATTTCTGACGCATGTAAACCTTTTAAAACGCGTAGTCGTTTCAATTTCTCAATCCGAAACGCCGCGTGCAAACGAAAATACATCACCGCACAACTATGATCACAAACCACTAATTATTTTTACCAGTGCTAGTATTAAAATGCTCTTATAGAACTGTACTATTATTTGTTTCTTAAATGCCACGATTATAATGATTATGATAACTATGACGATTATCATTATTATGATTAGTATGATGATTTTGAATATGATATGATAATGATTGTGATAATTTTATCAAGTTTTTGGTATTTTGATTTTGATTATAGATCTCACATTATTGCTATTATTATTATTATGATTATTATTATCATATGTTCCGACTATGTATCTTATTATTTAAATACCCCCCGTATATCATCTACACAATTGTGTTAACGTAAAAATTATCGGAAGTTACTAATTTACTAACAATTTTGCTTTGTTATATTGCCCTAATTGTATATGTTATATACTTGGGTGAAAATAAAAGTCTTGTTCTGTTCTGTCATAATGACTTCGTTTACAACTCATTTAAAAAAACCTGACAAACCTAATTGTTTATTGTGAGATATGCAGTTACTCATGTGAACTTGAAAGTTTATACAAAACTTATGAAAACTTGACATACTGTGAAGACAGATACAACACACTAATCAGTATTTATTTTCATCAACAATACATATATTCAGAATATAATGTTCTATGTTTGTAATTCTGTATATACATATGGATAAACATTTTTCAAATCCATAAAATGAAGGTAACAATTATTCTTATGCAGTACAACAGACACTGTATTATGATGCAGGGCCTTTTTTCAAGCTGGTTTTATCGCAGTTAATAGGTCATATTCCCTATGGCAAAAAAGTATATTTTTTCCCAAATCCAGTCCTAAAATTCCCAACTGATGGTTTGACTTTCAGATGATTGGAAATAAGAGGTGTTCAATGTAGAATTAAAGACTGTTGAAGTTGTAATAACCATTTTACTGATTTGTGTGTGTACAAAATATTTTATTTTCTATTGTTTTAACAATAAATTCTTCAAATTTTAGCAATCAAACAGTTATACTTTTTTCCCAATTTCAGGTGAATTGACCCTCAAATTCCCAATTCCACAGGTCTAGACAAAGAGCCCTGTATAATGTCTCTGCAATATGTTAAGTGTTGAAAATAATGCTTATAGACCATTTGCTTTTTCAAGTTTTGAACATACATTTTTGGATAATTGCCTAAATTGTTGAATAATGTATGTTAAATCATGCTTCTTTGCGATAAACAGTATCACCAGTTCCATAATATAACATGTTTTTAGGATGCACAGACTGAGATTACAGAACAGTTCAGCAATAGGCCGGGCCGGCTAGCTCAGTTGGTAGAGCGCTGGATTACAAATCCGTTGATCGCGGGTTCGATTCCCAGCCCGGCCACAACTTGTGTGGGGATTGGTCATGAAATTATTTCTACGGCCATTCTCCCTCTACCTCTGAATCAAGTAGGGCTGTTGTCAGTTAACAGAGTGATAGGGGCGGGTAATCCAGTATATTAGCACCATAAAATGGTCAGTTTCCAATCTATTCTGATCCGTTATGTGTTGAAAACCAGGCAGATGATTTCGTAACGTTCATTAACCACCTGAAAAACAAATATAACAAAAAATAATATTTTAGAATTAAACTTTTATGTTAATGTAATGTTTTCTTTTCATAAATTATTATGTCGTGTTCAAACAAATATCCATAAATAATAATAGTATAAATGAATTAGAAAAGATCTCTGGTTCAAAACTTTACTAAAAGTCATAGTGTTTACAACAATTTAATCATAATTAACGAAATTTGAACATCTTAGATGTGTATCAATATGTGAAAACTAAAATATTATTCGTGAAACTTTAACATACCAACAAAATATGATAAATTATTGTCATAAATTTCATCTGAAATTTTAGGTGATGAAGTTATCCGAAACACTATTCACTTACGTAAGAGTCCATTAACTCGATATACACGGTTGAAAGCACAAATCATATGAGTGCATTAAAGTCTATTTACCTCTTTACACTCAAATAATTTGTGGTCTTCAAATAGACTCTTGGTTTATAAACTTTTTTTCATAAACATATATCGTTTTGTTGGTGTTATTAGTACGCGGATTTCTCGTTTGTGCCTGACCCATTAACGTAGTGACATGGGCAGGTAATCCAGAATATGAACCCACATGCATTAAGCCTGATTTTCCAACGACACGCCTCAATTGTTAGATGAAATCGACAGAAATATTTATACACATAAACTGTTTACCATAGGCACATTCAAATGTTGTGTAGTTATGTCTGACTAGTACTGGTAAGCATTAGCAATAATAACCAAATGTTGTGTAGTTATGTCTGACTAGTACTGGTAAGCATTAGCAATAATAACCAAATGTTGTGTAGTTATGTCTGACTAGTACTGGTAAGCATTAGCAATAATAACCAAATGTTGTGTAGTTATGTCTGACTAGTACTGGTAAGCATTAGCAATAATAACCAAATGTTGTGTAGTTATGTCTGACTAGTACTGGTAAGCATTAGCAATAATAACCAAATGTTGTGTAGTTATGTCTGACTAGTACTGGTAAGCATTAGCAATAATAACCAAAATGTTGTGTAGTTATGTCTGACTAGTACTGGTAAGCATTAGCAATAATAACCAAAATGTTGTGTAGTTATGTCTGACTAGTACTGGTAAGCATTAGCAATAATAACCAAATGTTGTGTAGTTATGTCTGACTAGTACTGGTAAGCATTAGCAATAATAACAAAATATAATGTGGCAAAGCAGATTGAAAGACTTCATTCGACCAACTTTAAAATAAGACAAACCAGTTTCTGCTCTCAGTTCACAAATTTTAAAGTGCTGAAAATTTTTATTTCTAGTTATTGTCATTATATTGATGATTTAATATACATTGAGTAGCAAAGTGTTAAAGTTAACTGAATAGTAATGCTAATTTGCAATATGTTCTGATAACAGTATGTTTATACTTCAGTAATGTTGTGTTAGTTATTTTAATTAAAAAAAATATTTTCTTAAAATTAAAAAAAATTATATTACTGTCATTTTCTGTATTATATGTAAGGTATGTACTCTATAGTATGGGCATTATTGCTATGTTTGTGCTCCAAGTAGCCGAATAGGCATTGGCTACTAAAATGTCTAATTGGCTACTAAACTTTCTTATTGGCTATTAAAATTTCTAAAAAGATTTGAAAATGAAGCATATTTGTAGACTTTCTGTGGAAAATATTTCTAACTAATAGGTATCTTTGCAAAATTCAAAGTTTTGGCTACACATTCATATTTCTTAATGCTGACAGTATTGTGAGTAAAATCTGTTGAAACAATTTGTTTCTGCAGCGCGAGTCAAACTGTACGGAGGCGAACAAGACGGCTAACGTGAGTCGCCACTGTAATGTGACGTGTGAAGACTGCCTGGGCATGTCACAGGACAACTACAACCTGCTGTACGCCATTTACGCCTGGACGTGAGTAGGACAGATATTCTTTGCCCCAATTTTTATGTTGTAACTCAGCGATTTTTATGCCCCCAGCATCTTGATGCAGGAGGCATAGTGATCGTCATGTCCGTCCTTCCGTCTTTCCGTCCTTCCGTCCGTGACAACGTTAAGTAGACGTTACCGATTCGTCTAGCACCAACACCGCTTACTACAACACTTTGATACTTACACAGTTGTTGCTTATGACCATTCCCTATCCACCCATATCACCCAACCTTACTTTGACCTTGACCTAATTTGGACTTATAATAATTCAGAAGTGCCATTTCTTGGTTAACTAGATTTTACCGTTTTGTCTAGCACCAACACTGCTTACTACAACACTTTACTCATTTGTTACTCAATTCACCCATATCACCCAACCTCACCTTGACGTTGACCTAATTTGGACTAAGAAATGAGCTACCCAGCACCAACTGAGGGCATGTGTGTTTTCACTTCATTGTACATGGGTCCGGTACTGATCAAATTGGGAATTACGTGTCACGAAATCTTGCTATCGGGAAACTTGAAGAAGGTAATTCAAATAATTAATTGATTACTTAAACTATTGTCATATTGTTGAACTTAGTATTTTAATGGTGTTTATCCATGACCATTCAAGCAGTTTCATGATTTACAACTTAGATTCATATTTCCTATGTCTTAAGGACTTTGTCACTTAAGATTTGATAATCTTTTCATTCCAGTTGGGAAAAATAAACCATTTGGCAGTAGGAACGGGTCCTTTTACCGGACCTTGTTACATATATAAGGAAAACAATCGCTGTAACGTAGCACCATATTATGTCAGTGCTGTAGAAAGTATCCAACAGCTGTATTCAGTTCAGGGTTCAGATTGAATGCTTGTGCTTTAAATATTGTAACCTTGCTGTGATGTGTAACCTTGACTGATGCAGAAAGTATTGTACAGTTTTGGCGAATGGATCCATTAGCCATCAGATTGGGATTTATCATGTGGTGATATCCTTCTTATTGGGAAAAAAGAATATGAAAATCTACTCAATTAAATAGGTAACTAGTAGCACAAGTAGTGGTTGAACTCTCTGTCGTTATGTTATCCTAATGTTATCCTGTCATGATTTACAGAAGTCACATTGACCATGCACCGGTATTAAGAAAATTTTCGAAAAATCTAAGCTTTTGTGATTGGGAACAAATCCTTTTATAGGACCCTACGAAAAAAGGAAACAAATATGTGTCAGATGTCAAAGTACATTCTGATTTTGACTGAGACGTTCAAATATCTTTAATGGTAAAATTTTGTTTGAAATTTTATAAGAATTCAGATCATGCATTATTACCTAAAATTATGTTTCTTTCAGGAATGCTGTTGTTGTCATTGGAGCAGGTTTTCTGATCGACAAATTGGGAAACAGAGGTCGGTTTTTACAATATTGATAAATACCATAGTTAAACAAGTTTCGCTTTGAGTTATGTACATCGTATCCATGGAAATCAAAGGAGACTGCTCATTGTTGGAAATAATCCTTGATGTTGTTGAGATACTTTGGTACAATTTTAAATGTTTGCATACATTGACTGTTGATAGAGTACTACTTCATTATGTACAAATAAAGGAGAAAAAAATGATTTTTTGAACCTCAAGCTCGCAACATTTGCAAGAATACAACATTACATAGGAATTTTTTTTATCATAGCAGGTACCATAATGACTCATTTATGCTTTTTAAGACCTAAAAAAAAATAGCTATGAGGCGTGTCGTGGGAAAACCGGGCTTAATGCATGTGCGTAAAGTGTCGTCCCGGATTAGCCTGTGCAGTCATGTGACTTATATGTTTCTGGTGGCCTTACTAACCCAACGTTCTTACCCACGACTGCATTTTTTTTCGGCATGGAAAAAGAAAAACTAAAATTTTTCACAAATTACAGATGATGATTAAATTATTTACCACTGTTACTTAGGTGAAATTTGTTTGAATGTATATAAAATTCACATTGTTTCTTATTTCGAAGTTAAAGAAGTTCAACTGCACACATGTGTTAATTTCCCCATGTCTATATTCCCAGTGGGTCTGTTCCTGTTCTCGTTCCTCTGTGTTCTGGGCTCGTCCACGTTCGCGGCGGGTGCCATGTTGAAAGGAACGTCGGCCATGTTGCCTGTCATGTTGCTGGGGCGACTGCTCTTTGGATCTGGAAACGGGTCCCTAACAAGTGAGTACTGGTTACATGATTGTACGGTCAGTATCTTTATGTATCTCTAGCTTAAACTAAAGCTATGTAAAAAAAAACATTACCCTGGGGTGGTATTCCAGAAACATTAAAACCTTAATATCAACATTTTGTTAAACTGTTTACTTATTTTGTACAGGGCATTGTGCTTAATGTTTATTAGTTATCACCTGTAGCATTATTAATTGTTCATATACAATTAAAAAGATTCAAAAAATGTATATGAAGGTATTAAATATAACATTTTGAAATTTTTAACTTAAGTGAAAATATTTTAAAAAACACTTAAGATGTTTCTGGAATATGGACCCTGTGGCGCGTCGTGAGTAAACCGGTCTTAATGCATGTGCGTAAAGTGTCGTCCCGGATCAGCCTGTGCAAAACATTCTTAAATTAAATCTTAGTCTTAAACTTGAATATTAAACTAATGGAAACCTAGGCATTTCAATTGGTCAATATTTTCAGTTGAGCCTCTTTTTGAGATTCGCAACTTTTGTAGTCTTGGGACCTGGGCCCGCATTTACCACCTATTCTTAGACTTAAGACTAGAATTATGAATATTCTTGAAACTACGTGATATTCATCCACTCTTATTACAACATTCTTTATTTAGAATGATTTTTTTTATGACATAAGCAGCATTGGTACCCAGAATATTTGCAATCGCAGAAGAATATTTTCTTGAGTCTAAGCCTGTTCTTTAATCATAAGTCCAATAATGGGTTCAGGGGTTGGTGAATACGGGCCCTAGAAGTCCAATAATGGGTTCAGGGATTGGTGAATATGGGCCCTAGAAGTCCAATAATGGGTTCAGGGATTGATGAATATGGGCCCTAGAAGTCCAATAATGGGTTCAGGGGTTGGTGGATATGGGCCCTAGAAGTCCAATAATGGGTTCACAGATTGGTGAATATGGGCCCTAGAAGTCCAATAGTGGGTTCAGGTGTTGGTGAATATGGGCCCTAGAAGTCCAATAATGGGTTCAGGGATTGGTGAATATGGGCCCTAGAAGTCCAATAATGGGTTCAGGGGTTGGTGGATATGGGCCCTAGAAGTCCAATAATGGGTTCAGGGATTGGTGAATATGGGCTCTAGAAGTCCAATAATGGGTTCAGGGGTTGGTGGATATGGGCCCTAGAAGTCCAATAATGGGTTCAGGGCTTGGTGGATATGGGCCCTAGAAGTACAATAATGGGTTCAGGGATTGGTGAATATGGGCCCTAGAAGTCCAATAATGGGTTCAGGGGTTGGTGGATATGGGCCCAAGAACTCCAATAATGGGTTCAGGGATTGGTGAATATGGGCCCTAGAAGTCCAATAATGGGTTCAGGGGTTGGTGGATATGGGCCCTAGAAGTCCAATAATGGGTTCAGGGGTTGGTGAATGTGTGCCCTAGAAGTCCAATAATGGGTTCAGGGGTTGGTGAATATGGGCCCTAGAAGTCCAATAATGGGTTCAGGGGTTGGTGGATATGGGCCCTAGAAGTCCAATAATGGGTTCACGGATTGGTGAATATGGGCCCTTGAAGTTCAACAATGGGTTTAGGTGTTGGTGGATATGGGCCCTAGAAGTCCAATAATGGGTTCAGGGATTGGTGAATATGGGCCCTAGAAGTCCAATAATGGGTTCAGAGGTTGGTGGATATGGGCCCTAGAAGTCTAATAATGGGTTCAGGGATTGGTGAATATGGGCCCTAGAAGTCCAATAATGGGTTCAGGGGTTGGTGGATATGGGCCCTAGAAGTCCAATAATGGGTTCAGGGCTTGGTGGATATGGGCCCTAGAAGTCCAATAATGGGTTCAGGGATTGGTGAATATGGGCCCTAGAAGTCTTTGATATCAGTTTATTGTTTCTGGTGTGTCATATGGTAAACTTCACAAATGTAAACTTGTCATTGACATGTGATGGAGATGTTGGGATAGTATGCTGAGGGTTTGTCAACACGATGAGAATACCATAAATTAAAAAAAAAGGTATCCCTGCAAGTGTTAATGTACATTTATATACTTTAAAGAGGGTATGAGGGTACGTATGATCTCATCAAATTTTCATACAAAAATATGGAAGTAAAATAAAACTGATGAAATGTTGATGAATAACAAACTAGAAGAACTGGTATTTGAAAATCCTCGAAATTAGAACTTTTCACCGTTAAAATACTTTTCGTCTTCCAGTCGAAAACTCATTCATGTACATTAGACATGTACAATGTTGGGAAATCCCCACTATTTGTTGCGTGTTCACTTAAGTTCTGTGCTGATGTTTTAAATGTGTTCATACAACACATGGACACATTTTTTGTTTCTCCCACCAATACGAATAAACATGTAGTTGTCGGCGTAGCCATAGGAATAAATGTGTTGTTATAAATAAGTTCATTAAAAAGAAAAACACATGAAATATGGTACATATAACTGTTAATATTTTAACTTTCCTGAATTATATTTGTCCTCTCATTTGTGTTGTACAAAATTTAATATGAGATAATGAAATGTTGATACTTTATATCGTATATATCCACTTTAAAAGACCGTGTATAACACACGTTTTTTTACCCTAAAATTGGGCTATGGAAATTTGGTGGGTGTTAGACACATTATCAGTTATTTTCAGGCAAATGGTTTTGTTTGCATAGTTATTGTCAGGGATCATATTATTTTCGGTTTTGCCGGTCTGCGACCGATTGGGTTTGAAAAAGACCGATTGAAATGACAAGCAATCGGTCCGACCAGTTTTCTTAAATTTCTCCAGTCACTATAAAAATTGTGATAATCCCCCGATTTCAATACACAATGCCCACTTTTTATGGCCCGAATGCTGTGTAGGTGTAAAAGCCGGATCAGTGATGCGTGATAGACCGCAGTCATGTCACTATCGATCGATAATTGGAGTGGCTTTGCTGCAGTTCATCGACTGAATTATATAACTGACAACGATCGGTCTCTGTTGTGGACATAAGAGTGCACTTCTCCACGATAAAATTGTGTCCAGCTACTATGGAGACTGAGCATACCAACGGCACGTAATCCTCGTGGAAAAGGTGCATTTCCTGGATAATTGTACTGAGTTCATAATGACATAAAATATGCATAGCGATATGAAACCTAACTGAAAATTAAAACCAAGTTTTCAATAAAATTAAAATGTATTTGCTAGTTGGTTAAATTGAGGTTCATGACGTCACGTTGTTAATTAAATAAGTAAAAAGTGACCATATTGCATTATATTATATTTAACTATAATTTATATTTTAAGTTTAGTTATGCAAAACTCATATAACAAACATTGAAATTAAAAGTTTCTTTAAGTTCTGGTGTAGAAACTTACTGTATATTAAAAATTTTAAATACACATTTTCGGACATGCTATGTTTTCGGATACACATAAGTCCGATACAGAATGGTCGTTCTTATTGTTTTGAATTATCTTTAAACTTTCATGAAGTTAAAAACTCATAATGGACATGGAAATGAAAATTTATTGGAGTTTAAGGTGTAAAAACTCTCCAGATAATAGTTATCCTTTATAATACACATTATCGAACATGCACCATTTTCGGATACACATAATTCAGATACAAGATGAGGGTGACCGGCGGACCTCAGGACCGATTGACTTTCTAGAAAAATATGATCCCTGGTTATTGTTCATCATTTGCATTTGTAATCAAATAATTGAATCTCTCTCGTACTCAGTTGTTCAGAACCGGCTAACAGCCTACTGGTTCCGCAACAAGGAGCTAGCCCTTGCATTTGGTATCACTCTGGCGTTCTCTCGTCTCGGCAGTGTGCTCAACTTCTTCCTGACGCAGAACTTTGAGGCCGAGTATGGGTTGACGTGGACTCTGTGGGGAGGTTAGTAAGCAGAATTAAGAAATATATACGAGGCGTGTCATGGGAAAACCAGGCTTAATGCATGTGCGTAAAGTGCACAGGCTGATACGGGATGACACTTTCCGCTTTTATGGTGTTTTCTGTTTCAATTAAGTCTCCTCTAAACATGAATCCACTGTAAGCGGATAGTGTTGTCCCAGATTAGCCTGTGTGGACTGGAAAGGCTGATCAGGGACGACACTTAACGCATGTGCATTAAGCCCAGGTTTTCCACGTTACACCTCATTTGTATTACTTGAGCTGTACTATATAATATGACTTAAACGATTTTGTCTGCCTGCATTCCAGGGGCCATGTTGTGCGGACTGAAAATCCTGTCGGCCTTACACAATAATAAATAAAAAATTATTTATTGATGGTAAATGAAATAATATAGTATTAATTCTCACTATCTGATAATGACCAGTAGATAGTTGTCAACCAAGGATTGAGTTGACCAATTATGGGTTTGTATTTCAGTGGTAAATACTATCACAATGTTGCATAATCCTATTGATTTACTTCAAAACCTTGGACAAACAGAAAGGCAGAGCGATCTATGTTCGTCTACTGCTTAATTGTCTACCCACACTGAGTTTCCTGTCGGCGCTAACCCAATATAAATGAGGCGTGTCGTGGGAAAATGGGGCTTAATGCATGTGCGTAAAGTGTCGTCCTGGATTAGCCTGTGCAGTCCGCACAGGCTAATCCAGGACGACTCTTTCTGCTTTTATGGTATTTTCTGTTTCAAGGAAGTCTCTTCTAAACATAAATCCACTGTAGGTGGAAAGTGCCGTCATGGATTAGCCTGTGCAGACTGCGCAGGCTAATCTGGGATGACTCTTTATGCACATGCATTAAGCCCAGTTTTCCCACGACACGCCACAAATATTGACTACATCTACCTCCACTCCAGGGGCCATGCTGTGCGGTCTGGGGTTCCTGTCGGCCCTCACCGTCAGTTTCCTGGACATTCTGGGAGTGAAGGAACTTGGCGACACTGACAACCTGCGCTCAGAGTCCAAGAAAGTGGTGAGCAGGCTTGTATTGTTAATTGTTAACTAAGAGCACAGTGGTGTAATGGATATGGTGTCGCCCTGCGATAGAGACGTCATGAGTTCGAGTATTGTTAATTGTTAACTAAGCGCGCAGTGGTGTAATGGATATGGTGTCGCCCTGCGATAGAGACATCATGAGTTCGAGTATTGTTAATTGTTAACTAAGCGCGCAGTGGTGTAATGGATATGGTGTCGCCCTGCGATCGAGACGTCATGAGTTCGAGTATTGTTTATTGTTAACTAAGCGCGCAGTGGTGTAATGATATGGTGTCGCCCTGCGATCGAGACGTCATGAGTTCGAGTATTGTTAATTGTTAACTAAGAGTGCAGTGGCGTAATGGATATGGTGTCGCCCTGCGCTAGAGACGTCGTGAGTTTGAGTATTGTTTATTGTTAACTAAGCGCGCAGTGGTGTAATGATATGGTGTCGCCCTGCGATCGAGACGTCATGACTTCGAGTATTGTTAATTGTTAACTAAGAGTGCAGTGGCGTAATGGATATGGTGTTGCCCAGCGATAGAGACGTCATGAGTTCGAGTATTGTTAATTGTTTACTAAGCGCACAGTGGTGTAATGGATATGGTGTCGCCCTGCAGTAGAGACGTCGTGAGTTCGAGTATTGTTAATTGTTAACTAAGCGCGCAGTGGCGTAATGGATATGGTGTCGCCCAGCGATAGAGACGTCACGAGTTCGAGTATTGTTAATTGTTAACTAAGCGCGCAGTGGTGTAATGGATATGGTGTCACCCTGCGATAGAGACGTCATGAGTTCGAGTATTGTTAATTGTTGACTAAGCGCGCAGTGGTGTAATGGATATGGTGTCGCCCTGCGATCGGGACGTCATGAGTTCGAGTATTGTTAATTGTTAACTAAGCGCGCAGTGGCGTAATGGATATGGTGTCGCCCTGCGATCGAGACGTCATGAGTTCGAGTATTGTTAATTGTTAACTAAGCGCGCAGTGGTGTAATGGATATGGTGTCGCCCTGCGATCGAGACGTCCTGAGTTCGAGTATTGTTAATTGTTAACTAAGCGCGCAGTGGCGTAATGGATATGGTGTCGCCCTGCGATCGAGACGTCGTGAGTTCGAGTATTGTTAATTGTTAACTAAGCGCGCAGTGGTGTAATGGATATGGTGTTGCCCAGCGATAGAGACGTCATGAGTTCGAGTATTGTTAATTGTTGACTAAGCGCGCAGTGGTGTAATGGATATGGTGTCGCCCTGCGATAGAGACGTCATGAGTTTGAATATTGTTAATTGTTAACTAAGCGCGCAGTGGTGTAATGGATATGGTGTCGCCCTGCGATAGAGACATCATGAGTTCGAGTATTGTTAATTGTTAACTAAGCGCGCAGTGGCGTAATGGATATGGTGTCGCCCTGCGATGGAGACGTCATGTGTTCGAGTATTGTTAATTGTTAACTAAGCGCACAGTGGTGTAATGATATGGTGTCGCCCTGCGATCGAGACGTGAGTTTGAGTATTGTTAATTGTTAACAAAGCGCGCAGTGGTGTAATGGATATGGTGTCGCCCTGCGATAGAGACGTCCTGAGTTCGAGTATTGTTAATTGTTAACTAAGCGCGCAGTGGTGTAATGGATATGGTGTCGCCCTGCGATAGAGACGTCATGAGTTCGAGTATTGTTAATTGTTAACTAAGCGCGCAGTGGCGTAATGGATATGGTGTCGCCCTGCGATAGAGACGTCATGAGTTCGAGTATTGTTAATTGTTAACTAAGCGCGTAGTGGTGTAATGGATATGGTGTCGCCCTGCGATCGAGACGTCATGAGTTCGAGTATTGTTAATTGTTAACTAAGCGCGCAGTGGTGTAATGGATATGTTGTCGCCCTGCGATAGAGACATCATGAGTTCGAGTATTGTTAATTGTTAACTAAGCGCGCAGTGGTGTAATGGATATGGTGTCGCCCTGCGATAGAGACGTCATGAGTTTGAGTATTGTTAATTGTTAACTAAGCGCGTAGTGGTGTAATGGATATGGTGTCGCCCTGTGATCGAGACGTCATGAGTTCGAACCCTACTCGGGAGTGTTTGTATGATCTTTCTCAAAAGACATCAAGTACTGGTTCTACCCAGGAAACGGACTCGAGAGTTCCTCAGTAAGCCTCAGGCTTTCGACGCAATCGAGCTTGAAATAAATAGGTCTAAACTTATTGTTGCTTTAATAATGTGTATTGTAACCTAATTCTTTGTAGTGTTTTTTTTTCATAGTTAATGTTAAAACACATGGACATGGGTTTACAAATACATGTGCAGTCTGTGCAACACTTAACTATTCTTATGCTCTTTATTTTCTCTAACACTGACATCTCTGTTTACTGGAATGTTTTCAAGCATCAGATAACAATAAATATGTGGCGCGTCGTGGTAAAACCAGTCTTAATGCATGTGCGTAAAGTGTCATCCCGGATTAGCCTGTGCAGTCTGTGGATGGTTAGAAGACACTTCATTGAAACAGAAAATACCATAAAAGCGGAAAGTGCCATCCCGGATTAGCCTGTGCGGACTGCACAGGCTAATCTGGGACAACACTTTGCGCACATGCATTAAGACCGGTTTTCCCACGACGCGCCTCATATAATGTTTCGTTAGTACTAGTACTAATACTAAGTTTGCAGCAAAATATATCACAAATATTTTATTTTACTTACGATTGAAAAGTGATGTTTTTCATAGGAACCATTTATTTTCAAAACAGGGTACCGTTCAAAACATCTAATCAACAAACGGTTATCAGGTAGCAGCTATAGTCATCCAAATTTGTTTGTTTGTTTGTTGGAATTTTTCGCCGTTTTTAACAGTATTTCAGTCATATCACGGCGGTCAGTTAACCTACTCACACTTTTCCTGGGCAAGCTTAGCCGATCTAAGCGGTTTAACAGTACTAAATGCACATACTTATGCCAGTAACTGACAGCTGCTCTACTTGAATCAGAGGTAGGGGGAGAATGGCCGTAGAAATAATTTCATGACCAATCCTTACACAAGTTATGTGGCCGGGCTGGGGTTCGAACTCACGATCCCCGGATTGAAAGTCTAGCACTCTATCAACTGAGCTAGCTGGGACCGGCATTATCTAGAGTTATTATTGACGTTTGACCGTTTGTAGAACTGCAATTTTCATCATCTAGTCTTCACAATAACCCACTTGCCTGCGCCCAGGACTAGTATTCAAACAAGTTAAAAAATTTCTCATTTTACCTGTCGATCCGAAAGAGAAAGTACAAGAAGGAGGCAAAATTTCGAAATTTCGATTCATTTACCAAAAATGTAAAGATTATTTTCTAAATATAATTATGGTAATCACCTGAGTTTCTTACCTAATTACTGACTGCATGAACATCATTATTATCATTTGAACTGTTTAGGTTATCTGTGTTTTATTTCCTAATTTTGGGCAAGTTCAGGTGATTTCTGCATGCAAGTGAAAATTGTTCGGTTTATGCCCTAATAGGCGAGTCCTTCCAAAAAATTATTATAAAGACTGTCATATTTTGTTCTTGTGACAGCGTGTGACGGACATTCGTTACTTCTCGCTGTCCTACTGGCTCCTGGCCTTGACCATCATGTTCTTCTACAACGGAGTGTTCCCATTTGTGGCCGATTCAAGGTACGATCACCAACAAATGTGTAAACAGCATTCTGTTTATCCTGTCATTTTTTGTCAGTGCTTTGAAAATAAATAAAATAAACGTATTAAATAACTTAGAAAAAAAAAAAAAACATAAAGAAAAACAGCAAAATGATGATGTTAGTCGACATATGTTTGCCTTATTACAAAGTGTTGAAAAAAGAGTTTATTTAGTGTTTTTTTGTGTGCTCACCTGATGATGGGATATTATCAAAAATATTAGAAACAAAAAATTTTGTAATTGAAGTATCCAGTGTACATATCGTGTGACAGTAGATATTTTTGGTTGTCCAACATCATGAAGATTGTTTTTAAATAATCCTTCAAACTGTTCCATTTCTATTTCAAACTTCCCATGTATTTACATATATTCATTGGAATGGTAAGCATTATTGCACTGTGTGTGTGTCATTAATATTTGACAAAGTTGTATGTAGAGTATATGTGCATGTCACAATATGGACATTACTTCAATTTGTTGTTTTTTTCCCAGCAATTTCATTCACAAGAAGTATGGCTTCAGCACGAAGACGTCATCGTATATTTCTGGCACAGTTTATGACGTTTCCATGATCCTATCTCCTTTCCTTGGTGGATTAATCGTAAGTGAAACATTGTGGCATTTTGTGTTGTGTGCAGTTACACTTCTTGGACTGATGAATAATAACAAAACTTAAGATTTGAACTTCTTTATTAAGCATATACTAGTCAATTGTAAATCCTTAAATCTTGTTAATAAATCATAAAATGCAGCCTTGTTGTATTCTCAACATTTGTACAAGTATTTATTATTTCCTAATGTCTGTCATTTTACAATTAAATGCAATTAAAATGAACGTATGTAAAAACGTACAAAGAATATGAAGACGTTGGTTAGTACATAGTTCGGGGGTTGAGCGTGAAACAATTGTATCAGATAGTGAATTTTTGTAGCTGATATAATTTCACACTCAACACTCAATGTGTAGATCACATCACTTACAAACATTTCCCTTACTTTGCAGGATATAGTTGGCAAGCGTGGGTACCTGGCCCTCAGCTGTGCAATAGCCACCATACCTGTGTTCGGACTGCTGGCTTTTACGGAAGTGTATCCAGTCGTGGCAACACTCTGGCTGGGAATCACATACAGCTTTGCTGCGGTAGGAATAATCCTTCAACCTTTGCATTATAAGTATGTCGCACTAACCGCAAGGTCAAACTCAAATTTGTATTGACATGTTTTAATGTAACGCAGCTGAAAAAATCCCAAGCCACATTGGGACTCGAACCCGGATCCTCCCGGTTCCTAGGCAGACGCTCGACCGCGTCGCTATAAAAGCTAGCTCATATAGCAAGGCAGTATAAGTGTCCCTTATACATCACCCTACTACATACTCTCCCTCCATGTATGAAATTCTTCCACGAATTTCCATCTGCCTTGACATCTGTGGGATGTCGTACAGACCACAATGGGTTATTTGCGTTGGGCGCCAATGTAACCCAGCTGAAAAAATCCCAAGCCATAATGGGATTCGAACCCGGATCCTCCCGGTTCCTAGGCAGACGCTCTACCGCGTCGCTATAAAAGCTAGCTCATATAGCAAGGCAGTATAAGTGTCCCTTATACATCACCCTACTACATTAAGGATTTGTAAGTGACATATTTTCAAACGTTTCAATGAAAAGTGACACAAACGCTTTATACCCTAATTTTATCCATTTCAAATTATGTTTATTTAGAAACAACAAATTGTTTCCAATACTAAGGTATGCCAACTGGGGTATATCACTTCTATAAATATACGTCTTTTCATTTTGGAATTTGTGACAAAAAATTGGAAATTGTTAAATTGCCCATCTGTGTATTGGTCCCTGTAATATGTTCCCATTCTCTGCAGGCGAGCATGTGGCCCTCCATCCCCCTGGTGGTGAACCCTGCCACCAGCGGCACCGCCATGGGTCTCACTACCTCCATCCAGATGATAGACTGGGTTCATCTTGCTGGATATTTATATGTGTACCTATTCTCTACAGGTGAGCATGTGGCCCTCCATCCCCCTGGTGGTGAACCCTGCCACTATTGGCACCGCCAAGGGTCTCACTACCTCCATCCAGATGATAGACTGGGTCCATCTTGCTGCATATTTATATGTGTACCTATTCTCTGCAAGCGAGCATGTGGCCCTCCATCCCCCTGGTGGTGAACCCTGCCACCATCGGCACCGCCAAGGGTCTCACTACCTCCATCAGATGATAGACTGGGTCCATTTTGCTGCATATTTATATGTGTACCTATTCTCTGCAGGCGAGCATGTGGCCCTCCATCCCCCTGGTGGTGAACCCTGCCACCATAGGCACCGCCAAGTGTCTCACTACCTCCTTTCAGATGATAGACTGGGTCCATCTTGCTGCATATTTATATGTGTTTATATTTATTCTCTGCAGGCGAGCATGTGGCCCTCCATCCCCCTGGTGGTGAACCCTGCCACCATAGGCACCGCCAAGGGTCTCACTACCTCCATCCAGATGATAGACTGGGTCCATCTTGCTGCATATTTATATGTGTACCTATTCTCTGCAGGCGAGCATGTGGCCCTCCATCCCCATGGTGGTGAACCCTGCCACCATCGGCACCGCCAAGGGTCTCACTACCTCCATCCAGATGATAGACTGGGTCCATCTTGCAACATATTTATATGTGTACCTATTCTCTACAGGCGAGCATGTGGCCCTCCATCCCCCTGGTGGTGAACCCTGCCACCAGCGGCACCGCCATGGGTCTCACTACCTCCATCCAGATGATAGACTGGGTCCATCTTGCTGCATATTTATATGTGTTTATATTTATTCTCTGCAGGCGAGCATGTGGCCCTCCATCCCCCTGGTGCTGAACCCTGCCACCATCAGCACCGCCATTGGTCTCACTACCTCCATCGAGATGATAGACTGGGTCCATCTTGCAACATATTTATATGTGTACCTATTCTCAACAGGCGAGCATGTGGCCCTCCATCCCCCTGGTGGTGAACCCTGCCACCATAGGCACCGCCATGGGTCTCACTACGTCCATCCAGATGATAAACTGGATCCATCTTGCTGGATATTTATATGTGTACCTATTCTCTGCAGGCGAGCATGTGGCCCTCCATCCCCCTGGTGGTGACCCCTGCCACCATAGGCACCGCCAAGGGTCTCACTACCTCCATCCCGATGATAGACTGGGTCCATCTTGCTGCATATTTATATGTGTTTATATTTATTCTCTGCAGGCGAGCATGAGGCCCTCCATCCCCCTGGTGGTGAACCCTGCCACCATAGGCACCGCCATGGGTCTCACTACCTCCATCCAGATGATAGACTGGGTCCATCGTGCTGCATATTTATATGTGTACCCATTCTCTACAGGCGAGCATGTGGCCCTCCATCCCCCTGGCGGTGAACCCTGCCGCCATGGGTCTCACTACCTCCATCCAGATGATAAACTGGGTCCATCTTGCTGCATATTTATATGTGTACCTATTCTCTACAGGCGAGCATGTGGCCCTCCATCCCCCTGGTGGTGAACCCTGCCACCATCGGCACCGCCATGGGTCTCACTTCCTCCATCCAGATGATAGACTGGGTCCATCTTGCTGCATATTTATATGTGTTTATATTTATTCTCTGCAGGCGAGCATGTGGCCCTCCATCCCCCTGGTGGTGAACCCTGCCACCATCGGCACCGCCATGGGTCTCACTACCTCCTTTCAGATGATAGACTGGGTCCATCTTGCTGCATATTTATATGTGTTTATATTTATTCTCTGCAGGTGAGCATGTGGCCCTCCATCCCCCTGGTGGTGAACCCTGCCACCATCGACACCACCATGGGTCTCACTACCTCCATTCAGATGATAGACTGGGTCCATCTTGCTGCATATTTATATGTGTACCTATTCTCTACAGGCGAGCATGTGGCCCTCCATCCCCCTGGTGGTGAACCCTGCCACCATAGGCACCGCCAAGGGTCTCACTACCTCCTTTCAGATGATAGACTGGGTCCATCTTGCTGCATGTTTATATGTGTTTATATTTATTCTCTGCAGGCGAGCATGTGGCCCTCCATCCCCCTGGTGGTGAACCCTGCCACCATAGGCACCGCCATGGGTCTCACTACCTCCATCCAGATGATAGACTGGGTCCATCTTGCTGCATATTTATATGTGTACCTATTCTCTACAGGCGAGCATGTGGCCCTCCATCCCCCTGGTGGTGAACCCTGCCACCATAGGCACCGCCAAGGGTCTCACTACCTCCTTTCAGATAATAGACTGGGTCCATCTTGCCGCATATTTATATGTGTTTATATTTATTCTCTGCAGGCGAGCATGTGGCCCTCCATCCCCCTGGTGGTGAACCCTGCCACCATCGGCACCGCCATGGGTCTCATTACCTCCATCCAGATGATAGGCATTGGGATCTCCAACCTCGTGGTGGGGCAGATTCTTGGCAAGGGGCAGGAGTAAGTACAGCAAGTACAGGACTGGTGTTCACAAAGAAGCTACGGGAAATCTTATCTTAAGTCAAATTTAAGTGAAAAAAAATCAAATACAGTTTTCCTTGTGACAATCAATTATTTATATTTGAAATGTGGTAAATAAGAAGCATCTGTGGATTCTTGACAAGATTCAAATCATTTAAGACACAATTTATGTTAAAATGAACTAGCAACAGGCTCAATTAATTTCTTAATTTTATGACATTTAAGTTTTCACTGAGGAGCTTTGTAGATATGGACCCATGCCCCATATTTATAAAGATTCTTAAGCCATTCTTAACTTAAGTTGAACATGTCAAAATTTGAATTTGTGTTTAAAACGCTATGCTTTGGAACATTTGCATGACTAATGCTAGATATTAATACACTTTGAATTATATTGCAAATTATGTGTCAAAATCTTCGAAAAAGATGCATTACTTTGTCAGAAAATCCTGTCATTAAATTTGAGTATTTTAAGATTTTTCTTAATTTTCAACTAAGATTCTGTATCAATACCAGCCCTGCAGGCCCCATGTTACAAAACAGGGGGGTCAGGGGCCATATTCCAGAAACATCTTAAGTTGATCTTAAAATATTTAACTTAAGTTCCAAGATTTGTAAGGTAATATTTTTAGGACTACACATACATTACTGAATCCAATTACAGTTAAGTAAATATTAGTTAAATATAAGTTAATAATAACTTAACTTTTAGCAGAATTTCATGTATACGTGAAATAAAATGCTTAAGGAAAATGATGATTTTACGGCTAAGGTTAAGATTTCACTTCAGATGTTTCTGGAATACGACACCAGGCCTCTGGAAAGCAGGGAAAATGTGTGAACAAAATCCCTGCATAGTAAAAGCAGGAAATTCAAATAAACAATCAAGAAAATCTGGGATTTAAACAAAATTGAAAGAAAATTGAATTATTGAAATATAGCATCTTACAAATAATTAGAATGTTGTGAGTTAAAAAATAATAAATAATATTATGTATATGAAGAAAAAAAAAATTGGTAGTAAAAATAGTAGTGTAGAATGGAGGTGATATATTTATAACATAGTAATTACTATGCAGTAAGTAAACTGGTATAACTGTCAATGAGTATCAGTGAAATTCACATTCCAGTCAGAGAAAAATGAGGGAAATATAAGGGCATTGTATTCGGGAATTTCAGTGACACCCCCTGTCAAAGCTTCTCAGTTGAAATAATAAAAGTGACGAAGACTGAGACTAATTCATTTCTGGTTTAGCCAAACATATCACCCAGTCAAGAAGGAACAGGTGTTAGTAATTTCAAATATTTAGAAATATTAATAAATTAGACTGAGAAATTAAGATCTGAAATAATTACTGAACCATGACAAAGGTTAAGATTTACCTTAGCAGCTTTGAGAACACAAACCCTGGCCTAGTGTTCATATAGTTTCTATAGGAAATCTAATGTTAAGATATGCTTTGGTGAAAATTTCAGATCAAATTCACTACCGGTATATGAAAATTAATGATTTTTGTTTCACTTTTTAGTCTTTGTTTGAAAAAATAACAATCAACAACACTTTATGCAAATGGGATTAACATGAAACAGCCACACACAGAAGGAGCTTCATGATTTAAACAGATTCAACTAAATTTACTGCTAAGAAAATTTCAGAATTCAGGCCTAGTCATGTCACACTCGTTATATATTAATAGGCTATTATAGCTTATGTTTCTTGAACCAACTTTGCTTCTTTATTTTGCCTTTTGTATAGGAATTGTTTCGCATACTGCATTCAACCTACATTCACATATACACGCAGCTCTTTATAACTTCCTAACTTAAGTGTAGGTAGAACTTAAATGCAACTTTCATTCACATATTTACAAAGCTCTTTATATCTTCCTAACTTAAGTGCTGGTTGAACTTAAATACAACTTACATTCACATATTTACAAAGCTCTTTATAACTTCCCAATTTGAGTGCAGGTAGAACTTAAATACAACCTACATTCACATATTCACACAGCTCTTTATTACTTCCTAACTTAAGTGCTGGTAGAACTTAAATACAACTTACATTCACATATTCACAAAGCTGCTTATAACTCCCTAACTTTAGTGCAGGTAGAACTTAAATGCAACTTCCATTCACATATTCACTAAGCTCTTTATAACTTCCTAACTTAAGTGTGGGTAGAATTTATCTACTTCTTACATTCATATATTCACAAAGCTCTTTATAACCCTAACAGAAGTGCGGATAGAATTAAAATACTACTTACATTCTAGTGAGGCATAAAAGAAAAATGTTTGTTTCAGGTAACATGCCCAAAAAAATTAGGGTAGGTAGGTGGTTTTTTTTTTTTTTTTTTTTTTTTTTTCTTCCGGTAAATAGTCAACTTGTAGATTCTAAAACTGAATAAATATTCAAAACGTATCAGTAATATCCTTATACATTGTTTATAAGTGGATACTATCAAAACAAAACACTTATTTATCCAAAAACACATTTAATTATTGAAAAAGGTAAAGAAACCAAAAATCAATCTGACAAACCCAATAAAATGTTCTAGGGTCGGGGCATTTTTTTAGGGTAGGTCGGGTTACCTGAAACAAACCATATATTTTTTTACGCCTGACTGGGAAACCCATGCGAAATGCGATATTTGCGCATAAAATTAAGAAATATCGCAAAGAAATTTTCAGCAATGCGATTTTACATCGCACCAACATTTTTGAGTACGAATAAAAAAAACCTGCTGTACAGTACACAATGCTCGGTCTGGTCCAGTTTTGTCAATATGCATTTAAATTTTATCCATAACATTAATTTGGCAGTCTGAAAAATAAATATCAACAGACACTCATTACACCTTGAACAGGAAGCGCGAACGTCTGCATGGTGTATTTTTCGCGATTAAAACAATTAGACGTTCACAAAATGTAATTGCTCTAAACTAATAAAAAAATCAGAGGAAATCCCATAGATCTTGGAAAAAGCCAATAGATTTTTGTGGAGATGAGAAATTATCTCATATGGAAAAATCCTTTCACAGCCACTGCACTCACGTATTCACAAAGCTTCTTATAACTTCCTAATTTGAGTGCTGGTAGAACTAAAATACAACTTACATTCACATATTCAAAAAGCTATTTATAACTTCCTAACTTAAGTGTGGGTAAAACTTAAATACAACTTACATTCACATAGTCACAAAGTTCCTTATTACTTCCTAACTTAAGTGTGGGTAAAACTTATATACAACTTACATTCACATAGTCACAAAGCTCCTTATTACTTCCTAACTTAAGTGTGGGTAAAACTTATATACAACTTACATTCACATAGTCACAAAGCTCTTTATAACTTCCTAACTTAAGTGCGGGTAGAACTTACATACAACTTACATTCACATAGTCACAAAGCTCTTTATAACTTCCTAACTTAAGTAAAACTTGATAAAAGATATGCAGCAATTTGTGTTTTGAATAAAGTATGTGGCTTTATAATTATAAAGTGGATTAAACATTAATTAAGTAGCCACAGGCATAAGCAAGCAGCGGAGGTTCTTCTTATTTACTTTCCAGTGTGCCAGTCAGCCGTTGGAACTATGTGATGATATTCCTACTTGGCAACACACTGGCCTGCATCACGACATCCCTTTTCCTCAACATCAACGATAGACGCAAGGTATGCACTGTAAAATGATGTGTCATCGGAAAACCCAGCTTAATGCATGTTCATAAAGTGTCATCCCGGATTAGCCTGTGCAGTCCGCACATGCTAATCCAGGACGACACTTTCCGCTTTTATGGTAGTTTCTGTTTCAAGGAAGTCTCTTTTAAACATAAATCCTCTGCAGACAGAAAGTGTCGTCCTGGATTAGCCTGTGCAGACTGCACAGGCTTTCTGGGACAACACTTTATGCACATGCATTAAGCCCTGATTTCCCACGACACGCCTCATTTTATTTATTTTTTCCGAACAAAGGGCAAATTTAAGAGTCTGTTTCAATATATATTATTTATTTATACTAGTGGGCACATGATGCGGTTTGTATCTTAAAAATCATGTAAATAACAAGGAGACATTCGAAAAACGAGTGAATGACACCAAATGCATTGTTTAGTAGTCCGTCGTGGGTCCCTTGCGTAAAAATTCTAGTCACAAACAGCAACATGAAAAGTATTGATTTTTATTTTGCAGGATTATTTGAAACAAATTTACACACAATATGTGTGAAATTTAGACACTGAAAAATAAAATGAGGCGTGTAGTTGGAAAACTGGGCTTAATGCAAGTTCCTAAAGTGTCGTCCCGGATCAGCCTGTGCAGTCCGCACAGGCTAATCCGGGATGGCACTGTCCGCCTACAGTGGATTTATGATTAGAAGGGACTTCTTTGAAACAGAAAATGCCATTAAAGTGGAAAGTGCCATCCCGGATTAGCCTGTGCTGACTGCACAGGCTAATCTGGGATGACACTTAACGCACATGCATTAAGCCCGGTTTTTCCACGATAAGCCTCAAATGATTTTACTATGTCAGTTCTTTTGTTACTCAAAATGTGTTCAAAACTCAATGCATATAGAAACACTTTTGTTATGCATGTTGGTGACAAACATATGGTGTGCATTCCTACTTTTGTTAGTTAATATTTATGACAAACATAAGGAATGTATTGGTACGTTTGTTATTCATTGTTTCTGAGAAATATTGACGTAATGTATGTAGTATATATAGTAGTACTTAGTATAATAGTATGTAATGGTACTTTTATCATTGAAATGTTTATGACAAACACAAAGTATGTATTGGTACTTTTGTTAATGAATGTTTCTGAGAAAGAGGGACGGTATGTAATGGTACTTTTATGATTATTAGCTCCTATTGCGAGCTTATGGTATTGCTGTTTGTGTGTACATGTGTAAACTTTTTCTTTAAACCATTAGGCCAACTTGGATCAGAAATTTTCCTTGGGTGGTCCTCTACCAAAGTTGCTCAATTGATTCCGGTCCGTAAAAAAAAGGAAACCTGGGGGCGGGGCCATTTTTCCTAATATGGCTATATTTAAAACTTTGACAATATTTATGTCAGAAACCACTTGTTAGTATGTAATGGTACTATTATCATTGAATGTTTATGACAAACACAATGTATGTATCGGTACTTTCGTTATTCAGTGTTTATGACAAAGGGCAAGGTATGTTCTGGTACTTTTGTGACTCAATGTTCATGCTCAATCACTATGTTTCACACACATACTGTCTGATGTTTTCCTACAAGGAGACATATTGAACATCACTTGCTCTTCCAGCATCATTTACACACATACTGCCTGATGTTTTCCTGCAGGGAGACCTATTGAACATCATTGCTCATCCAGCATCATTTACACATATATTGCCTGATGTTTTCCTGCAGGGAGACCTACTGAACATCACTTGCTCTTCCAGCATCATTTACACACATACTGCCTGATGTTTTCCTGCAGGGAGAAATATTGAACATCACTTGCTCATCCAGCATCATTTACACACATACTGCCTGATGTTTTCCAGCAGGGAGACATATTGAACATCACTTGCTCATCCAGCTTCTTTTACACACATACTGCCTGATATTTTCCTGCAGGGAGACCTATTGAACATCACTTGCTCATCCAGCATCATTTACACATATATTTTTTGCCTGATGTTTTCCTGCAGGGAGACCTATTGAACATCACTTGCTCATCCAGCATCATTTACACACATAGTGCCTGATGTTTTCTTACAGGGAGACATATTGAACATCACTTGCTCATCCAGCATCATTTACACACATAATGCCTGATGTTTTCCTACAGGGAGACATATTGAACATCACTTGCTCATCCAGCATCATGTACACACATATTGCCTGATGTTTTCCTACAAGGAGACATATTGAACATCACTTGCTCATCCAGCATCATTTACACACATAGTGCCTGATGTTTTCCTACAAGGAGACATATTGAACATCACTTGCTCATCCAACATCATTTACACACATATTGCCTGATGTTTTCCTACAAGGAGACATATTGAACATCACTTGCTCATCCAACATCATTTACACACATAGTGCCTGATGTTTTCCTACAAGGAGACATATTGAACATCACTTGCTCATCCAGCATCATTTACACACATATTGCCTGATGTTTTCCTACAGGACGGCGTTCTGAACCTTAGCAGGAAGCAGAAGCAGGCGATGCTTGATGCGGCCAAGGTGTCAGTCCAGGCGGGGGATGCTGATTCATCCAGCGAAGACGAGCGTGAACCCCTGCTAAGGAACAGGAATGCGAAATAGGCGGGTGGTGTTGGGGCAGGGGACTGGTACTGTAGTGGTTGTTACCATGGATATGAACAAAATGTATAAATGGGTGTGCAGTGGTTCAGAATTGAAATAGTGGTGTTGTTGAAAATATGTATGCTTCATTATTATCAAACAGTTATTTTTGAACTACAGGTATGATAAAAATGTGATATTGAATTTTTTTAAAGTTTTTTCATTTCTGAGCATTTTTGGCATCGAGTTATTCGTTATGTTAGTTAAAAATGGCAAATTGAAGTTGAGTTGTGAGAAGTGTCGAAAATGTGAAATTCAGGAAAATAAGTACATGTATTTACTTGTCCATTATGCTGTGCCATGCTTAAGTTCTAATACCATATGTAGTATGTTTAGCCGGGTCCGGCTAGCTCAGTTGGTAGTGCGCTGGACTGTCAATCCGGGGATCGTGAGTTTGAACCACAGCTCGGGGATTGGTCATGAAATTATTTTTACGGCCATTCTCCCCCTACCTCTGATTCAAGTAGGGCATTGTCAGTTGCACCAAGTACTGGTAAACCACTTAGATCGGCTAAGCTTGCCCAGGAAAAGTGTGTGTGTGTGGGGGGTAACTGACCGCCATGAAATGACTGAAATACAGTTAAAATACTGTTAAAAACTGCGAAAAATCCAAACAAACAAACAAACATTTATGTTGACCAACGCCATATTGTCCAAGCTATGTATAATATGGTCATTTAAAATGAATTTGTATTGAAACAGAAAACTGTATATAAACAAAATGAAAATTATCATTTTGTTTACATTTTGTACTTTGTTGGCTGTTTATTTTTTCTATAAATATGTACAAGTATATAAATATGTGTGAAGTCATGTTAGTATATATGTGTAATGTTCTTCTTTATTTTAATCTGTGATAAATTATGCTTAACAATGGTTGATTTATCTTTTTTAAATGTAGGTTGTTATCAAAAATTAATTTATATGTTTGCAATATTAACTTAACCCATTCCTACCTGATCAGGACTGATTCTAGTCATTAATTCATTGTGCATGCATTTCTAGCATTCATGTATTTAATTTATCATTCTTAGTATATATGAGAAAACAACCTGACTCAGGCCTTTATGCTTGAATATAAAAAATACTTCATATTGATTGCAATACAATTTTAGTTTCCATAGTGAGATGATGTTCCATATATTTTGCTGAATATAGAGTAATGATGTACAAAAAATAACTCGACACTTCCTAAATTATGTCGTAATACATGCAAATACTAGACTGAGGATAAAAATTGGAAAGTAATTGAAGCAATAAATTAAGCTACTATAGTGAAAGAGCTTAGTATCATTTCTCCAAGCTCTTGTATGGTATTAACTGTTTCCTTTTGCTGTAATGTTGATGGTAGAGTTATAGATTTTGTACATTTATGTGATTTTGCTAAATATTTGTATACTATTTTATTGTATAATTGAGGCGTGTCGTGGGAAAACCAGGCTTAATGCACATGCGTAAAGTGTCATCCGCACAGGCTAATCCAGGATGGCACTTTTCGTCTACAGTGGATTTATGTTTAGAACAGACTTCCTTGAAACAGAAAATACCATAAAAGCAGAAAGTGTCGATCCGGGATGGCACTTCATGCACGAGCATTAAGCCCGGGTTTCCCACGACACGCCTCAATTGTATTTTGATTATTCAATGGCTTCAAATGCCGATCTTTGTAATTTATTTCCATTAACACCTGTTTGATAAAATTATACATACATTGAAAATGTCTTCATATTAAATTTACATATTCACAGATTGGTGAATTAACAGTTTTCAAATTTTTGTCACAGATTTCAAAATAAAATGAATATTGTATATATAGAAGAGACGTAACACTCCTGGCATAGAAATATATAGGATATAACATGCTGCCAATGAGTAATCATCAGTTGAAATGGAACACAATTATGACGTGTTTGTTACACACACAAAAATGAACAATTTGGAGTACGTCTGTTGTTTTCATTGAAATTAGTGAAAACATGGAATCACTTACATAATGTAAAAGAAAAATGAGGCACATCGTGGGACAACCGGCTTTAATGCATGTGCGTAAAGTGTCGTCCCGGATTAGCCTGAGCAGTCTGCACAGGCTAATCCGGGATGGCACTTTCCGCTTTTATGGGATTTTCTGTTTCAAGGAAGTCTCTTCTAAACATAAATCCACTGTAGGCAGAAAGCGTCATCCTGGATTAGCCTGTGCGGTCTGCACAGGCTAATCCGGGACGACACTTTATGCACATGCATTAATCCCGGTTTTCTCACGACACGCCTCAAATATACACTGGCACCAATATCAATCTGGCCTGCCGAGTGGTTAGCTCATCAGAGTTTTGATCTGGAGGTCATTAGAGCGGCAACAATGCTTTAAATGCATCGATTAATCGATTGTGAATGGCCTGATTCGATACTAAACCAGCTCATTTCGATTCGATTCTCTTTTATATATTTATGGATGATTTGTTATAAAACTATTAATAACAATTTATGATTTTGTGTAGATTAGTCGCTGAACTAGTTATTTCAAACACCATTTCCACTGTTCTTATTGATATTTATATACATGTATAAGGCGCATATGTTCACATTAACCATTAAAATGACATTGATAATAATAAATATAAATCTTTCCTATATTGCAAGTCATGATTTATGAATAACCAAAAACAAGCCTGAATAAAGGACAATATTAATCGAATCAAAATATTCAACTAAATTCGTTGCTGCTCTAGAGGTCATTGGTTTGAGTCCTCATGGAGGCACCTTGGTTTTCTTTGTTTATGCTTTTCTTCTTATAATACTGAAGTTCTTGAGTTCAGAAGCTTTAGTTTGTCCTGTGTAGATGTTTAATTGCATATTTCAAAGAATACAATGTGGCGCGTCGTGGGAAAACTGGTCTTCATGCATGTTCATAAAGTGTCGTCCCGGATTAGCCTGTGCAGTTCGCACAGGCTAATCCAGGACGACACTTTCTGCCTACAGTGGATTTATGTTTAGAAGAGACTTCCTTGAAACAGAAAATACCATTAAAGCGGAACGTGCCGTCCTGGATTAGCCTGTGCGGACTGCACAGGCTAATCCGGGACGCACATGCATTAAGACCGGTTTTCCCACGACACGCCTCCAATAATCTGTGAACAAGTCCCTTTAATAATATTCCTATTTTCATTCCAGCACATAAAAACATCCGTGATTTTTATACCCGTTATAATACATGTTGTGACACATCCTTGAAGTTGTTTACACTTGAAGGGGCATTTCCCTTCAGTCATAATAAAATTACAATAATAAGCATAATTGTTAGCAAAAATGTATAAAATTAATTTAGAATACAAAGATACAACTTTGATGTATATAGTAAAACAATTTGTATTTGGTTTATAATTATAAAAACCTAATCAAACTTTCAAAAGTAGGTTCTCCGCTTTCATATTCGTTTATATTTTGCATCACACTAAAAGAGAGTTGTTTTCACTAATTTAAATTTTATTATATTGAAGGGATGCCATATTGCTTAAAAATACAAAAAGGTGAAATAATATTTTGTTTACATAGATTTTTTTAATAATGTGTTTTCAGTATGAAAGTATTGAATGTATACAATGCAATTAAATAGTGATCATATGTTGATTGAGTATTAAAATGCTGCTATTTGTGATTTATGTGATACAATACTGAGTAGTCAATAAATGTAGAAACCCAATTTATACCATATTTAAGAGACTTTTATGTTTTGCGGTATTCTATAACAGTGATATCACTGGTGGACGGAGCCTTACCATGCAATAAGTAGCATGTGTATAAATTACAACTAAATTTCCATATACCGCATGCTCAATATGGTATAAAACACGTGTAGCATACTTTTACCCTGGGGGCTCATTAAATAACTAACATACTTCGGTAAAAGTATGCTACAGCTATTACTTAATTACTTCCAAGTGGATTAGCTATATCATCGTTATGAATACCGTTATGAATATGTTAAAATTGCCATCAGTTCAAAATTTTTTGCAGCTGTTTACTTGTCATGTTGGCAAATAATTCACTTTGTAATGCCTCCGATTTTACATCGAGCACAACATATTTTACTTTGACTACGTCTGTAACGAGCCTATGAATACGCCTGTAATGAGGCTGTGAATAAGCCTGTAATGAGGCTATGAATACACCTGTAATAAGGCTATGAATACACCTGTAATGAGGCTATGCATACGTCTGTAATGAGCCTATGACTACGCATGTCAGGAGTCTATGAATACGCCTGTAATGAGTCTATGAACACGTCTGTAACGAGGCTATGCATATGTCTGTAATGAGGCTATGAAAACGTCTGTAATGAGACTATGAACACGTCTGTAACAAGACTATGAACACGTCTGAAATGAGGCTATGAATTCGTCTGTAATGAGCTATGAAAACGTGTGCAACGAGCTTATGAATAGTCTGTAACGAGACTATGAAAGTGTGTAACGAGTCTATGAATTTGTCTGTAATCAGTCTATGCATATGTCTGTAACGAGGCAATGAACATGTCGGTAACGGGGCTATGAAAATGTCTGTAACGTGACTGAACAGGTCTGTAATGAGGCTATTAATTCGTCTGTAATAAGTCTATGAAAACGTCTGTAACGAGGCTATGAAAACGTCTGTAAGGAGGCTATCAACACGTATGTAACGAGGCTAGGAACACATCTGTAACGAGACTATGAACACGTATGTAACGGGGCTATGAACACCTCTGTAACGAGGCTATGAACACGTCTGTAACGATACTATGAACGTGATTATGAGCATGTCTGTAACGAGGCTATGAACACGTCTGTAGCCTTAATATAAACACGAAAAAACGAGACCTTAAACACGGCTAAAACGAGGCTATGAACATATCTATTACGTGACTACGAATACGTCTGTTAAGAGATTATGAACACGTATGTAATGAGACTATGAAAACGTCTGTAACGAGGCGAGGAACGTGTCTGTAACGAGGCTATGAACACATTTGTAACGAGGCTTTGAACACGTATATAATGAGACTACGAAAACGTCTGTAACTAGGCTATAAACACGTCTGTAACGAGGCTATGAAAACGTCTGTAAGGAGGCTATCAACACGTATGTAACGAGGCTAGGAACACATCTGTAACGAGACTATGAACACGTATGTAACGGGGCTATGAACACCTCTGTAACGAGGCTATGAACACGTCTGTAACGATACTATGAACGTGATTATGAGCATGTCTGTAACGAGGCTATGAACACGTCTGTAGCCTTAATATAAACACGAAAAAACGAGACCTTAAACACGGCTAAAACGAGGCTATGAACATATCTATTACGTGACTACGAATACGTCTGTTAAGAGATTATGAACACGTATGTAATGAGACTATGAAAACGTCTGTAACGAGGCGAGGAACGTGTCTGTAACGAGGCTATGAACACATTTGTAACGAGGCTTTGAACACGTATATAATGAGACTACGAAAACGTCTGTAACTAGGCTATAAACACGTCTGTAACGAGGCTATGAAAACGTCTGTAAGGAGGCTATCAACACGTATGTAACGAGGCTAGGAACACATCTGTAACGAGACTATGAACACGTATGTAACGGGGCTATGAACACCTCTGTAACGAGGCTATGAACACGTCTGTAACGATACTATGAACGTGATTATGAGCATGTCTGTAACGAGGCTATGAACACGTCTGTAGCCTTAATATAAACACGAAAAAACGAGACCTTAAACACGGCTAAAACGAGGCTATGAACATATCTATTACGTGACTACGAATACGTCTGTTAAGAGATTATGAACACGTATGTAATGAGACTATGAAAACGTCTGTAACGAGGCGAGGAACGTGTCTGTAACGAGGCTATGAACACATTTGTAACGAGGCTTTGAACACGTATATAATGAGACTACGAAAACGTCTGTAACTAGGCTATAAACACGTCTGTAACGAGGCTTTGAACACGTAACGAGGCTATGAACACGTCCGTAACGTGACTATGAACAGGTCTGTAACCAGGCTATGAACAGTCTTGTAACGAGGCTGTATAGTGACTATGAACACATCTATAACGTAACTTATGACCGCGTCTATAACGAGATTATGGACACATCTGTAACGTGACTATGACCGCATCTATAACGAGGCTATGAGCACGTCTGTAACGTGACTATGACCGCGTCTATAACGAGACTATGGATGCGTCTGTAAGGACTAAGGAGGCTATGAATATGCATGCAACGGGAGTATGAACACGTCTACTTTATTATTTTTAAAAAAAGCAGCAAAAACACACTGATGTATGGATTTATTGAAAACCAACAAAGTGTGTATGTACATGAAATAATATATCGCGCTCTGTACAGCTATTATGTACAAACTATATGTCTTTCAAACAATATAAGAAGCCAACAATAATCGTTTTAACAAATATTAGTTATGTAATTCATTGTAGATTTTAATGTCTAAATATTAATACTTGGTATTGACAAAACATTGCTCAGTTCGAAATGAATGCAAGTATATTCAAAATATATAGGTTGCTGGTGAGATATTAATCAAAGAAAGGTAAATTATTGATACCATTGTTAAACAATATGCATTAAGTGAGAAATAAAAATATTCTATGTATGTAACAACGAAACATTTCCGGTTTTATTTTCTGCAAGTCACTGTCTGGACAACACATGAGCCATGTGTCAAGCTGAAACAACAAACTCTAGAGCAACTGTGATAGCAACTATTAATACTGACAGAATGTGCAATGTCGTGTGATAGCAACTATTAATACTGACAGAATGTGCAATGTCGTGTGATAGCAACTATTAATACTGACAGAATGTGCAATGTCGTGTGATAGCAACTATTAATACTGACAGAATGTGCAATGTCGTGTGATAGCAACTATTAATACTGACAGAATGTGCAATGTCGTGTGATTGCAACTATTAATACTGACAGAATGTGCAATGTCGTGTGATAGCAACTATTAATACTGACAGAATGTGCAATGTCGTGTGATTGCAACTATTAATACTGACAGAATGTGCAATGTCGTGTGATTGCAACTATTAATACTGACAGAATGTGCAATGTCGTGTGATAGCAACTATTAATACTGACCGAATGTGCAATGTCGTGTGATAGCAACTATATATACTGACAGAATGTGCAACGTCGTGTGATAGCAACTATTAATACTGACAGAATGTGCAATGTCGTGTTTTAGCAACTATATATACTGACAGAATGTGCAATGTCGTGTGATAGCAACTATTAATACTGACAGAATGTGCAATGTCGTGTGATAGCAACTATTAATACTGACAGAATGTGCAATGTCGTGTGATTGCAACTATTAATACTGACAGAATGTGCAATGTCGTGTGATAGCAACTATTAATACTGACAGAATGTGCAATGTTGTGTGATAGCAACTATTAATACTGACAGAATGTGCAATGTCGTGTGATTGCAACTATTAATTCTGACAGAATGTGCAATGTCGTGTGATTGCAACTATTAATACTGACAGAATGTGCAATGTCGTGTGATAGCACCTATTAATACTGACAGAATGTGCAATGTCGTGTGATAGCAACTATATATACTGACAGAATGTGCAATGTCGTGTGATTGCAACTATTAATACTGACAGAATGTGCAATGTCGTGTGATTGCAACTATTAATACTGCAGAATGTGCAATGTCGTGTGATTGCAACTATTAATACTGACAGAATGTGCAATGTCGTGTGATTGCAACTATTAATACTGACAGAATGTGCAATGTCGTGTGATAGCAACTATTAATACTGACAGAATGTGCAATGTCGTGTGATAGCAACTATATATACTGACAGAATGTGCAATGTCGTGTGATTGCAACTATTAATACTGACAGAATGTGCAATGTCGTGTGATTGCAACTATTAATACTGCAGAATGTGCAATGTCGTGTGATAGCAACTATTAATACTGACAGAATGTGCAATGTCGTGTGATAGCAACTATTAATACTGACAGAATGTGCAATGTCGTGTGATAGCAACTATTAATACTGACAGAATGTGCAATGTCGTGTGATAGCAACTATTAATACTGACAGAATGTGCAATGTCGTGTGATTGCAACTATTAATACTGACAGAATGTGCAATGTCGTGTGATAACAACTATATATACTGACAGAATGTGAATGTCGTGTGACAGCAACTATTAATACTGACAGAATGTGCAATGTCGTGTGATAGCAACTATTAATACTGACAGAATGTGCAATGTCGTGTGATAGCAACTATTAATACTGACAGAATGTGCAATGTCGTGTGATTGCAACTATTAATACTGACAGAATGTGCAATGTCGTGTGATTGCAACTATTAATACTGACAGAATGTGCAATGTCGTGTGATAGCAACAATTAATACTGACAGAATGTGCAATGTCATGTGATTGCAATCATACCGTGTTATTCTCCAAAATGCTTTGTAAGAACGCTCATACAGGGGTTATTGCACGAATTGTGCTTCATGACTTAAAGGGACTATCAATGAAAAGGGCCTTAAGAGGGTAATTTCTTTAAAAAAGCCTGAAATTAAGATATTAAAACTAGCATATAACAACGGTTAAAATAAGGTATATACAATGGGAAAAGAGTTTTCGCGTTATGAGATAAAAAAACAACAACATAATATTATTCGTGTTTGTTTTGCCCTTTTCATGATTACACTTTGGCGTCAGGATTGTGAGTATTTACTCTTGTTTCTTTACAAAGCAGAACAGCGCAGTTGGTTAAAGCGCTGTTCACTGTCGTTTCTTCGAATGGCTCCTAAGTCACGAGTTCGATACCCGCTTGGTGTTTTAATTTTTTAAAACATGTTTGATGGTTTGTTTTTATCAAATATTTCATTATGTATTATAATATTTATTCTTTATTTAATGTGCATGTCTTAGCATGACACATTTATATCATATAATATCATTTATAGAGCAATAGGAAACCAATTTTACGCTGACATAGTCCTTTTAATTAATTGATCAAAATTATCTGCTTCAAAATTAGGTCGAATATACGGGAACGAATTAGGGTCAATTTTCCTCTTCTCACCAGCCAAAAAGGGAGGGGGCGTGGCGTTTAAAACGAACAGGAAGCAACACCATGATCATTCTCTGTCGAATAGCACACACCCAGTTTATAATTAAAAACGAAACAGAACTACTGTAATTAATAAGGACATAATTAACTCGTTCGACAGAAAAACTCCGGTATGTTACAGAGCAGTGCATGAATGCACCTCAGCGATTATCAGAGGATCGAACCAGCAACCCGCTGTAATCGAATAGAAACTCAGCTTTTAGCACATAACGAAAGCAATTGTTATTACATACTTTTAAGGTAATGTACTCGATATTATATGCGTATAATTTGTACATGTGCAGCATTTACAGTTCACATTTATGAATGCCATATAAAACTGGTATTTAGTAATTATTGCAAATATATGTGCACTATCTTAAACCGAACAGTTATAACAAAGCGTCTAATCTTTTCTGTTATTTTTCTGAACTTTTTGCACTTCCACTGCGTCATAAATGTCTTGACACAACCAGTGTCTACCAGCAGCCATATAATTCAAAGATAGGCGTTTCTGTGGCATATTTTTCATTGAACCATAAGCTTCTCGGATTTATATTTTACATTTTTCACTATTCCTCTTGTCGCACCTTTCTCAGTTTGCACTAGATCATCATCTATTTGTTTCATAACTCGCTCCTTTCATGGGCATTTCCTGCGTTTCTAGCACACTGTATTCGTTGTCGACAGGTTACGTTTGTATGTGCGTAACTTATCATCACATTTTACAGGTTACTGCTTCAACACGTTTTTCAAATGGTAGCTCACTTTTTGTATCAAACCAACAAACACACATCATATGTCATATTTATCAAGCATAACAAAGAACCGGTCACTGAAATAATATAACAAGTCACTGATTATTCAAACCACCGGGCAATTATTCAATATCACCACGAAAATACACGTTTAGTTACAAGTATATTCAATGTATTCCAACAATTAATGCAATCGTATAAATAAATAGTAAAAAATGCATTCTTATCCATGCGTAATCCATAGTCGAGACACGGTCTTCTCACAGAAAATACGTATTTTCTAACGTCTGACATCATTTGGATTGCAATTACGCCAAATCAAAGTGCATTACGCAAAGATTTACTAGATTCACAAAGACAGGAAAATCTCCGCAAAACGTGACTGTAGTGTCATCATATCCATCAATTGGACAGGAACTTTCATGATTTACGCTATACCCGTCTGGTGTCGTCACATGTTTACATTCGACATCTACACTGAACTTTCACAGCTGTCCGTTCATGTCCGTGTACGGCATCTCATCGTCGATATTGATGTAAATCTGAAACAAAGAGGACATCATTAAATACCACTTGTAATGTCTTTGGTCAACTGTAAAGGAAATCTGAAGCTCCAACACGACTATTTGTTTACTTTAAACACCTTTGTTTTTTTTTAAAGCAAAGCCTAAGTAGCTTCTTCTAAATTGAATTATTCAAACACTTTTGAGATCATACGGCTACCTAACACCGAATAAGTCCATCTAGTGATCGTCTAGTTATAACTAATTTTATGTAATTGCGATCAATATTACATATTTCTTCAAGTCAGATTGCATAACTTAAGATTGAGTGTCCAGTTGTTGTTTTGTTCGCAGCTTAATACATGTAAAATCGTAATAAGACATTGTATTTTGAGCAAATTAGAACTTTGTCGATTTCAGGTGTAAATCGCAAAACGTCACTGGCAATTTTTGTTTTCTAAAAAATCAGGCGTTTTCTAATGCCCGTCATACTTGTGTGTCATCCAGCATCGACTGCAGCCTCGCTTTGAGATCGTTGAAGTCCGGTCTGGCTTCCGGCTCTTCTTGCCAGCACTGTAGCATCAACCGGTACCTGAAATGGGAACCAGCAGATACAAATTAAATATATTCAATAATGCGTTAACTTTGTTTTAAAATGCAACCAGTAAAACGCATATACAAATCTAGAATAAACGAAACGCTACAAACAGATGGAAACCCACAAATGTGTAAATAATAATAAAGCTGGAACAATAATCTACATGTATGTGAAAATCATTGAGTAATAGACTGCTAATTCTAGGACATAATCGCCCTTCGTGAAGAATTGCCGTTTAAGGCGAACATTAGCCCCTTCCAAGTAGAACATACGCCCCATTCAATTAGGACATAGTGCCTTCCAAATTGTGCACAAATACCCTTCCATCTTGTACAAGTATGAACAGCCGCAGTTCCGTGGATGTTTTAAAATAAACGGGGCAGTAAATATACCGTTAGTTTAATGGCAGACGATCTGTCCGATATACATGTATATTATACGTAATGGTCATGCCACACTGCTGCGTATGTGAGAAACGTCTGAGTTGGGTATGAAAATTCATAATGATAATATTTAATATGTTTCATACGCACTTAAAATTACGAAATATGACCAGCGTGTGTCAGCCAATCTCGGTGTATGACCAGCGTAAGGCCAGCGTAGTCTGCGTATGGCTAGCGTATGAGTAGCGTATGGCCAGCGCATGTACGTCAAATGCGTCAGTCATACATTGGATGTACGTTAGTCATGCGACTTCAACACGCTAGCTGTACGGTACACCTTCATGTCAGCGCATGACCAGCGTATGACAAGCGTACTCGACCTAGGAGTAACGTACCTTTAGCCGTAACTCTCGCGTATTCAGCGTTTGCCTAGCGTCTGCTTAGCATATATACTATACCTCCGAGTATGCGCACATTTTTTAAGCATGCTCAAAAATAACATTATGCCTCGACACGCAACCGTGTGAACCGTGCTTCCAACTTATACAGCTTATGCCTAACGTACCCCTAGCGTATGTCAGCGTATACCAGCGTATACGTGATATTTTTCATACGCTGGCATACGCAATAGTGTGACAGGGCCATAATTATAAGACTATCCCGAGGCCGTAGTACACGCAATAGTGTGACAGGGCCATAAGACTATCCCGAGGCCGTAGTACACGCAATAGTGTGACAGGGCCATAAGACTATCCCGAGGCCGTAGTACACGCAATAGTGTGACAGGGCCATAAGACTATCCCGAGGCCGTAGTACACGCAATAGTGTGACAGGGCCATAAGACTATCCCGAGGCCGTAGTACACGCAATAGTGTGACAGGGCCATAAGACTATCCCGAGGCCGTAGTACACGCAATAGTGTGACAGGGCCATAAGACTATCCCGAGGCCGTAGTACACGCAATAGTGTGACAGGGCCATAAGACTATCCGGAGGCCGTAGTACACGCAATAGTGTGACAGGGCCATAAGACTATCCCGAGGCCGTAGTACAAGCAATAGTGTGACAGGGCCATAAGACTATCCCGAGGCCGTAGTACACGCAATAGTGTGACAGGGCCATAAGACTATCCCGAGGCCGTAGTACAACTACACACAGCGTCAGTCATACACAAGCATGGGTATTTTTGTTAGTTTAAATTTGCTGCTAATACGGCGGTAACGGGAAATGAATTTGCTGTAGATGATAAGGCATATGCGTAATAGTTAAACGAAATTGTCTGTTACTAAAACTTAAACGAATAACGGAAGACTGGTTGGTTATCGTACGTACAGCGCCAGGTCGCTGTGCCTGGGTCGGCACAGCCGGTAGCCCTGCTTGAGGAGCGAGCAGAACTGCTGGGTGTCCATCCCGTGGTACGGGGTGCCGCCAAACGTGGCGATCTCCCATAGCAACACGCCAAACGACCATCTGCAAACGTTCACAATTATATTAGATACATCTGCATTTCTTTGCTCTTGTTTTTTCTGGAAAGTTGCTTTGTTAGAGACCAGTTTACAGATTGCAGATTTGACAATTTCCTTTTTTCTCACAGATTCCAAAAATAAAAGAAACCTGCATGCAAATGAGCAAAACAGCGCTACTGAAATAGAATATGGTGTTTTTCGTTGATGAGTAATCGTCAGTTGAAATGGATAAAATTACACAGCGTTTGTAACGCGTAACGATTGAATATTTTAGATTACGGTACTCCTGTTGTTTTTGTTTAAATTGATAAAACTCCTAAATCACTTACATAAAATAAACACAAAGTAAACACTAATCTATAAGGCGTAAAAAAATATGTTTGTTTCAGGTTACATGCCCCAACAAATTAGGGTAGGTAGGTCGTGATTTTTTATTTTTATTTTTTGGCAAATGGTCAACTTGAAGAATCTAAAACTGAATAAATATTCAAAACATATCAGTAATATCCTTAAACATTGTTTATAAGTGGATACTATCAAAACAAAACACTTATTTATCCAAAAACACATTTAATTATTGAAAAAGGTAAATAAAACAAAATTAATCTGACAAACCCAATAAAATGTTCTAGGGTCGGGGCATTGTTTTAGGGTGGGTCGGGTAACCTGAAACAAACACATTTTTCACGCCTAAATTAGATTGGCCGGGCGGTTTGCGCGTCAGACTTTTGATCCGTAGGTCGTAGGTTCGATCCCTGTTGGCCCCGCTCTTTTCTTCTTGTTTATGCTGATAATACTTTAGTTCTTTCGTTCAGACGCTTTAGTTTTTCCAGTTTAGACATTTGATGGCAATATAAAAAAAAAATCTGTGAACAAGTCCCTTTAATGATTTCAAGCAATATTACAGATTTGATATTATATACATTTATTTGTCAATACCCATCCAGGCAAAAGCAATTCTCCGGTGACTGAGCATGATTTCTCTGTATATATCCTTCACCATAATTATAACAGAAGTAAGAATTAAGATATTACCCGAATTTAATCTCTTTATTCTGTCTATAAAATATAACGCAATATATTTTATGTGGACTGACTGCTAGTTTGTGCTATTTGAAAAAGAGTCTTCCGGAAACGGAAGTCTTGTACATGCATACTGAGTAGGTACTCACACGTCGCTCTGTATGGTGTACGTGTTACTGAAAATGGACTCCAGCGCCAACCATCGTACTGGCACTTTCGACTGAAATCATGGTATTAAGGGGCTTTTTGTAAGCAAATTTCACAATAACAGGATAATCGAAATAGGGAAATAGAAATCATGCACTTAAGTCGACTGAAATCATGATAGGGGGCTTTTGTAAGCAAAATTGCACAATATTAGAATAATCGAAATAGGGAAATAGACATACATCTAATACGCTTGCGGCGTTTTAATTATATTTTGATTTTTGAATTACAAACATTGAATTTTGCGTAGCAATTAACGCGTATCTGGCCCCGTGTTCACAAAACAAGTTGAGCCTGACTTTCTGGTTCAAGATGAACTTGAGCCAGATCTTTCAGGATCAGGCTTAAAAAATGGCTTCACTAAATACCTGGATCAAATTTAATAATTGGACAAATATGTATTTTACATAATAATGAGCTCTTCTCAGTGTAGATTTCCTATCTGAGATGAATATTTGAATCAAAACTTGACAACAAATTGTGTTCTTTTATATAGAAGAAAAGGTATTTCGAAAATAAAATATCTTTGATATTCCGCTCATTTGAGCTAGACGATCAAGATCAGCTAAGATTGATCTTGATCCTAGAGTTAATCCTTTGTGAACACTGGAACAGAAGTGCCACTGCGAACAAATATGTTTGACTTAAAACATTTAAATGTATTATAAAAGCAACTTTGTCACGAAAAATGTAATATCGCATAAACCGCTGAAGTGCCCTTTTAAAATGTAAGCAAATAACGAAACACAGTGAAATTGCTCACCCTGGTGGTTTTCACGTACGTGTCGTCGTTCTTGGAGAGCCCGAAGTCGGCCACCTTCGCCACGTAGTTGTCGTCCAGCAGCACGTTCCGGGCCGCCAGGTCGCGGTGGATTATCTAAACGGAACAGATACGTATAGCATCCGTAGGAAGCCAAATGGCATCTCAGCATATGCACACAGAAGGCGTTAACGGACGCGAATGAAGTTGTCATGCAATTAAACACGAAAAATATTCTTGTGAACAAAAATTTAGTAGAAATGTGCACCTTTTAGAATGACATTGGAAGCGAGTGTGGTCGCATCCGAAGGAACTATAATTATGGTCTGTGAGTTGGCTGAGAAATATATGAGGCGTGTCGTTGGAAAACAGGGCTTAATGCATGTGCGTAAAGTTTCGTTTAATTTTGATCATCGCACATCGCCTGTAGTAAAACAATGCTAGTGCGCTTGATTCATTTACATGTGACATACAGTTCAAGAGACTCCGAAAACCATTCGCGAACGATAAACAAAGTTCGACATACATATGTTTTTCTTACGCGACTTTTACCACTTTCAAAAATTCAGAACTTGCCAACAAATACATGTATGAATTTATTAAATGAAATATTTTGCAAACCAATCGCAATTAAATTGAACGATATCAGCTTTTTGAAGAGATACTAGACGTGTGCTATGATTCTGGGCAACCTTTTACGGGGAGGGGGGGGGGGGGCGTACGCCGCTCCCGTCCCCTATAAAATCAGCCTGTGTGTACCTGTCTGTCTGCTAGATGCGACATTCCACTGGCCACATCCAGGGCAAACTTGAGCATGTTCGAGTAAGACAGTGCGGAGGTGTTTTGAACGTTGCTGTACATTTTCTGTTTCCGCTTCCGGCTCTCGCGAAGATGCGTGCGCAGATCGCCGTGGAAACAGTATTCCATGGCAACATATAATGTCCCTAAGAACAAAATTTAAACTTTAATAATACTTTGTTTTTGATCATTATATTTGTAGTTGATAAAGCAAAATCATCGTTTCTGGAATTCAATGAATTACTACCGAATTAAGAAAGTTACAAATAAATCGTTATTACCATTATTACATTGTTCAATTCGTATGACTTCTGTTGAAAAAAAAAAGTTTAAAAAAAACATCAACAACACAACATTTCGCTGCAAAGAAGTTGCATATAAACGGAATGTGCTTATAAAATTCTGATGATAAAACACTGTTATTTCTATCAGTATTCCTTCAAACTAAAGCTCGCTTTGTGACGTACCGCCAATGCTACAGGACCCTACGAGGCAGACGACATTCGGATGGTGACCGACTTTCTTCAGTATCATCAGCTCGTTCATGAAATCCGTCTTGTCCTTCTCCGAGGCGTTCGCTACAAACATTCACACGTTTAAAGTAATATGTGATTAAAGCAATATTATGATACGCTTCATTGCGCTGCACCACACCACACTAAGACTTGACTATATCCCAATACAATATACAGTGTATTACACAGCAGGTTTCACTGTATTTGTGATTTGGAATGCGGCCTTTTGAAGCATGCATATGCGCTCCGAAAGGCGATGGTGCGATAATGATAACGCGATAACTAGTACGATGGTTATAACGCGACAGCACGATGATCATAACACGATACTAGTACGATAATGAAATGCTAAATCACGATACTACCATAATGAAAATGCGATATCACGATATTACGATTGTGAAAACGCGACGGTATGATGGTGAAAACACGATAGTTTATCGCGTTATCATCATCGTACTGTCGTATTTTCGCATTTTCTTATCGTAGAATCGCGTTACCATCAACGTGTTATCGCGTTTTTGTCATCGTCATTTCGTGATTTGAATTTTCATCATCGTACTATCGAGAATCGCGTTTCAGACCAACTCAATGGCCCTAACAAAAAATATGTTTGTTTCAGGGTTACCTGACCTACCCTAAAAATGCCCCGACCCTAGAACATTTTACAGGGGGTTGTCAGATTTTGTGTGTGTTTTATTTATGTTTTTCAATAATTAAATGTGTTTTGTTGTTGTTAAATAAGTGTTTAATTTTTATAGAATCCACGTTAAAACAATACTTAAGGATATAACAGATATGTTTGAATATTTATTCAGTTTTAGAATCTTGAAGTTGACCATTTACTAATTAAAATAATAATATTAATAATAAATCCCTACCTACCTACCCTATTTTGTTTTCGTCATGTAACCTGAAACAAACATAATTATGGTCGGACAATATAGGAGTATTACCTTTTAGGGATTTCAGTGCTACGGGCACGTCATGACTGCGGATGTTCTTGATGTATCCTTTACGGACTTGCCCGAACTGTCCCTGGCCGAGTTTATCCGAAGTGAGAACGAGGTTCGCTTTGGTTATCTCCCATGGTCCGCACTGGACCTGTTCGTACAAATGAAGTTCCGCGTCCTCGTTGCTTCGAACCTGTAACGGCATTTATAAACGTCAGTGAGCTGGGTCAATTCGAAAATAAACAGTTTCTGATGATGATGATAATGATTATTATGATGATGAGGATGCTGATGATGAAAATGTTGACGATGATGATGATGACGTCGACGGCGGCGGTAACGATAACGACTATGTTGATGCTGATGATAAGCATGGTGTTACTGATTAACTTAAAACCAATTGAGCTCAATTTAGAAAATAGCATGTTTATATTTTCCAAGCATTATAACCGGGTTTTATTTTTAGGCCAAATCAACTTAATTGTGACACGAAAATGCAGATTGTATATCTAGATTTAGAAGAGAACCAGTGCTTTCAGTTCTGCTTTAATTAAAGAAAGTTATCAGTTACAAGATGGTAAAACCGAAATTGTATTGAGATAATGGGTCTGTTGAAGTACATGAAGCACATTATACATTATGTAATTAACATTTTGAAAATATCCAACGTATTTTAATTTGTTCATAACAGACATTTCCTATTTTGCCACTAGAAGCTTAATTAAACTTCAGAAGAAGTATATTCATTCACTGCATTGTAGAGTGATTCACAAGCAGTACCCGATTTTTAGACTGTTGGCGGTGGCCAACGGCCTTTAGTAGGGCGATTTCGAGAGATTGAATCGCGTGACCTACTTTTTTACATTGCAGGCTACGAAGCACTGACAATCGATACTCCCAAATATATACGCTGCATCGGCTATTTCGGCCCGTTAAGGATTAGTGAACACGTTGACTGTTTCTAATATTATTGCATTGCATTGCATTAAGTAGTTTGCATACAAACCCATATCACTATTCACTACCAAGATGTTGAAAGTAGGAAGTATAACGATGATTTGTCTTGTGTAAAAATGGCATTGACGAAATTCAAACATATGTGTCAATTCTGTTAGAAAACCTTTTCACTCTTTTTCCGTGGATTATGGTTTCTTTCCTTATCTCGCCAACAGTTCTTCTAAGGTATCAGCGTTTTAATTTTTTTTTGTGTAACCTAGGTTAATCTTTTATCCGGCGATATTCAAGAAAAATGACTGGATAAATGAATCAGCACATTTTAACAGTATTGACAATTTGGTTGTCCGGTTAGCGCAACGGTTGGAATACTCGCTTCTCACTGATGTTGTCAGGGTTCCTTCGAGTACTCCGCCCCCCTCCAACAGCACAAGACCACGCGAAAATTACAAACATTTCAGTAAGACTAAAATAGCTACGATTGAAATGTCTCTATCCGTAGTTTAGGCAGGGTTGCTGGGCACACCCTGCGTCCACATACAATACAGCTTTGGTACGAAAGGACCTCATAAACTACGCAATTTGCAGACAATATGATTAACAGTTATGAAAGCTTTCATAATACAACATGCTCACCGATGACAGACGCGTCAGCTGATTGGCGATGTCCGTCTGCCGCGGTCGAATGCACAGGAAGTAGAGAACCGTGGAGGAGAGAGCTATAAATAGTAACACGATGATGACGACCAGCAACGAGACCGTCGACGGCTTCTTGAGTTCCGATTCCGCCGGAAGTAGGTTGTTGTTGTAAATAAACGTATCTGAAAACAATAGCGAGAAGTTGTATATTAAAAAAATAGAGATTAAAGAACCGTATGACACTGACAAAAGATGCTCGGGGAATTCTAATATCGGGTTTGTATTGGTCAATAGAAAAATTGTTTGCAAGTATCTCTAAAGATGAAAGAAGATTTAGGCATTTTTCAATCTTGATAGGCTGAATTAAGCATGTGTTTACCTTTTTACTCAATTTTTATTCGGTATAATAAAATAAATATCATATGGCAGCGTGTGTGACATTGATATTGTCAACCCTCGAAACAGAATGTCACCACTCGGCATTCGCCTCGGGTGACATTCTGCCCTCATTGCTGCGAAATCACACACATGGAGTTTTATTGTTACATTGTGTTTGTTTAACAGCCATTACCCGACTTCCAGAGTTAGTGTACCAGAAAGAACTTCCACTATAATGCATTCTATAAAAAGCTGATTCCCGTCTGCAACGACATTTATGACGAACTATCAAACAAAGCAATCAGTAGATGAAAATAGCTACAGAAACTCTAACAAACTGATCTAAGATAAACTCATAAAACAAATTGGATTGAAAAATAGAATCTGTCAACGAGTATCAATTTTGTTGTTATATGTACAGTGCTTCTCTGACGAAACACACACGATACTTCGCGCTGCGCGGCGAGTGAGATGCGAGTAGACCCGGAGGAAACCTATGTCCTTGCGAATTGTCAGTCGTGATACATCGGCTATCGCCGGAATGCTAGGTATGCCATTTATTTTTAGAATGGCCGTTGTCGGCAGAGTGCACGAACTGTACGAAATTCCTTGGCGTCACTCGGCTTTTTACGCTCGTTTCGCAAATGAAAATCATATCATCGTCGTTTTGCGTGAATACAAAAACAGTTCCATATTTGTATAGATGTACCGTTCTCATCAAACACGCATGATACTTCGCGCTGCTTGGAGATCGAGTGAGATGCGAGTAGACCCGGAGTAACCGATGTACTTTGCGAAATGTCAGTCGTGATACATCGACTATCACCGGAATGCTCCGTATGCCATTTATTTTTAGAAAGGCCGAGGTCGCAATAGTGCGCGAACTGTACGAAATTCCTTGGCGTCACTCGGCTTTTTACCCTTGTTTCGCAAATGAAAATCATATCATTGTCGTTTTGCGTGAATACGAAAACAGTTCCATATTTTTTTTATAGATGTACCGTTCTCATGATGTACTGTATAGATCTAATAACATTAATTCCATTCATTACCGTAGTTGGAAAGTCCATCCAGTTGAAGAAAGGAGATATGCGAATTAGCACTTACTGTAAAGTATATTGTATAACTGGCAAGTCAAACACTACAAACTGTAAAGATGGGTAATAAAATTATGCCCTGTTCTGTTCTTTAAACATTCTGATATGATGTATCGCGACGGCAAGTGAAGTAATAGACTAGGTACGCTTGAGTTGTACTCTGTGTATATCATAAACACTGAGCGCTCGTACCTGATGGTTTCTTCTGCGTGCAGAATCGTCCCTCCCACTCCGGCTCACATCCGGTGTCGCAGACGCCGGTGGTCTTGTTGCACGGCGCCCCCTGACGACAGTGTCCGCAAGTCCCGCCGCAGCTGCTTCCGTACCGTCCGTCGGGACACTCTAGAGGGAGGTAAGATTTATATACTATTTAAAATTGATTGGAAAGAAGATGTAGATCCGTGTTCTGCAACAAATCGGACTAAGAATCGACGTGAATTTGACAGACACATGTATTTGTCCAATCAGAGACGTTTTCACATTGTGCAAAAGAAAAACTGTACTGCGAAAGCGTCCATGCCGGAGATCCGGAAACTTATTATTAAGTCGTAAAATAAAACAATACGATTTCCATTTTGTTCAAAAAGCTATCTAACACATGTAAAATGATTTAAAACTCAAAGAGAAATGTATGAATAACTTTCGAATGAAATAAGTAAATACATACATAAATAATACTTAAATAAAAAATATGTATATGGAAACACCTCTGCTGTTATTATCTAGGCAATGATTATTTTACGAGCCGTCATAAATGCCTTATCATT